>JAQHUG010000480.1:376584-414160 GCA_028555095.1 Dicrostonyx torquatus | reverse complement strand
ATCAGAATTACACCCGACTTCTCAATGGAAACCATGAAAGTCAGAAGGTCCTGGATAGATGTGCTGCAGACTCTAAGAGACCACGGATGCAAGCCCAGATTACTATACCCAGCAAAGTTTTCATTCACCATCAATGGAGAAAACAGGATATTACATGACAAAACCAGATTTTGTTGTTTGTTGTTGTTTTGAGACAGAGTCTCACTATGTATCAAAGGCTGGCCTTGAAAGCACTAGATACCAAATACATAGCTTGCATCTATTTTAAATTGTTGGATCCCTTTTTTGTTAGAGGTAAAAATAAATTCAAGCCACACCACACTGAAGAGAAAATACCCACAAAAGGTAGTCAAGTCACTTTCAAACTGAATATCCAATACATACAGTTCTTGACATTATACTCCAGTTTAGATTTGAGTCCCAGCAAACTTTCCTAGCAAATGGGACCTAGGGGACATTATGTCTCTAGTACTAGCAGTGTGCCAGGCTCCCACCGCACATGGATGCCTCTATTGTTCCATTGCACCAAGCGAACTGCGTAGCAGGCGCCCTAGCTACAGCCTATTTAACCAGCAAGGGGCAAAGGTTGGTGTGGGGCAGAAGGCAAAGAACCACTCATTCCACTGTAGGTAACAGCCACTGAAGAGAAGCACAGACCTGTTTTTCTTACCAGCTCCTTCTCAGCCCTTCATAGGTGGATCTCAAATTATCTCTTGACTGCTTCGTCTCTTGGGAGTCAAGGTGTAAGAAGGGGCTTTCTTTCCTCACCTGGTTTTCTTTTCCTGGAGGGCCTCCAGTATCTTCCGAACATCAGTCACATGACTTTCCTTGAAGCTTTGCTGGGAGACCTGAAGGCCAGCATGGACCTTCCTCGCTTCTGTCAGTTCTTCTTTCATCTTCTGCAACAGTAGCTTTCGTTGCTGAGCCACATACGTTTTGTCTGAGCATTTCCTCTGTTGCATGCCTGACAAGTGACTCTCCAGGGTGCAGGGCCTAGCTATGCTGATGGGCAGGTTATCTTCCCCACCTGGCTTGGACAACTTGGCGTATGAGACTTTCTCACCAGGCTGCTTGTGATTGTCCACAGCACTTTCCACTTTCAGCCCTGAGCTTGCAGGGCTGAAGCCCTCTTCCAGTTCCTTCAGCTGCAGGTGGTACCGATAGAGCTTCCGTTCTATGTGAGCAATGGTGGCAGAGGTGCGCTGGTTCACCCTCTCAAAGACCTGCCGGATATGTGGGGCCTGGTGTCGGTGAGCTTTAAATACTAGCTTGAGGTAGCTCATGGTATTCTCATCCCGACTGGCCTTCTCCACTCTCAGCTGCTCCAAGAGGTAGAAGATTCGATGCTTGATGCCTTCCCTCACATTCCGGGCAAGCTCGCCATCTGAGAAGCTGGTGTGACTGCTAGGACAATCCTCACGGGAGGACAGGCACCTGTAGGAGGGCATGTTATGAGCTCTTGTTGCTTTCCACCTGCATTGGGAAACAGTAAAACATGCAACAGGTCCTCTGGGAGCTTCCAATAGAGGATTTGAAAATGTATGAAGTCACCTCAGAAAAAAATGCATAGACAGTGATGTGTACAAGGCTTGTATTCAAGATGGACCAAACACAAACTGTGTGGAGGTGGAGTTCACTTCTTAGGCCCCGAACTCCTGCCTTTTCAACACTTAACTCCTTGTCCAGAGCCTACTACAAACTCAAATGGGTAAAATTTGTCCTCTACATCTGTCTCACCTGGCCTTGAGCCTATTTTCCTATTATCTCTTCCAAGAATTATAAGTTACGTCTCTCACTTATTAGGGGCTGTTCTTGTAAAGTAGCAGTAAACTTATTCCCATCAATCCATATGGCTTTCTGTATTGCTACTTCTGGGGAAGTGGTAGTTAGAAAAATTTCTATGCTAACAGGTTTATCCACTCATGAAGTCATTTGTCTCACACATTATTTTCTGAGCATTAATGAGACAAAATAGTCAGGGAGTCAAATGAGGTCAATACACTACTATACAACAAAGGAAACAAACTGCATCCTTGAGAAATAGGAAGGAATCTTACGAGCACAGTGTTGAACAGAAAACTTCACATTGTACCTTGTTCTATTCGGATAAATTTTAACATGCAAAATGCAGGGAGGTTGTATAGGGATGTCTACATAGACGACAAACGATAAAGGCAAAACCTAGTCGTGAGAAGAATTCCCTGAGGGGGGTTGTGACGGTAAGGCAGGTGCTTGACAGCAGTCACTTATCACTATTCCTTAGAATACATGTTTATGTTTCCTGCACCTCTGTGCGCATATTCTGGATTCTGCAATTTTAAAAAATGTTTTAAGTGTTTAATAGATGGACTTAATGGCAGATTTTATATGATTAGATAGTAAAAACGGAGCTGAAAAAAAAGTATCTGGAATCCAGCACAGAGGTATAAAGAAATAGAAACTTTTTGAAGTAGAAACAGAAGACAGGATGAGGAGGCCTAATAAAAATCTTCTCATTGTACCAGAGTGGGAAGATAGAATGAATATTTGAGAAGGTAATCCATAAAAACTTTCTAGAACTAATAAAGGTGACAAACACATTAAGAAGCTTAGTAAATTCCAAGTAGAACAAAACAAACTCAGAAAGAGACAAGATATTAAACTTAGAGGGGTAAAATATATATTACCTTTAAAACCATGACTTTTAGCCTGCAATCTGACTTCTTAATAGCATCAGTAAAATCAAGAATGTGGCTGAATAGTGTCTTCAATACCGTAAGAGATACGCTGTTGGGGAAAAATAAATCAAGTCAGATTCAAAGAATTGGGAAATCAGAATGTCTTTAGCACAACCAGTAGCCAATGAAGAAATGCCTTTGAAGCTTAAAAGGTAAATTATTTCCAGCCTAGAATTTATTTTATAACAAAGCCATTATCTGAGTTAAGGACTCTTCTTTTCCCTTTCCCTTCCGTTTCTCCCGTCCCATTTCCTTTGCCTTCTTTTCTGTTGTCTCTCCTACTTCTACTTTCCTTCCCACCCTTGCCCATTCTAGGTATTGAACCCAGGGCCTCAAATGAGGTAAAACTTGTTGCTCACATTCCCAACCCTAACTGTGAATGTACAGTGAAACATTTTTAGACATGACAGAACCCAAGTGGTTTACTTCCTCTACAATCTTTCTCCAGATTTTTTATGACACATATAGTGAACCATCACAATGAACAAGGGATTTAGGAAACAGGGTACTGGATGAAGGTATGGAGAGGGGAGAGGGGAAGGAGCAAGCAGAAAAGCAAACATTTTTTATTTCCCAGATGATAAAAGGAGAGTCTGTGTTTGTGATTGAGCAACAGACCTGGAAAGCAAATTAAAGGCTCCTTTGGGACTGGGGAGGTGGATCAGTGGATAAATTGAGGGCCTGAGTTTGGATCCCCCAACATCTGTAACTCCAGTACCGAGGGGTAAAAACAGAAGAATAGGAGTGGCGCATTAGTCAGCCAGCCTAGCCTAATTGGTGAACTCCAGGTTCAGTGAAAGAACTGTCTCAAAAAGAAAGGAAGGAAGGAAGGAAGGAAGGAAGGAAGGAAGGAAGGAAGGAAGGAAGGAAAAAACTAAGAAGAAGTCAGAGGGGTAGATATGACTCAATGTTTAAAAGCATTTGTTCTTTCAGAGGACCAGGGTTCGGTTCCTAGAACCCACATGGTAGTTTACAAATATCCATAACTCCAATTCCGGGAGACCTGATGCCTTCTTCAGCCTTCTGCTGGTACCAGGCATGCATATGGTGCACATACATACAGGCAAGCAAAACATGCATATACATAAGGTAATTATTAAATAAAAGTTATAAAAAAGTATAGGGGAGAGATAGAGAAAGACATCCTGACATCTACTCCTAGCCTGCATACATAAGCACAAAGATCCTTCAGAGAACTACTGGGAATCAAGTGAGTAGAATGTCAGAATTTTTTAATACATAGGTAGAAGATTTTTGTAAATACAGTTGGTGGAAGTGCTGAACTCAATACAGGTAATAGAGGACAAGCAGAAGGGGGCACAAATATTGACTCCAAGGAAAAGAAAATGTTAGACAAGGAAAGAAAATAAATCATGTGCTGAAGAGATGGCTCAGAGGTAAAAAGCACTGGCTGCTCTTCTAAAGGTCCTGAGTTCAACTCCCAGCAACCACATGGTGGGTCATCTATAATTAAATCTAGTACCCTCTTCCGGAGTGCAGGCATACTATCGGGCAGAACACTATAAATAAATAAATAAATACTTTAAAAAAAAAAACAGCCAGCAGTGGTGGGACATGCCTTTAATCCCAACACTCAGGAGGCAGAAGAACAGGCCAGCCTGGTCTACAGAGTGAGTTCCAGGACAGCCAGAGCTACATAGAGAAACCCTGTCTTGAGAAAATAAAAAGGGAGAGAGAGAGAGAGAGAGAGAGAGAGAGAGAGAGAGAGAGAGAGAGAGAGAGAGAGAGAGAGAGAGAGAGAGAGAGAGAGAGAGAGAATAAATCACACTAATTATTCATTCGTAACTAGTATTCCCTTGGATTTGAGGATTTGGTCATGTAAATCTCAAGAAATGATGCACCTGAAATCATCACTGTGTACTGTGCAGGAAGGAAGGCCAAAGATGAAGTGTGCGTTGGTTAGAGAGAAGGCAGGTGAAAGAGGTACATCATCATCTTTCCTTTAAGAAGTCAACATCAGTTCCTAAAACAGAAAAAGACAATTAAGCAGGATTATATAATCAAATTGTTTAGGTAGCTGGAGGCAAGTGACAGGTAAAACATCAAAAGTGTTGAAAATTGTTTGATTCTGGAGAGTGGACAGGGTGTAGTTGGAGCCTTAATGTTGCTAATTTTATTTTTTTAAATATTTATTTATTTATTATGTATACAATATTCTGTCTGTGTGTATGCCTGAAAGCCAGAAGAAGGCACTAGATCTCATTTCAGATGGTTGTGAGCCACCATGTGGTTGCTGGGAATTGAACCCAGGACCTTTGGAAGAGCAGGCAATGCTCTTAACCGCTGAGCCAACTCTCCAGCCCCCAATGTTGCTAATTTTTAATGTTAAATGATATCTTCCTTTAATTAAAAAATTAAGTTGCTAAGTTTTGGTTAGTAAGCTTAGTAGAAATACTTAACTATAGCACCAAGAATTGACAAAATCTACCCTATAGGTCCACTACCTGGTTTTGAACGGCATGTAAACATTTATACCCTTTCTTTTCTTTTGAGATAGGTTCTTTCTATGTAGCCATGGAACTTTCTATGTAGAACAGGCTAGCCCTGAATTTACAGATATGTGCCTGCCTCTGCCTCCTGCATGGGATTAAAGGCATGGACCACCATTGCAGGCTCATATTTATACCTTTTAAATACTTGGAAAAAATGGGACCATTCAGAACATATAAAAAATTACATAGGATTGAAATCTCAAGAGGCAGAGAAGGCAAATCTGAGTTCAAGGCCAGCCTGGTCTATAGAGCTAGTTCCAGGATGGCCAGGGCAACATAAAAAAAAGAAAATCAAGAAAGAAACCTCAATATTCATAAAAAAAATTTTATTTTCCCAGAGCCATTTTATTAACTTCCCTACCACCTAAGGTTCCTAAGTTTTCTATAAATGCTATCTGGCCATTTATAGAAAACTTTGTTGACCTACACTTAAACTATGTTCATGTTTGGCAAATGAACAAACTGAATAATTTCTCAAGGAGCAAGTTGTAAATATGAAGAATAAAAATTTGCTTATAAACTTTTCTAGAGGGAATTTTATAAGACTCAAAATTGAGAGGAAATACATTGGTGTAAAAAAATGAAAAGTAAGGGACCGGAGAGATGGTTCAGTGGGTAAGTACAAAAACATGAGAACCTGATTTCAGATCATGGTACCTATGTAAAAAACTGGGAATGGCCATACTTGTACCTGTAATCCCAATGCTGTGGAAGAGTAGAAACAGGAGGATTGTTTGGGCTTACTGGTCACCAGTGTAGGTTCAGTGAAAGACCTGGTATCAAAGAATAAGGTGAAGAGTGACAGAACAGGAAATTAGACAGCCTCCTCTAGCCTTTGCATGTGTGCGCTACTGTATGCACACATATATGTATATATACAACACATATGTATATATACCACACATGCTACACCACGCACACACAAACTTAAAAGTAATCACTAACTACTAGAACAGAAACAGAATATATAACATCGAGACAATCAAGAAGAAGAAAAAAATGGAACTTGCTTGGTCCAGAAAAAAAAAAGGAAGCAGTCATGGGGTACACACAGTGTAGTCCCAGTCCCTCAGCAGTCTAAGCCCCGAAGTTTAGGGGCACATAGAAAGACCTTGTCTCAAAAAAGCAAACAAAACAGGTGCCAGCAAGATGGTTCAGTGGGCAAAAAGCACTTGCTGTACAACCTGAAAATCTGAGTTCAATCTCCAGAACCCACATAAAGGTGGAAAAAAGAACTGATTCCATATAATTGCTCTCTGACCTTCATACATACTGCCACACACACACAATAATAGTAATAATAAATTTATATTTAAAAAGAAGGCTAATGAAATGGCAACAATGGTTGCCACCAAGCTGATAACCTGAATTCCATTCGTGGGACCTACATGGTGGAAGAAGAAAACTGATTCCCACTGAGTTATCCTTTGGCCTCTACTTTGTGTATGATATGCGAACACTCACATGATCACACACACACACACACACACACACACACACACACACACACACTAAAAGAAAGTGCTGGGAATGTTGTTCAGAGGGCCCATCTAGCACACTAAAGGCCCTGGGTTAGATTCCAGCATTGCTTAAAATGAGGTGATAAAGGCACATAGGCCTTTAATCCCAGCACCTCCAAAAAGAGGAAGCTGGAGGAGCAAACTTCAAGGTCAACCTTGGCCTCAGCCAGCTTGATTCCCACCTCAACCACATTAGACCGTGTCTCAAATCAACAAAAGTAAAGTTCAACCTAAATGTAAACAAACAAAATAACAAAACACAAAGAAAATAAAACAAAAGAAAAAAGAAAAGGAATTAAAACTTTATTTGCTCTGGCCTGCTTCCTCTCCCTTGGAAGTATGCTGTCTCTTAAGAAATTGTCCCTGCTTCTATAATTGAAAAAGCAAAGAAAGGAGGCTGGAGAGATGGCTCAGCAGTTAAGAGTACTTGTTAGACTTCCAGAGGACCTGGGTTCAATTCCCAGCACCCACATGGCAGCTCACAACTATCTATAATTCCAGGGGATCTAACACCCTCATACATGCAAACAAAACACCAATGCACATGAAATAAAAAGTAATTAGGAAGCAAAGTAAAAGCTTCAAAGCCTGACACCCTAACTTGGATCCTCAGAACTTATAGGAGAAAGAAAGAACCAGCTACTGAAAGTTGTTCTCTCACACCCACACATGCACCATAGAATAAATGTGTGTGTGTATATCTATATATTTCTGCATTTGTATTCAAGTTCAAGCATGTGCACACACACTCCCCATACTACTACTAATAATAATAATACACACACCATACTACTACTAATAATAATAAAGTGTAAACCAAGCACTGGTGGCACACACCATTAATCCCAGCACTGCAGGCAGATCTCTGTGAGTTCAAGGCTAGCCTGGTCTACAAAGTAGTTCCAGGAGAGCCAGGATTGTTGCACAGAAAAACCCTGTCTCTAAAAACAAAATAGTAGTAGAAGTAGTAGTAGTAGTAATATCGCTGTAAATAAAAATATAAAAAAAGAAAGCATAGCCTTACTGGCACGTGTAACCCCAGCACTTGGGAAACTGAGAAATGAGGATCTCCAGTTTCAGGTCAGCCTAGTCTACTGACACCAGGTGTTTAAAAAATCCACAAGAGAAGCCATAAAGATGGCTCAGTGGGTGAAGGTGCCATGAAAACCTGCAGACCTGAGTTCAAACCCCTAAACTCAACAAAAAAGTAGAAGACAGCTAACTCCATAAAGTTGTCCCCTGACCTACATACACACACATGCATATACATACTAAATTAAATTTTTTAAGAGCTGGAATGTATCTAAGTAATAGAGGACTTGACTGGGATTTATGGGGCCTAATGTTTGATCTCCATCACCACCAAAAAAAGAAATATAAAATATGATGTTAATGAACTATAATTATAAATAGCTATATATCATGATCTTGGGGAGATTACTTAATATTATAAATATTCCAGCCATATACTAATTTTTACATTCCATGCAATGACAATTAAAAATCAAATGGTATCATGTATAATGTATACCATGTATAGATTGCAGGCACATACCTGCAATCCCATCACTTGGGAGGCAGCAGAAAGAATTCAAGGTCAGCCTGGGTCACACAGTGAGACCCTAGCTGAAAGAAAGAAAGAAAGAAAGAAAGAAAGAAAGGAAGGAAGGAAGGAAGGAAGGAAGGAAGGAAGGAAGGAAGGAAGGAAGGAAGGAAGCCAACCAAATAAACAAAAACGTCAAGTGAGAATATCTTGAGAGTTACATTAACTGACTTCAAAGTTTAAAGAGAAAATGCAAAGTAGCTAAGAAAATTGGGAAAAATACTGAATTAGGGTCTTAGGCTGCTCAAAAAAGAGTGTGCTACTTTAAGTACAAGAATATAATACAGAAAGAATAAAGAACTAAACATAAGAAACACAACCACTAAGGTATTAAAAGCATCTTTAAAGAGGCGGATGGAGGGATGCTTAGCAGTTAAAAGCATTTGTTGCTCTTCCAGAGGACCTGGGTTCAGTTCCCAACACCCACATGGTAACTCTTACAACCATCTGTAACTCCAGTTCCAGGGGATCTGATCCCTTATTCTGATCTCCTTGGGCACTAGGCATGCATGTGGAGCACACACATACATGCAGGCAAAACTCTCATACACATAAAATAAATTAGTTAAATGGATAATTTAAAAATAAAAGTATGTAATAAACATTTTTTACAATTTTTGAGTAGAAAAGACCTTTCTAAGCAATGCTCAGACTTAAATGCCATGAAAAAAGACTTACATATTTTATTACCTTAAAAACTCTTAATAACCTACTGTATGGAAGAAAGAAAAAATATAAAATTTAGGTTTTTTTCACTTTTTTTTAAAAAATGAAATATCTACCTTACCATTAAAAACTAAAAACAGATATAGATTGAGGGACAAAGACTAAACATATGTAGTAAAGTATTAATTAGCATCATATTTAAGAAAATCATACAAATTAGTATTCTAAGAACAATAAAACATCAAAAGATAGTACCATGTACTTCAGATAGGCTGAGCTTCGGATGAAAAACAAATGCTTCACAAAAAAAGTAAGAAGGGGGTTGGAGAAACTGTGCAGTGGTTAAGAGCACTTGCTACTCTTACAGAAGACCTTGGTTGGATTCTCAGAACCCAGAAGGTGGCTCACAGCCATTCATAATTCCTGATTCAGGGGATTCAAAGCCCTCGTCTGACTTCTTCAGACACAAGACACATATATGGTACACATACATATATATAGGCAAAACATTCATACACATAAAAATAAAAATTTTAAAAACACTAAAAAATGATTAGCAATTTGTAAATCAAAGCATTAATTAAATACCATTCACTTATCCATGAGGTTGCCAAAAATTAAATGCGCTAATAATATCCAGGAGTTCTGAGAATGTAAGGAAAAAAATGCTCACATTCTCTGAAAATAAGATCAGTTCAGATTCTTTACCATGCTAAATAAGGCAGCATCTACTGAAAATTAAACGCAGGGATCTTTTAACCTAGCAAGATCAGCAAAGTCCAGTGGCAATCGGGGGACAACTTTGGAGCTCTTACACACGAACTCCTAAGTTTCGTATCAAGATACTGCATTTGGACTCCCATGTTACTGAATCTCAGCACACCACTGGGTGCCATGCTGGTGTGAAAGAGACTCATCCCAAGTCACCGAGACAAACTTATGGCCAATGTCTTCCTATAAAGACATTAGCCAAAAGCTCAAAGAAAACGTGTACATATTCTACTATAACGGAAACTCACCCAAGTCAGGCTCCACGGTCAAGTTATAGGACAGATTTGGACTAAACAGTCACTCCAGGCTTGTTGGACAGAACGTTCTAGAAAGGAAAACAGCTCAGAAACATCTTCAAGTCTCATGATGGCCTACTCACATCACCAGCTAAGAAACCTCTTGGAGGCTGGGCTACTGTATGTAAGGGGTGAGCACCCGAAAACGTTGGAATTTCGATGTGTACTTTTTAATATGGTGATAAATTGTGAATATCAACTTCACAATTATAACTATTTTAAATTGCAAGCTTCAGTTTCACAACGTTCAATATGTTCTCTACATCTCCAGTCACAACTATCCTCTAATTACAGAACTTTTTTCATCATCCCCGAAGGAAAACTGTACCTGAACATAGAGATAGCCCCTTTGAGGAATTGATAACACACACACACACACAAACTTTTTTTTTGGTTTTTCGAGACAGGGTTTCTCTGTGGCTTTGGAGCCTGTTCTGGAACTAGCTCTTGTAGATCAGGCTGGTCTCTAACTCACAGAGATCCGCCTGCCTCTCCCTCCCGAGTGCTGGGATTAAAGGCGTGCGCCACCACCGCCCGGCTAAGAAAAATATTTAAAAAAAAATAGAATTAGTCTGTAGAGAACCGAAAATTCGAGTGACAGATTTCAAAATTCTTTTGAAACGGCCACAAAGAAGCAGCAAATAGGCGTGTGGCGGAAGCAGCAAATAGGCGTGTGGCGGAGGGATAAACATAAAGTGAAAAGCAGACACAGCTATGGAAAGCGGAAGGATACATGTAGTGAGGTGATGCACGTGCAAAAACAGAAGACTACACGTGCAGTGCAGTGGAAGACTATATGTGCAACAACAAAAGAGTACATGTGTGGGAGGGATATATATATATATACATGTATATATATATACATGTATATATATACATGTATATATATATACATGGCGGGATAGACATATAACCAGATTAGATTTATAACTGAGTCCCGGACTTGAGGCGGAGGAATGGACTTGTAGAGTTGAGGCATAAGCCTGTGGCGGAGGGATCAGCTAGTTCCAGGAGGGACGTTAGAACTGAGTCACAGGCCGAGGCAGCCATTTAATGCTGCGGAGCTTGATGCTCTGGTAGTGTCAGAAGCTGAGGCAGGTGGTGGTATGGCCCGCAATGCTGGGACTTGGCCAACTGCCTGCAAATCTGTTCCATCGGGGCCTTAAGTCCCTCGACCTGCTGCTTGAGACTACCTTACCATGCGGTTCCTCGGTTCTTACTGAAGTTGTGAGGTGAATGGAACCTGCCATTATTCTCCATTTTCGGCCTTCTGGGATCACCTAGATGCCCATGATTTACTGTCTTCTTTAGCCCTGGTCGCAGGAGCACTCCCCTGACTACTTTGTGCCCAAGGTTCTGGAAGCCCACAAGACCTCCTTAGTAAGGAAAAATCTAGAACTCGCTCGACTGAGTGAGCAGTATTCCCTGGTGTTTAGTAGGGTAGTTCTAGTTTGGCATTTTAGCAGGGAATGGAGTTTTGTGTGTAAGTTGCAATGGGGGTGAAAAACAAACCATGCTCTGGGGGAAAAGGTGAGGAGGGAAAGAAAGGAAATATGAGAGGCAACAGACAACAGGTGTGCTTTCCAAAAGAAGTGGTTGACGGCTTGTAAGAAATCGGTCAATGCCTTTGCTGGTGGCGTGTGTTGAAGGTAATTTTGCACCGATATTGACAAAGGATAGGGAGGGGTCTATAGCCCAGACTGGCCCTGAAGTGGATACAAGGGAGTCTCCTGCCTCCCCAGAATTTGGATTTAAGGACTATAACGCTGCTTGTCCACAGTTCTCTCTTTTTGAGGCTTATTTGTTTGGGGGTTTGGTCTTTGGTGTTTTGAGATAGATGTTGCTCTATATAGCCCTGGCTGTCCTAAAATTTGAAGTGTAGGCCAGGCTGACTTTGAACTCACAAAGATTCGCCTACCTCTACCTGCTGAGTGCTGGGATTAAAGGCATGCACAACTATACCCAGCTTCTCTACAGTTTTTCAATGACTAAACTACTAGTTGTACGTCTATTCAGACTTCCTAATACTGACTAGGTCCTGTTAGATTGTTCTCTTTCTAGAATTTTTTCAGTTATTTTGATGAACAAGATTTTAAGATACAATTGTCCACATTATTTTTAAAAAATTTCCTTTTCATTTCTTTAAAGGTGACAAGAATAGTCTCATTTTTATTTTCTGGATTATTTCAGTCTTTTCACAGTTTTGCCTGTCTAGATAAATCTTTGTTAATATTTTTCAAGAGCTACCTTTGGATACTGTGGGTTGTACTTCAGTGCAAATCACTTGATAATTAACACTGCACAAAAAGAAGTAAGTTTAGTTTATTAGATTTTCTACCTCTTTTGCTACACTTTTTTTTATTTCTGCTATGATCTATATTATTCTTTCCTTTCTTAAAGGATTTTGGTTTATTTCTTTTGTAGTTAGGTTATTGATTAGAAATTGTTTAAAATGAGTTTTAGCTTTACGTTTTCCTTAAAGCTGCTTTTGCTGCATAGGTTTTGGATTTTTGCTTTCATTTTCATGCATCTGTTTCTAATTTTCCTTGTAATATTTTTCCTATAGTTTGTATAAGAGTTCATTATTTAGTTTCCACAGGTCTGTTGGATGTTTTATGTAGTGATATTTTGTTTGTGTTTTAACAAATAAAGCTTGCCTGAAGATCAGAGTGCAGAGCTAAACCACTAGAGGCCCGACAGTGGTGACCCACACTGCCTTTAATCCCAGCACTAGGAAGGTAGAGACAGAAAGGGATATGGCTGGGAGGAGAGGGGAATATAAGGCAGGAGGAGACAGGACCTTGGAGACAGGACCTTGGATGCAGTCTGGGGTTTGGTGGAGACAGATGCAGTCCGAGGATCGGATTGCCCCTTTGGTCTGAGCATTGGTAGCGGTAAGAACTCTTTAGTAGCTGACCACTTTGCTTCTCTTCTGATCTTCAGACAAACTTTATTTGTTAAAACACAAACAAAATATCACTACAGTTTTCTGTTTTTCTGTCCTTGTAGTCACAAAGTTCTTTGCATGGTTTTTCCTTTTTATTCTGCCTTGGTATTCAGAGCGCAGCTCGGTAGTGGACCCTAGTAGATGAAACCCTAGGTTTCATCCCTAGCACTGCAAACATAAATTGCCCTGAAACCTGAACTATGACATTAAGAGGACAATGTAGTTGCTTTTTAAGACACAAGATTGGGCTAGGTGGTGGTGCCACACTCCTCTAATCCCAGCACTTGGGAGGCAGAAGCAAGTTGATGTCTGAGACCAAGGTCAGCCTGGTCTACAGAGTGAGTTCCAGGACAGCCAGGGCTACACAAAGAAATCCTGTCTCATGGGGGAGAAAAAAGACACAAGATTTTGTTTTATCTTAATGTTATCCTGTCTACCACCACCACCACCCACCCCTGCTGAGGTTACAATTACAGGGTATGACACCAGGCTTCTTTTTTTATGAAGCAAAAACGTTTATTTATGTCTTTTAATTTTATCAAATACAGAGAAGCAGATTTAAGAAGACAAATATTAGCAGAGCATACTGGCACATGCTTTTAATCCCAGGACTTGGGAGGCAGAGGCAGGTAGATCTCTGATTTGGAAGGCAGCCTGGTCTAGAGAGTTAGTTCCAGGACACTCATTTTAAAAGAAATGCTCAGTGGAACCCTGTCTTGAATAAATAGATTAGGTAGATAGACAGAAATGCTTGTTACAAGTCTATTTTATCTTTGCTTTTTGTGGTTTTTTGTTTTGTTTTTTTCTATTGGTTTTTCCAACTGCTTCTGCCTCCCAAGGGCTGGAATTAAAGGAGTGTGCCCATCACCACCCAGCTTGTCTACCTTACCTTAAAGTAGATAGATTATTAAATAATACAGAAGTTGCTCCAGTTTTTTTTGTTTGGTTGGTTTGGTTTTGGTTTTGGTGTTTTGGTTTTTAAAGCATGGGTTCTGGTGGTAATTGGCAAACACTTTACTGATAAAAGTAGCTCCCAAGTTCCTGCTTTGTTTCTTACAATTGCTTTTTTGGCTGAGGTGAGATGATATTTCAGCAGAGTTGTTTGCTTGTTTGATTTTTGTGATGCTGGGGATAGATCTTGATCACCCACCTGCTAGGCAGTACTCTATTACTAAGCAGGCTTCCAGCCTCAGCCTCTTGAATCCTAGGATTACAGGTATCAGTCACCATGATTGTAGTTTATATTTACATGTTCTTGGTAACTAATGATGCTTTTTTTTTTTCATGAAGGATTTTGCTGTGTAACCCTGGCTGTCTTGAAACTCACTCTGTAGACCAGGCTGGCCTCGAACTCACAGAGATCCGCCTCTCTGCCTCTGCCAATATTTTTATTTTATTTTTCTTTGAAAAATCTATTTAGATTATTTACTCACTTTAATTCGTTGTTGAAGTTTTGAGTTCCTCATCTTTCAAATGTTAATGCTTTGTCAAATGAATAGCTGGGAAATCTTTTCAGGGAGTAGGTTCTCCCCTATAAGAAATTCATTTTAGAGCCAGGCAGTAGTGGCGCACGCCTTTAATCCCAGCACTAGGGAGGCAGAGGCAGGCAGATCTCTTTGAGTGTGAGGCCAGCCTGGGCTACAAGAGCTAGTTCCAGGAAAGGCTCCAAAGCTACAGAGAAACCCTGTCTCGAAAAATGAAAGAAAGAAAGAAAGAAAGAAAGAAAGAAAGAAAGAAAGAAAGAAAGAAAGAAAGAAAGAAAGAGAAAGAGAGAAAAGAAAGAAAGGAGAGAGAGAGAAACAAAGAAAGGAAAAGAAAGAAAGTTCATTTTAGGAGCAGGAGAATTCAGTGGTTAAGAGCACTGACTGCTCTTTCATAGTTCCTGAATTCAGTTCCTAGCACCCACATGTTGGCTCACAGCCATCTAACTACAATTCCATGGATCTGATGCCCTCTTCTGGTGTTTCAATGTACATGCCAACAAAAACACCCATATACATAAAGTATATAAATAAATAAATCTCTAAATTCATTTTAGGTAGTAGAATGGAATCTGTGCGATGGTTCTGATAGAGTGAAGCATATGGAAGTTCTGCATATGATAGCATATGAGGAAAAGAATACTCAAATCAATAACAAATTGAACTAAGCCCAAGTGCACGGTGCTCCTGTGATAGAAGAGTGTGTCACTGTGGAGAGAGAGAGATTGGGAGGTCGTTGGCCTCTCAAATAGCCTTTAGTGCCTCAAGCATAGGAAGCCATGACCCAGCATCTCTGATGCTTGGTTGAATTCAGTCAGGCTAGGGGAAATGACTGCTGCTTTTAGTTCAAAAATACAGTGTCTATACATAAAAGTACAAGGTACCCACTGGAACCGTTTGCCTTTGAGAAATGACTCGTATTGTCTCTGCTTGTTGTTGTTGTTTTTCAGGAGTGGGGTTTTTCTTTGTTTTGTTATGTTCTGAGACAAGGGCGTGTGTAGCCCAAGCTAGCCTCCAACTCCATGTAACCCAGACTGACCATGAACTCCTTATCTTCCTACCTCTAACTTCTGAGTTCTGGAATTAGACTCGTGTACCTTGCTTGATGCTTGCTTCTTAAACTACACTTTAAAGGCACCATATGGCAATAGGTGCCATTTGAAATGGGCCCTTACAATGGGCCATTTCCTATTTTGTTGTCTTTTTTTATTCACAGTACAGAACTGTTCTAGTGAGGCCCATTTGGAGCCATATGACATGTATGGCAGGAAGGATGTAATGTGGCAGCTGGCCATCTTTGGTGCTCCACCTCACTCCACCTAGTGCTGAAGTCCCCATTGGTAGATCATACTTTTCCCATCCTCTGTGCTGCTTTGAGAGGCAAGTGACTTCAATAAATATGCCTTGCTGAACCTGCAGAAAACTGAAGATGACTTCGAAGAAGCATCAACCCAAAACTAAAGGGCTTTTTAGTTTCACAAGTGGATATGACACATATCTGTAATCTATACACTCAGGCAGCTGAGACAGGAAAATTATCAAGTTTGAGGACAGCCTAAACTGTGTAGCTCCAGCCCTGGCTTCCAGATGTTTTACATGCCCTTGGAGCACAGATCTACAATATCTTTGCTTCCTCCTAGCTGTGGAGCAGAAGGCAAATAAGTCTTAGGACTTCATCTTTTGGCATGGAGTCAGAGCCTCTACTCACAATCTCAATCTGTCCTATAATCTCCTACAAGTCACCTATTTAAGAATTCTAACACTTTACAAGTTCAGTGTCTCTTTAAAAGATCAATGTCTCTTAACTGGGATCCTACAAAGTAAAAAAAAAAAAGTTATATACTTTCTTCCTCCAAAAGGGAGAACCAGGGCATAGAAACAGTGAAAGCAAATCCTGTAGCTCAATGTCCATTATCTCAGCGTCACTCATAATATAATCCTCTGGGCTCCAAAGAGCTTGGGAAGCTCCACCTCCTGAATTCTGGCATCTGCAGCACACACTCAGGTTTGCACCACTTCACATCTGCTCCTGTCCTTGGTGGAATAGTGGCAATGAATAAATTTTGTGTGTCTGGAAGCTCGGGAGCAAGGTGTCTCCCACCAAAGCAGCAGCATTTTGGCATGGCTTTTCGTTCTGTAGGAGAGTACATTCTCCCCATGGAATACTGGTAACCTGCTGTACATAGAGTAACGGATATTAGCCAAGGGGAGGTGGAGTGACAGAAAGTTAATCACAAACATTGGCACTGCCTAAAATACTCAAATGCTTTTGTGTTTATAGTTCAAAACCCATATTCTCAAAAAATTGAACATCTGACTTGTGCACAGGTAGACCAAAGACTATAAAAATGCTTTACATTTTCTGTTTTGCACTTAGATTCCCTCCTCTGTGTTCTAAAAGCTCCATTTGCCATCACCATACTGTGCACTCTGTAGCAATGAGTGTCATCCTTATCTTTGTCACCCAGTTTCCAATTCACCCACGGCCATCTTATTACATTGATCTGAGATTTTGTAGATGTGGCAAAGAGGATTTCATGCAGGGGGTGGAAGGGGTCGTTCCTGTGGGTCACCAGGAGTAGCTTACACTGAGTACTAGCCTGAAGCCCATGTTCTGCAGCTGTTCCTATATTCACTGGGTCCCTTTTCTCTTACAGGGACTACCATTTGTTAATGTGGCAACAGGATGGCCTGGGCAAGGACTAGAGGCTGCCTGTGGGATGGCATATACTGGCAAGTACTTTGACCAAGCCACGTAAGTCATTTACAAAAATCCATTTCACTATCCCCCTGCACTTGGCCTTATTAGTTTGAGAAGATAATGATGGTTTTGAAAGCTCTGGTTGCAAAGTTTTGAAGCAGTAAATAACCTCATTTGTGGAACTGTCCTGGCATCTTTGGTTGGGTCTAAGTGGTGACTAGAGGATTAGAATACTAATATTTTCTGAGACCGCTTCATGTTTTCTGTCCTGCAGAGTTTCACTGTAGAATGAACAACATGTACTTTGTATCAGGAGCCACCACATATTAGTAACACATGTCCTTTACTGGGGTGGTTCACAGTCTCTTTCTTGGACCTGTGTTCATCTGCTGCTTGTGAAATGCCTGGTTCAGACCTGGGACTTCCTGCAGCCTGAGCAGCATGTGGTAATCCTGAATCTAGAGCTCTCTGGTTCAGTTTCTCCACGGTATGATGCTTATCTTTCATAGGATCTCAGGAGATAGCCACCTAGTTCCTTGAGGCCTCATTTCAACTCAGAGGATCCCTTTGCAAGTCCTTAGTTGTGTTTCCTCCACCCTCTAGCAACTTTCTTGTTCTATTTCTTACAGTTTACGCACACATTTCTCACTGCTGTAAATTTTCACCCATGATTGCCTCTTAGTGACAACCTTGAGTTTAATAACTTTCCTTAAGCATTAGGGAGATAAGTGGCTCAGCAGTTAAGAGTACTGGCTGTTCCTCCAAAAGATACCCAGCAGCTACATGGCAGTTCACAACTGTCTGTAACTCCAATTCCAAGGGATCTGACATTTTCTTAGATATACACACAGGCAAAACACTCATACACATAAAATAAATAAAACATTTTTAAAAACAACTTTTCTTAAACCCACAGTACTTCCAAGAGGTGTAGAGTGCATTTTATTGGTATAAATGGTTCATGTATCTGCTACAGAGGAGTGTGCTATTTATGGTGGAGCATAGCTTCCTAGATAGGATGTTTCTATTACTATGATGATTTGTAAAGAAATTTTAAGGTCAGAAATAAAAGGTGCCAATGGAACTTTCTGGGGGAGGAAGTGTATTTATTACCTTGTCTACATGTTTCAGGGACTTACTTTCTCATTCCCTCTTGCTTGATGACAAACCAGGAGAGGAAGCAGAAGCAGCTAAAAATAGTCTTAGAGGTATACTGAGACTGTTGGTCAAAAGTAAAGTGTCTCATGAGGCTCAGACTTCATTTCCTCAGCTGCTAAACTTGGGAAAAATGATGAGAAAAATAGTCTTAAGGATATCTTGGAGCCTGAAGCAGCTCCCAGAGTCAGTCAGTCTGTCTGTCTGTCTCTCTTTCTCTCTCCCTCCCTCCCTCTCTCCCTCTCTCTCTCTCCTCTTCCTTCTTCTTTTTAGCTAATCTCCCTGAAATTGATTTGCTTGGGGCCCAAGTGACCCCCAGCAGGGTCCTAACTGTTTCTTGATTTGTTTCTAGGTACCAGGTGTTCTGTCTTCTGGGTGATGGGAAGTCTCTGGAAGGCTTTGTAGTAGGCTTTGCATCCTACTACAGTCTGGATGATGTCGTGGCAATCTTTGATGTGAACTGTATTGGACACAGTGGCTCCATGTTCATTGAACACTGAATTGATGTCTACCAGAAGTGTTGTGAAGCCTTCGAGTAATTGTTCCTTTGTTATGCCTTCTTTCTGTTCCATGCTCCTTCCTCGATGTAATATAACCTCTATATTTCTTACAGGAAGAAAACACTTACTGGGTATAAGGCCATTCTCAAGTAGTGGAGCTTCACTAAGTGTTTTCACTTTCATTATTACATTTTTATTCACCTAATCCACTGCATAAAGTGTTAAAACTGGGGGAAATGGGGCATAATACAAGATGTAACTCTTTGCACATTTCAAGTTGTCATCTGGAATTGTCTACCTCAAATTTAGTTTTTCAAATTAAAGTAATTGAAGATGTGATTCATCATTTTTAAATTAATATTCACAATTTAGAATAACATTGATCTGTGACTCCTCCCAAAAGATACAGCCGTATTCTGGTTCTACCAATTTGGTAAATGCCAACTTTACCAATGAACCCCTGCCAGAACCTGAATGTTTTCCTTGCCTTCACTTGCATTCCTCCTTACATACCTAGTTACCGGAGTGTAATCTTTCTATAGCACATCTGATCATTCACTCCCACACCGCTTTCAAACCTTTCATGGTTTCCAATCTTGCTTTGGGTAAAAACTAATACACATAACGTCACTCTGCTTGGTCTGTATTTTCAGCCTTGTTTCTGTCATAAACCCTCCATTCACCAACATGTGCATCAGTGCCTCCCTCAAAAGCCTCAGGACCTTTCTTAAGCTGCTCTTACTGCAGTTCCATCCCAGAACCCCTATGTCAGTCCTTATTTCAGTGATCCATATTCAGGTATCTTTTCTCTCAAAGAGACTTTCAGGTAGATAATCTGGAAGACTCAGTAAGCACCTAGAGTGAATATCCTTTGTTTTGTTATAGATGTTGAGGATGCAGAAAGTTGGTATGGTAGGCCAATGCCATAGATGCAATTATCAAATTAATTGAGAGTCAGATACAGACCAACAGGATTCTTGAACCACCACCCCCTATTGAGGACTCATCTCAAATCAACATCATGGAGATAAATATAACCTCACCAATTAACATAGCTGATGACATGGTATGCAAAAATGTGGAAGATTAAAGTCATGTTCATTATCATGTGGGTTTTTTTTTTGCAATTTCTTGGGGCTGGAGAAATGACTCAGAGGTTAAGAGCACTGGGTGGCTCACAACCATCTATAATAAGATCTGGTGTCCTCTTCTGGCCTGCAGGCATACATGCAGGCAGAATAGTGTATACATAATAAATAACTTTTTAAAAAAATACTTCCTTAATACACGAGTCTTCATTTATCCTGATCTCTATGGATGAACTAGTTGGTAGACAATAATGGAATTTGATTGATGATTATAAGCAGTATATATAATTGTGCCTCCTCTATATTAACTCTGAAATATCTTCTTTTGCGGGGGCATTGGTTGGTTTGGGGAAAGTTTTGTTTGTTTTTTGAAATAGGGTCTCACTAGAGCCTAGGCTAGACTTGAATTCATTATCCTTCTTGAGTTCTGAAGTTACAGGTTTGAACCACCATATATTTGATTCTGAAGGATACTGTTGGTAAATCAGAAATTTATCAATTATAAACCTATAAAGTAGTAACATCTTTCTAGGTGTACCAAGAAACTCTTACCACTTGACTTTTTCTTCTAGGAAAAAAAAAGCATGTGGTTTGGCTCTGGCTAAACTGGGCCATGAAAATGACAGAGTTATTGTGCTCAATGGTGACACCAAGAACTCCAACCTTTCTGCCATGTTCAAGAAAGAACACACAGAGAGATGCATTCAGTGTTATATATAAAACATGGTCTCTCCAATCTTCTTGTTAACTATTATTAGACTAAAGGTCTTCCCCAGAAGCATCCCAGAGAAACAAGAGGTAAGTAGTCACCTAAAGTCAGAGACGGGGTGTAAACTAGCCAACACCCTCTGGGCATCCTGACCGTACAGATGAAGACAACAGGCTGAGAGCTCTAGGTCTGAAATGTCCTGAGCTCCCTAGTAGCCCTTTCTGTTCCATCTAGACTATAACTAGGCAACTTTACAGCCACCCATGGAAAACAGATGGAGAAATTACCAGATCTCTGTGAGGTTAATGTCAGTCTGGTCTACAAAATGAATTCCTTGCCAGCCAGAACTGCATAGTGAAAACCTGTCCCAAACAATTTCTTTTAATTAAAAAATACCAATAGTTAAAAATTATCAAAGAATTAAAAAAATAATACTAATGGTTAAAGCTAGTACCCAGGGTAAATCTGAGCCCAGAGTGATAATATGCAGAGAGTGCCTGAACCATTCTCAAGAGAAAGGAGCTGGAGGGGAAACCCTTAGGTATTCCCACATAGAGGATGACAGCTCTTTCCTGTCTTTACATTGCAGAGGCTAAAAACAACCTTGAAGAGCACATTTCTGGACTAACAGAGGTCATGTGAATGTATTTTGAAACAAGTAGTCTGATTTTTTTTAAAAAAATTAAATTGCGAGCATTTAAAAATCAGATTTTTATGTAGAAACCAAATTCCTACATTCTCTTGAAAAGTAGAAATAGCTACCAATTGGTTGGCACTCCCTTATAAGGCCCACTGGGAGTCAAGCATCATCCCTGTTTAGATGGGCATTCCCAGCCAGCTCTCCAGGGATACTGTACTCTGCTGGCCCCATTGTTCTTTTATAACACTTTTCTAACCCAGCAGTGCTGGAAGTAAAGCATACCTGTTAAGTAATAGACCATCACAATGTTCATTCTTGGGTTTTTCATTCTGTTTTTATTGTGGTATTATGGATTAAAACAAGGCCTTGCTCTACCACTAAGCTACATCCAACAGCTGCTATTTTCATTTATAGAATAAGTGCAAGCCTTGTTTTTTAAAATTGACTTTCCTATCAAAAATCTTGCTGGTATGGCTGATTCATTGATTACTTCAGCCAACAGTATATTTTGGACATCACTTTGGTAGGTCTCCAACTAGAAACTTATTATGTAGCTGAAAATGAACCATAAACTTTTGATCTTCATGCATCTGCTTCCAAGCCACAGTACCTGGCTCAACATGATTATTTCAAATTGTTTATTATTTGGTCTGAAGGTTTTATACTCCAGAATGCCACCCAATGTGACACCCTTCTGACAATTAGCTGGAAGATAGTTGGTAGAAAGACAGTAGGAAAAAAGTCCATAATCTGGCAGATGAATGTAAAGCCAAGTGAATTATCATTTAAAGGTGTCTTGATTTTGGAACCAGCCACAACCCCACCCCCTTGGAAAGTTGTTTGCCCCCAGAGAAAGTCATGTCTTAGTTCAAAGCAGCCTAGAGTGCCAAGGGATATAACAATAGAAAGTGAAGGCCATGCACATCAGGGGCTAGAGAGATGGCTCAGCCAAAAGATCCGAGTTTGCTTTTCAACAGTGGTGCTAGGCGATAGCCTATAACTCCAGCTCCAGAGGATCCTATGGTTTCTTCTGGCTTCCACAGGCACCCAAACACACACAGACACAGATGGGGAGGAAGGGGAGGGGAGAGAGAGAATTTTAAAATTGTGCACATCAGAGCAGCTTTAGACCAGACACAGTCTCCCAAAGAGGAAGAATGAGCACAGAGCTTTGAGAACTCACCCTTCATGCCCATCAAAAAGAGGTTTGCACTTCATGAGGCAGCAGTACTGGTCCTATTACAACATCACAGAAATCTGAAGCATGATGGGTGCTCCTTGTGGCAAAGAGAGGTAATTTATTCTGAATATTAGTGAGAGGTTGACTGTGATGCCACTCAAGGCCAAGAGACCACTTGGAAAAAATTTAACTTTAGGGTTCTTCTTGGGAATGGAGGTCTAAATGAAGTAGGCTAAGGACAAAGTGGGGATAATGACTAAATGACTTTTTTTTGACAAGTTTCTGTGAAGTAGAACCAATTAAGAGTAGATTCAGAAACTTGTCAGAAAAAGTGAAATGGGAAAGAAAGCAGAGATGGATGATATTAACACAAAATAACAGATATTTAAGAGAAAGTTAAAAACTGATTGAAAGGAGCA
The DNA here is from genome assembly GCA_028555095.1 of Dicrostonyx torquatus. Classification (NCBI taxonomy): domain Eukaryota; kingdom Metazoa; phylum Chordata; class Mammalia; order Rodentia; family Cricetidae; genus Dicrostonyx; species Dicrostonyx torquatus. The sequence goes on along the minus strand of JAQHUG010000480.1, from coordinate 391,254 downwards.
TCATAGGATTGTGATCTGAGATGAGCAGTGGCAGAGCAAGCTGGCGACTCAGTGGAGGACAGGGGATGGACAGGCAAGTGGATGGACACTCCTTTTCTTAACCTGATCTCTAGGTGTGCGGTTAAGTATACCACCTGAGGTGGGTAAGAGAGATCCAAGGAAGAACATAGAAAGAGACATTCTAGGACCGCAGAATAGTTAACCATGTGCAGAGTAGGAGTTACATCATGTAGTCTCTGTGGTTTAATGGGGGAGGGGATAAAGCCAAAAATCCAGGATATTCTGCTTCCTGTTCTTTGTGTTTTAGGTGAATATGGCTCTGGGCTGGGCCACTTGTGACCAGACCATTGCTTTTGTTTGCACCTTCGCTGCCTTTTTCACCCGAGCATTTAATCAGATACACAAGGCAGCCATCTCTCAAATGAACATCAAGCCTTATTGGTTCCCATTGTTGGGTGTCTATTGGTATGGATTCTGATAGCTTTGTTTAGGCATTACATTTACTTTTCTTTTTTGTTGTTTTGTTTTTTTTTTTCGAGACAGGGTTTCACTATGTAACAGCCTTGACTGTCCTAGAACTTGCTCTGTAGTCCAGGCTGGCCTCGAACCCACAGAGATCCACCTGCCTCTGCCTCCTGAGTACTGAGATTAAAGACATGCATCTCAACCGCCCAGCATAGGCCTAGCATTTTCTTACTGTTCACAAAAGGGATTTATTTTTGAAAAACTTTATTGTGTTATAGATGTTTCAGGTACTCTGAATACCAATCCAGATGAGATACATTATTGTAAAGTACCCATTCAGCCATTGAGAAATCCTTCTCTGAAGGCCTTTCTGAGACTTGCAATATACCAAATCTGAATAAGAGCAATGCACACATCCCAGAATTGCTTTCTGTGCTCTGTTTGGTCACAAGCTAATTGGAATAAGCAACATGAGGAGAGAGAAGGGAGAACTGTGAACAGCTGAACACATATGTGGGTTGAAGCAGAGCAAGAATTGCTGTTCCACCTTTTTGCTTTGTGCAATGGGAACCTTTGAGGAATATGATGCAGAAAATTATGCTAATGAAAACTTCCTTCTAGTATCAGTAACCTGCTGGGGATTGCTGGAAACAGGAAAATCTAAGATAGGATTGAAGAAAGGTGGGAACTAGCAAGAGAGTAGAAAACCAAAGAGTAAAGAAAAGAATAAATGTTGCTGACAACTAGAAGGATCTGAAGTTGTATAAAAAGCAAAAAGCAAGTATCCAGGAGTTTCTTGGTTTACAGATGGCAGGGAATCTTACTCGTGAATTACAGAAATTACATGGGAAAGATGATTCAACTCGTGGGCCAAGTCATCTAGAGTGTTGGATAGCTTACATTTGCGGCTAGAATGCTACTGGTGTGCACTCAGGAACTGCACAAGTGACTACCTCAGAGAACTAAACTGTAGAAAGTAGCTCTGGCTAGAGCTGGGTGTGAAGATAGCTAAGTGAATGTGAGTGAGACACAATTAGTAGTCCAGGGAACAAGTATAACTGAGAGACAAGTCAGCTGAGACAGCAGCACTTTAGTTTAGCCTGAGAAAGTGTCCTAAAATCTTTAACCAAAACTGAGTTCAGTGAGAATTTGAAAATCACTACAGAGACAAGTGGATCTAATGTAGAGAGGATCTGGACTTCTGAGATTAGACAGTTGTCCTAGGCAACACAGTGTACACAGGACACTCCTCCCACGAAGAGGTAGACTCCCTCTAGAGTACATTGTGATTTCTGTACACTGAGCCCACATACCCAAGGCATTCTTAGTCACAGCAGCATCCTAGGGCATACCAAAAGTATGTTATCTGGTACTTGAAAGGCCTGCCAAAATGAATAAGACACTTCAATCTGGAAAAATCTGTTTTCATGAGGATGAGAAGTAGAATAAAGCCAGAAATGCCTTAGGATGATCTTAAGAAGAGAGGGACACAGGATCAGGGTCTGGGCAGGGCTGACTCCAGCCAGTGACATTTAGGGGAAAAAAAGAGCATTGGATTAACTTGAACAGTACTACTGTGTGACCAGCCAACTGAAATCTGATCTGAAAGATCGTTTGATAGTCTAACCTAGAATATTTTAGTGAACTTTCAAGGAATATGGTTATGTAAAAGCTAATGTAAATTACAGCAAGGGTTGAACCATGCAGGGCTTTGCTGTAGTATAGGGTGCTCTGGAGCAGTAAGAGTAACAGCTTCTCAAAAATGATGGAAGGATTTGAAGATGGGTTCCTGATAATGTTGTGTTCATGTTTTGTTGGTCTGTGCTGATGATGATAACCCTTACCGTGTGGCCCTGGAAGACCTGGCCATGTTTGAGCAATTCCCAACTGCACTGTTTTCTGTCCAAGTGATCCCATCTCCACAGAACATGCTGTTTTGGCAACCAATGCTAAGATATGTTTAAAGCATGCCAAATCAGAAAATGCTTCTGGGCTCTACTACTAGTTTTGAACTGATGAGAGTTTTGTTTGTTTGTTTGTTTTCCTAGCATAAAATATAAAATTTGGTGCTAGATGCTGAGGGTGCTAGTGTATTTACCTAGGGTGCATGAGGCCCTGGGTTTGATCCCCTGCACCATATAAACTGGTCATGGTAGTACACACCTAAATCTTAGCAGTCAGGAGATGGAAGCAGGAAGGTCAATATTTCAAGGTCACCTTCAGCTATATTAATAGTTTTAAGCCAGCTTAGGATTCATGGGAGCCTAACAACATGTGACTGTGCACATGAATGTAAAACTTACTATAGGGCTAGAGAGATGGCTCAGTGGATAAAAAGCTTGCTACACAAGCATGAGTACTAGAATTTAGATCTCTAGAATTCACATAAAAATTGGACAGGGAGCCAGGTGTGTTGACAAAAACCTTTAATCCTAGCACTTGGACTTGAAAATGTATCCATTCAAGTTAACAATAAAGCTATATTTACACCTTCTCATTGGAAATGGCTGAGCCACTTCATATTCACATATTTAAAGTCTTTCTAAGGATGAAACTATATTGTGGTAAAATTAATTTTTAATGTGTTTTTTGCTTTCTTGTCATCATGAGTCAGTGCCCCTGCCCCAAATTTTTGTTCCATGAGGACAGGAATAGTCAGTGCATATATTAGAAATCTTCCCAAATGAAAAATGGGACAACATGGGGAATTTATCAGAGGATATCACCAGGATCCTGCTTGAGATATTTCTGACTCAGTAGCAAAGTCAGATGTGTAACCTGTTCACTGGTAGTTGAGCTTCTCCCTCACTCCAGAGGATGCATTTTGTTGTTAGTATGAAGAACTGTTCACTCCTCTTTCCTAATGTTTAATGACTTATTACTTGAAAAGTTATGGTTTGGTTTAATTTTCTTTTTTTGATTTTTAAAATTATAACATTTCTCCCTTCTCTTTTCTCTCCCCAAACCTTCTCATATGCCCCTTCTTACTCGCTTTCAAATTCATGGCCTCATTAATTGCTGTTGTTATTCCTAAATATAACCTGCACAGTCTGTATAGTATTACTTGTACATTTATGTTTTCAGGACTGGCCATTTGGTATTGGATAGCTAATTAGTGTGCTCCTCCCACTCTCTGCATTCCTTAGTTCTTTGTGTCGGGTTGAGGCATCCTGGGCTTTCCCACCCTCATTCACATTAGCGCATCTATAGTTGTCCTTGACCAAAGACTTTATAAGTATAGCTTGTGACATTCCTAGAAGACACAGTCTCATAGCCCACTGTTCCTCTGGTTCTTACAGTCTTCACATCCCCTCTTTCTCAATGTTCCCTGAACCTTACATTTGGGAGTGTTTGGTAGATGTATCCATTGGCACTAGTCTCCATGGCCCTGCATTTTGTTTGGTTGTGGTTTTCTGTAAAGATCTCCATCGGTTGCAGTTTGATTTTCCTAACTGTTGTTCTGGTTTGCACGTATGCCACAGGAAACATGTTTCATTCATACTAGCCAAGCAGAAACTGCAGTTATTTACACCACTCAAGAAACCTTTCAGACTGGACAGGCCAAGGTAAGGGCATAAGTTTTCCTGTGTTGTCCAGTATCCATTATGTAAAGAGAGCCATTCTAACTAACCCTTGCAATTTTTTGGTTGTTTTTTCTTTACTAAATCTGTTGTGATCTTTGCCTGATGGATCTGTACTTCTTTCTAAATGGAATCTTTTTTGTTGTATTTTTATTTTGTTTTGAGACCGTATCTCATTATATATCCCAGGCTGGCATCAAACTTAGAAACCTTCTGCCTCACCCTCCCATGTGCAGGGTACTATAATATGTGGCACCACACCTAACTTTGTTGATTCCTATGATAGGAGAAGGATTTGTTTGATTTTTATGGTGCTAGAAATTGAAACTAGGTCCTGATGCATGCTAAGCAAATACTCTATCTCTAGGTACATTGCCAGTCGCTTTTTTCCATTTTTATTTATCAGTTGTGTCTTTGTGTATGGCAGGTGCACCACTGCATGCAGGTGTAGAGGTCAAAGGACAACACTGAGGGGTTGTTGGTTCTCTTCCTCCCACTATGTGGGTCCAATAAATAAAACCCAGGTCATTGGACTTAGTGACCAGTATCTTTACCAGGTACTTTACCTGGTGCTATACCAGGTTGTCCACAACAGTGACAATGACAAGGTCACAGTTATTGAAGCAAGAGTCACTCTGCATGAAGCCTAGTGACTGCTGATGAGCTCTCTAAAGGATTTCAGTTCATTGTGTAAACATTGAAGTTACAAGCTGGAAAGAGGTAGAATGTCAGCTTTGTGATATACCCAGACTGATCTTTACATTTTAACCTCTGAATATCCCTATTCTGAGTCTGCTTCTTACACTAAGCTGATATTATTATTCTCCAGATATCTCTATCCGTTGTCATTGACTTGTTTACCATTAAGCCTCTTGACACTGCCACCATCATTCCCAATGCAAAAGCCACATCTGGCTGAATTATCACCGTGGAGGAACACTACCCAGAAGGCGTGTTGGATACATTGGGTATGGTTTTGTAAGTTTGTTTTAGTAGATTTTTTTTGATAGAAAGTGTTTTTGTTTTGCTTGACTGTAGATACACCATGTTCTCTATGTCGCCTACTAATAGTTCAGCATGCCTTTGTGGGTTTTTTTTTCTTTCTTTCTTTCTTTTTTTTTTTTTTTTTTTGATTTTTCGAGACAAGGTTTCTCTGTAACTTTGGAGCCTGTCCTGGAACTAGCTCTTGTAGACCAGGCTGGTCTCGAACTCACAGAGATCCACCTGCCTCTGCCTCCCGAGTGCTGGGATTAAAGGTGTGCACCACCACCGCCCGGCTCAGCATACCTTTGTTAAACAATTGCATCCATGTAGGGGCCTCTCAGCTACCTACAATAGTTTCTTGAACATGGAACATTGTCTGTATATATTTTGTGAGTCCCTATCATAGAGCCCAGTCAACTAGGGTGGGTAGGTAGCAAAACTGAGATGGCTAAATGAGCAATAGACAGGAAAGCATTCACAAACACTTCTATAGCTTCTTTTGAGTATTGGATTAATAGTTCACTCCCCTGCCCTTTTAAAAGCTAGGTCCTGGCCAGACAGTGATGCACACCTTTAATCTCAGCACTCCTGAGACAGACAGGTGGATCTTTGTGAGTTCAAGGCCAGCCTGGTCTATACAAGAGCTAGATCCATGACAGCCTGAGCTGTTACACAGCAAAACCCTGTCTCAAAAAACTTCACTTCAGTGATGCTGGTCTCTTCTTAATCAATGCTAATTTCTTAGTTCCAGCTAACCAGCATAGATTGTTCCAGTAATGTAACAATTTCACATCAGTAGTTCTGGTATCTTGTTAATCACAGCTGATTATTCAGCCACAGCTAGCCAGAACCATAGAATTTTAAATCAAAATAGCAAACAGCCCTGATGGTCTTTAATCTTCCTCTGAAATTTCACAATCCAGGCCTCCATCTTCTGAACTGCTCTCATATCCTTATCTTCCAAGCGCCCACAGAACATCTTACTGAGCTCTCAACACTCAATGGCTCTTCTAGTCCAAAGTTTCAAAGTCCTTCACAGTCCTCCCAAAATCATGATCTTGTGTATCACAGTAACATCCCACTATGCTGGTACCAGTTTGTCTTAGTTAGGGTTTCTGTTCCTGTGACAAAACACCATGACCAAAAAGCAGGTTGGGGAGGAAAGGGTTTCTTCAGCTTATACTTCCACATTGCTGCTCATCACCAAAGGAAGTCAGGACAAGAATTTAAACAGGGCAGGAGCTGATTGATGTAGAGAGCAGATTTAAAAGTATATCACAGGACTTTTAAGGCTTACTAGCCATTTGCAGAAAAGATGCTAATATTCTTTTTTTCCCAGGTGGCATTGGGGAAGCTGTCTGTGCAGCAGGCTCCATAAGCCTAACATCATAGTTCATCAGCTGGCAGTGATGGGCGTGCCTCGAACTGGGAGATCCAGTGAAGCAGTAGAATTTTCTGGAATCAATGCCTGACACATCAACGTGGCTGTAAAATGTATCTTAATGAACAAAATTAGCTGTTGTTTTTTGTCTTAGAAGAATAGCCTCTTTTCTGTGTATTTATGCTTGTACCAAAACCATCACTTAGAAATGATTCAGTCGGCAGTGGTGGCGCACGCCTTTAATCCCAGCACTCGGGAGGCAGAGGTAGGTGGATCTCTGTGAGTTTGAGACCAGCCTGGTCTACAAGAGCTAGTTCCGGGACAGGCTCCAAAGCTACAGAGAAACCCTGTTGTAGTAGGAATGGCCTTATTACAACACCCTGTATCTAAAGACCAAAAAAAAAAACCATCACTTATATTAAAATGATTCTGCTTTGTTCTCCTTAAAGGAAAAAGCAGCTAACATCTTTATTACTCATTCAGAAATTCTAATTTCCCTTTAATATATGACTAGATATATGAATATCAAAATGGGTTATATTTAAAATGGCAGAATAGCTAACAAGACAACCACCTGATACGAAACTTTCTCATAAGATTGCATATAAGTGAATTAAGGATCTTGTAGAAGTGACAGTTTAAAAGTATTTCCCTCATAAGTAAAGCAAATATGTGTTGAATTGTAGTCCTCAGTCCAACTTTCATAACCCTAGATCCCTGTAATGCATAGTGCAGTTCGACTTAAGTTACCATGTATACTGCCTTCCTACCTGCAGCTTCCTGTGTACTGTGTAACTTCAGATGCTCTTGAATTTTCTCTGTTGTTTCCCTTCATATCCCTTCCACAGTTCACAGGTTGGTTAAGATGTCTTGTGTTGTTTGTGATGACTGTTCTGTGAAAACACGAGGACACTAGTCTTTGATCTCTACAGTGTGCTATTGATGTTAATAAAGCATCTCAAAAATCAACTACTTTATTCATTTTGTGCCTTCTATTCAATTTGGTTCCCCCTTGCAATAGTCCTAAGGGAGAGATGCCTGTCTCAACCAGACTAGGTGTAATGGACTGCAAGCAAGCCACTTGTAAAATAGTATAGCCTTGAAAATCTACACTAGTCAAATCTTTCCATCAGCTGGAATGTAAGAAAGGTGTCAACCAAATAAAAATGGTACTGAGTTTCAAAAGCTCACTGGATGTACCAGATATATCATATTTCTTATTACTTTCACTAAGTGGACATCATGAATTTGGGTAGGCATGACCACATTGCTCCTGGAGTTGTGCAACAATGTATGGTAGAGATTTAACCTGCTTATTCTACTCCTACCCTTAGTCTACTGGTTGGGTTTCCTGGCCTGTAAAAGAAAAATCTTCATAAACACTGCAAAATCGGGCTGCAGAGATGTCAATGTTAAGGGTACTTGCTTCCAGGTTTGGTTCCTAACACCCACATCAAGTGGCTCACAACTGACCCCTTCTGGCCTCTGGGCACTCTCACACATGTAGCAAACATTCACAGACATACCGTACATACACAGACATTTTTTAAATAAAATCTTTAAATAACTGTGTGTGGTGACACATGTCTTTAAACCTAACACCTAGGAAGCAAAGACAGGAAGTGTTTGAGTTAAGGCCAGGCTGGACTACATAGTGAGGCCCAGGCCAGCCAACATTAAATAGTAAGGACCTATCTTTTTAAAAATACTTTTAAATTATTTTGTGATAATCACAATAGTTTTGGAAAACAAACTTTTCTGGGTATGATGACACTTGTAATCCTAGTACTTAGAAAGAGGAGGCAGGAGGATTACAAATTTGAGGTCATCCTCAGCAATGTAGTGAGTTGGAGGCCAGTCTATACTATCCAGTACCTATATCAAAAGATTCTTTACTTCCCCATCTCAGGGGAATCACTTTTCCATTATACAATTTTCTCATTTAAAGCATGCAGTTCAGAGTTTTTTATGTACTCAAAGTTAATTTTCAAACACTGATATCCCCCAAATTCCATACCCTGTTTCCCTCCTAGCTCTTAGCAACCACTGATTTGCTCTTGTCTTTTTAGAGGATATTTTTTGAAAATAGAATTTGAATATATGAGCTTTTTGTGTCTGGCTTTCAAAAAACATAATGTTCTTTGTATGTATGTACATGCACGTGGAGACCAGAGGACAACCTTTGGTACCTGCCATCTACCTTTCTAGCCTGGAGCTCACCAATTAAGCTAGAATAGCTAGCCACTGAGCCCCTAGGATCCACTTGTCTCTGCCTTCCCAGTGCTGGGATTATCAAGGTGGATCACCTTGCCTGACTTGTATTACATGAGCTCTGGGGAATCCAACTCAAGTCCTTGTTCCCAAAAGGCAAGCACAACCTACTGAACCATTTCCCCAGTCTTGAGTGTAATGCTTTTGAGATTCATCTATGTTGTCTATGTTCATATCACTCCTTTTTTGAGAAAAAGGAGTTTTCTTGTAAGCAAGGCTGGCCTTGAACTTGCTCTGTAACAAAGGGTACCTTGAACACTTGATTCTCCTGCCTCTCTCTCCCAAGCGTTCACTACATTTTTATGGTCACACAATATTCTTGTTTACATAGACCCTATTTTATTTAATCTTTGAACATTTGGTTTGTTTACATTTTTGCTATTGTAAATAATGACATATACAGATTTTTGTGTAGATAAGTATTTTCACTTAGTGTGTATGACTGCCTGGAATTGCTGGGTTCTGTGGTAATACTATTTGCTTCTTAGTGTGTAGTATCAGTGTGTGCTTAAACACAGTTTATGAAAGAGTAAATAAAATGGGAAGACGATCAGCAATCTGTAAAGCAAATATAGAAGCCATTAATACAGGAAAGCCACAATATTCATCTGGAAGCGCTAGATTCAGTATATCTACAACTCCGAGTGCACATTTACACTGGCGGTGTAAATGAGTCAACAAATGTGCCTAATGGAAGTATAATTCCAAAAGGCAAGATAAAAGTCCCAAAGCCTCAATACTGGCTTCTAGATGATGCTGGGCAGAAAAGGACAGCTAAAAGCCAGAAGTGGTCGTTCATTCCTTTAATGGCAGTACTTTGAAAGCAGAGGCAAGCCAGCCTGGTCCAGGAAACATAGTGAGACCCTGTCTCAAAATTAAAAAACAAAGAGAAAAGGACAGATGCGGTAATAAGGACTCAAGATCCATGCTCATAGAGAATAAAATGAGTCCCATTGCCAGGGTTTCTCATTGTTGCCCCTGGGTAGCCAAGGTATAATATCTAAGTGACGGGGGCTGGTGCACTAAGCATTTGAGGCTGAAAGTTTCTTAATTCAAAGTCTGGCAGTTTGTAGGCTCACAAATACCCCCTGAAAGATGCCGTGGACCTTTAGCACTTTGAACCAGTCCCTGAATCTAATTCCCTCCCATAAAGAAGTAACCATTGGAGTTTTGAGGCAGCTATCTGGTTTTAAATCTAGACCTGTTAGTGGGAGGTGATTGCCTAGGTAACCTTTATGCCTCGATTGTTTTTATCTCTAAAGGGGATAAAAGAACTGCCAATAATGTAAGTTTCGGGACAGTGGCCAAAATTTTACAAAAGTAAAATATCTCTATTTAGGCTTTTCCTGCCTATCTGGTGGGTTCCTACTTCCCCTCAGTTCCAGCCATATCCCAGTTGTCCCACCGTGCCAGCTGATCCTCAAATTTGCCACCCTCCCAAAACTGACGGTGTTGGGGTAGCAGTAACTCTATCTTGCTTTTCCTCCCCTTTGCTAGCCCCGCCTCCTCTGCAGCCCAGTCTCTTCACCTGCCCCTTCATTCTCCAGTTCCTTGCTGGGATACCCTCTACCCACCATTTGACTCTGCCTGGCGCTGGAATGTTGGGCCTGCCAGCGCCTCCCCGCGCCTGCTCGCGCCTGCCCGCGCCTGCCCTGCCCACGGTACCCTCCAAGCCACGAGCTGACTAGCGTTTCATCATTGGGTTTTGTACGGTCACTCACTTAGCCACAGCCAATCATACCCCAAGGACCTGAAAAACGCGCTGGGCTAACAATGAGGGTTAGCACCATGACCTCACAATTGTGTGCTCCCAGGTGCCCTAGCACGGTTCCTAACCGCTGAGTGGCCATGAACAGCAGGGGGAGGACCGAGCATAGGGACACAGGAGCCAGTTCTGGACAGCTATGCATTGCAGCTGGGTTTGACAGTGGAGTGGTTGAGATGGTAGGCATGTGCTAACCACGGAGAGCAGTGAGTTCCTTTCTCAACACTTGGACCTCCATAGCCATTAGGATCTTAGGGCAGAACCCTCCCTACACACCACATGCGCCACAGAAAAAGAAACTAGGGGTGGCCTGTCTTACCGTGGGAAAACATGGGATTTTTATTGGTACCGTAGCCATCTTTTTCTGCCAGTGAGAAAACTTGTGGCTTTAGGATTCAGGAAGCGATTAATGAAAACAAATGTGATTCCCAATCTAGTTGAGGAAGACAAGCAACTAGCCAAAGAAATACTTGGAGCCAGAACCCAGGTACAGAATTAAGGCGGTAGTAATTCCAGCAATCTGAATGCCGAGACCAGACAATTATGAGTTTAAGGCCATCTTGAACTGCATAAAAAAATTTTTTTGAGACTAGGTCTTGCTATGCAGCCTTGGCTGACCTGGAACTCACTATGTAGATAAAGATGGCCTACAATCTTCAGCAATCTCCCTGCCTTTGCCTGCCAAATGCTGGGATAAAAGACATGTATCACCAGGCCTGGACTTTTTTCCCCATGCTGGAATGGAACCCAGGGCCTTGCATGTGCTAGGCAAACAGTCTAACACTGAGATAGATGCCCAGTGTTTATGTTTTGCTGTGCCTCAGAAACCACTGACGATTTGGGGGACTTGGGGTGGCTTTGCATCAGAATTTGTAAACATCATTGGGAACTGCTCTCATGGAACTCAAAGGAAATGCCAATTGTGATTTGTAAAGTTCATGATGAAGAAGAGTGCTTCTCTTTTTACCCTCCTCGGGGTCTCAGCTGATGGCCTGACTCCTTCCCAAACATACCTGTTCATGTAGGAACCTCAGAGAGAAAGGGAGGGAGGGAAGGTGGGGGAAAGTCAGAAGAGAGTACAGGATCCAGCCCTGGAGACCAGATTCTTTAAGTCACACTCTGCCTCTACCATGTGCCAGCTTGCAATTCAGAACAAGCTATTTAACCCTTCTGCATACTGTTTCCCTCATGTCAACCCAGCATATGTAAAATATTCAGTCATTACTGCTTACCATATTACTAGGTCTCTGAGAATTATGCTTTCGGAGATATGACAGCCCTGGTCCTGATCTTTGACCTACTTCCTAATTCTCGGGGACAGGGACAATCTCTACTGCTGTCAGTTGATCATATTAATAGGTCTCTGAGAATTATACCCTCAGAAATATAAACAGCACTTTTTAGTTCTCAGGGATAGTGACAGTCTCTACTGCTGTCAGGGTGAGACTGTTGACCCACCTTCAGTTTCACTCCCTGGAAGTCCTGTGTGTGACTCTGCTCTGCCAGGATCTAGCAGTATGACTTTACCTATAGCATAAATAACTTCCCGTCTTTCCAGGGCTTCCCCAGCCTTCTCCCTAAGCTGTGGGAAGGTGGACTTAGCTCCTGGGTGCTCAGAGGGACTTCCTCAGCTACTGATATACCTCAAAGATGAAATGGACCCACTTCCTCTTAGATCCTTACGCTGAGGTCAAATTTATGCCCATCTTGCATTTTCATCCTACAGTAAGCCATCAAAAGCAACAGGTGAGGATCTTGGTCATACTCATTAATTTGCTGGAAGTTAGAAAGCTTCTGCCCCAAAGATCATCAAGGCCAAGTACCAACTGGGCATGATGGTGTACACTTCTAATCCCAACAGTTGAGAAGCTGAATCAGGAGTATTGGTATAAGTTTGAGGTCAGTCTTGGCTACATAAAAAGCACCAAACCACCTAGAGATATAGACCAAGACCCTGTTTATAAAAACAAAATTGGGGGGGTCATTTTGAAGAGATATCTCAAGGTAGGTTGCCCTCAGACCTTCTCTAGTTTCTCTTGCTGTGAAACAATCTTTGTACACTGAAATATGTTCTCATTGGTTAATAAAGATCTGACTGACCTATAGCTGGGCAGGAAGAGATTGGGTGGGAGAGCCAGACTAGGAGAATGTGGGAAGAAAAAGGGCAGAGTCTAAGGAGTCACCAGGAGACCTAGAGGAAGCAGGACATGAACGTGCTGTACCAAGATAAAGTACCAAGCCACAGGGTAGAACATAGATAAAATATATATTAATTGAAAATGTAAGAGTTAGCTAATAATAAGCCTGAGCTCTTGGTCAAGTATTTATAATTAATATTAAGTCTTTTGTGGTTATTTGGGAGCAGCTGCCAAGACACAGAGAAACTCGACCTTCATTTTTTGTTTCCCCAGACCCAATACTCAGGGTTGTCCCTAGCACTGCAACAGAACTCCAACTAACACCTAACAGCAGCCTCTGTTGAGATAAAGCAGAGAAAAGATACCCTTGGTGGGTCTAAGGCTAAGGTGTGCTGCTAAGAGATCATTCCACTCAACATATATAATGCAAGAGGTTTATTGGGGGAGAGGGAGAGTGAAAGGCTGTCACAGAGTGGGGACATGGGAAAGAGACAGACCAAACAAACAAGACAGAGAAAGCAATCTGGGGTGGCCAAGGCCTTTTACATGGGGTGTGTAGTGACACACCTGGCAGCATCAGGTGATGACATAAGCTGCTGCCACTGAGTCACTGAAAGACAGGCTGGTGGAGCACCAAATTTATAACATTTCTCCCTTTTGTTTATTATAAAAGGTAGGAGGATATAAGGGGATGATGGTGGGGCAGGAATGGGAACACCATGCTCTTTAGACTGCTTTCTGTTGTCCCGGGGTGACATCTTTGGGAGCTTAAGAAAGCTAGGATGCTGGCCAAGTCCTGGGAGACCTAGCTGTTTTACTAGCTGTCCAGGCTCTGTGGGACCATCTGGGGCTAGGAAAGTGCAGGCCTGGTTGAAGTAATCTGTGAGGCTGGAACTTTGAAGCTGTCTGGGATGCAGATTTTGACGGGACACCTGGACCTGACAGGATACTGAAGATAAAGTTATGGGCAGAAGACAAAGTTAAGAAGTTTAGAGGGGGCCGGATGGTGGTGGCACATGCCTTTAATCCCAGCACTTGGGAGGCAGAGGCAGGCGGATCTCTGTGAGTTCAAGACCAGCCTGGTCTACAAGAGCTAGTTCCAGGACTGACTCCAAAGCTGCAGAGAAACCCTGACTCAAAAAAAAAAGTTTAAAGGGAAATTTCTTCTTAGGCGTACATTTGAAACTTTTAGGCCCATGGTCCTAGTAGTTGAGGGAGGGGAGTTGCAAGACCAGGGAAAGAGGGAGAGGTCCCACTCTCAGGAATAGGTAGTAGGTTGGGAAACAGACTGTTTATTGACAGGGGTACTTAATCTGGAGTCCATTTGATCCATGGGTGGATTCAAGTCAATTTCCTGAAGCTTACAGCAATTTTTTTTAACAGGGTTTCTCTGTGTAGCTTTGGTGCCTGTCCTGGAACTCACTCTGTACAACAGGCTGTCCCTGAACTCACAGAGATCCTCCTGCCTCTGTCTCCCGAGTACTGGGATTAAAGACATGAGCCACCACTATCTGGCTTTTTTTTTTATTAAGAATTTTTTAAATACAATCTTTTCTTATTTTGCATAGCTATCCCCGTTTCCACTCCCTCCCCTCCTCCCACCCCACCTCCTTTCCACTTCTCAGAAAGGGTAAGGCTTCCCAAGGGGAGTCAACTAAGCCTGACACTTCACTTCGAGTCAAGACCAAGGCCCTTCCTGCTATATCTAGGTTGAGCATGGTATCCCTCCAAAGAGAACGTGCTCCAAGATGCCAGTTCAAGCACTAGGGATGAATCCTGGTCCATCTCCAGTGGCCCCCACAGACTGCCCAAGCCTCACAACTGTCCCCCACATTCAGTGGGCCTAGTTTGGTCCTCTGCAGGTTCCCCCACTAACCACCAGTCCAGAGTCAGTGAGCTCTCACTAGCTCAGGTCAGCTGTTTCTGTGGGTGTCACCCTCTGGATTAAACAATGGCCTTTGGCTGAGGAAAAGTTACGGGCATTAGAGCAGCTGGTACAGGAACAATTAGAGGCTCACCACATAGAAGAATCCACCAGCCCTTGGAACTCTCCTGTATTCGTGGTTAAAAAGAAATCTGGTAAAT
>JAQHUG010000480.1:361031-371649 GCA_028555095.1 Dicrostonyx torquatus | reverse complement strand
AGCTGGAGAGCTGGCTCAGAAGTTAATAGCACTGACTGCTCTTCCAGAGGTCCTGAGTTCAATTCCCAGCAACCATATGGTGGCTCACAACCATCTGTAATGAGACCTGGTGCCCTCTTCTGGTAGGCAGGCATACATGTTTTATATTTCAAATCAGAGTTGAATCCAAGTTACATACACACATACATGTAGCATTAAATCCAAGTTACATAACACATATATGGTGTTAAATCCAAGTTATATACACAACCACATAGAGTTGAATCACACACACACACACACACACACACACACACATAGATTTTTAGTTATAAGCCTTTCACTATAAGTGTAAAGCCGAATTTTGTACAAATTATATAGATTGTAAACCATGCCTAATGAGCAACTTACAAATTCTGAAATAAGACTTTTCAGAATAATCTTAAGATTTTTTTTGAGGGCAGAGTAGAAATAAAAGACTTTTAAGATCTGGGAAGTAGAACCTTAAATGCTCTGCTGTGGGTCTCTGCCTCTGTTTCCATCTGTTGTTGGACGAAGGTTCTATGGTGATATTTAAGATAATCATCAGTCTGACTACAGGGCAAGGCCAGTTCAGGCACCTTCTCCTCCATTGCTTAGGGTCTTAGATGGGTCATCCTTGTGGATTCCTGGGAATTTTTCTAAAGCTAGGTTTCTTGCTAACCCCAGAATGGCTCCCTCAATCAAGATATCTCTTTCCTTGCTCTCATATCTGTCTTTCCTCCATCTTGACCATCCCATTTCCTCAAATTTTCCTCAACCCTCCCCTTCTTCCCTTCCTTCTACCCCCTGACCCCATGCTCCCAAATTTTTTCAGGCAATCTTGTCTGTTTCCAATTTCCAGGTGGGCCTATATATGTTTTTCTTTGGGTTCACCTTATTATTTAGCTTCTCTAGGATCATAAACCATAGACTCAATGTCCTTTGTTTATGGCTAGAATCCACTAATGACTGACTACATACCTTATTCATCTTTTGGGGTCTAGGTTATCTCACTCAGGATAGTGTTTTCTCTTTCCATTCATTTGCATGCAAAATTCAAGATGTCATTGTTTTATTACCGCTGAGTAGTATTCTAATGTGTAAATATGCCACATTTCCTTTTTCCATTCTTTGGTTGAGGGGTATCTAGATTGTTTCCAGGTTCTGGCTATTACACATAATGCTGCTATGAACATAGTTGAACAAATGCTTTTGTAGTATGTTTGGACATCTTTTGGGTATATGCGCAAGAGTGGTATTGTATGGCAACATTTAATTGGGAAACATTTAATTGGGAAACATTTAATTGGGACTGGCTTACAGTTCAGAGATTTAGTCCATTAATGTCATGATGAGAAGCATGGACGCATGCAGGCAGACGTGGTCCTGAAGAGGTAGCTGGGAGTTCTACAACTGGATTCGCAGGCAGCAGGAAGAAAGACACTGAGCCTGGCTGGCTTGAGCATTTGAAACATCAAAGTCCACTCTAGTGACACACTTCCTCCAACACCTACTCTAACAAGGCCACAACTCCTAATAGTGCCACTCCATATGACCCTATGAGGCCATTTTCATTCAACCCATAAATTAAAAGTGGGGTTTTTCACTGTCACTCTCTGCATCTAAAATCCATAATTATCAACCAGAACCTGGTTAACAGCCCCACCCACAGCCACTATACTGGAATGGGGAGCTGGGTGATATTTCACCCTCATAAACAACCTCCTACAGGCCAGAAGCATAATTAATGTTGCTCTGTGTTCCAAGGCACTGCAAGACTTTCTTATTGCCGTCTGTATAATTCATGGGTAGAGGAAGTGAAAGAGGCCACTCTTCCCACCTGAAGGACATCCATGGTCTTCTGGAGCAAATCCATGCAGCAAGTACACCTTTCTCATACTGTCACAGTCAAGAGGCAAGAGATATGGGTGTCCCATGGCCTTAGTCAAGGTGATGGGGATGATTCCTTGGAGAAGAAAATCCCAAGGATGATTGAAACCATCTGAAAGGTCATCTGGTAAGGGAGTAGCATGTCTTCTGGGTGTGAAAAGATACCCAGTGCATCCCAGTGCAAGTGCTATTCGAAGGTGAGTGGGGAAGCTTGCCCATGAATAAGTGGGAATTTAGTGTGAATGTGGCCATTACAATAGTTGAGGGAAGGATGTTGTTCAATACTAGTTTATCTAGGCAAAAATGTATTACATTTGTTTATGCTACAGAATATTACTTTAACTGTGTAAAGGTGTATTACTTTTGCTTATGCTACATTTGTTTAATGATGTAAGAATGTGTGTATAATTATGTAAAGATGTGTTACTGTTTCACCTTACCTGCCTAAGGCCCCTGATTGGTCTAATAAAAAGCTGAATGACCAATAACTAGGCAGGAGAGGGATAAGGTGGGGCTGCCAGGCAGAGAGAATACATAGGAGAAGCCTACGCTCAAGAAGACAAGAGAGAAATGAGAGAAGAAGGAGGAAGAGAGAATGAGAAGACACCTTGGGCCAGAAGCCAGGCAGCCGCGGTCAGCCAGACATAGAGAAACAGTGGATAAGTAGGATGTATAGAAAGAAAATAAAAAAGGTAAAAAGTTCAGAGGCAAAAGGTAGATTAAGAGAAACAGGTTAATTTAACTTAAAAGAGCTAGTCAGAAATGAGCCTAAGCTAGGCTGAGCATTCATAAGTAATAAGAAGTCTCCATATTATGATTTGGAAGCTGGTTAGTGGCCCAAAAGAAAAAGTCTGGTACAGAAGGACACAGTTTCTAAAACAAAGAATCAGAAGTAGGTCCATGGAGGTCCACGACAGAGCTTTTACCTCCTACACGTGAGGCTCTGGATTTCATCCCCAACTCTTTAGCTCTTTAGTAGAAGTGAAGTATAATAAATGTAATGTGGAAAATAAGTGAGAGCCTATAGTGGCCATTTTCATTAAGGTTAGCTGCTGAAATCCATGGACTATGTGATCTCACTGATGTAGTCACATGCAGAATTCAGTTTCCGCTAGGTCATTATTTCATGAGATGACTCAAGATTCCGAGCATTTTGTGGCTCAGCTACCTAGAGCCAAGGGCTTATCTGACGCTAGGAAAGAAAGGGAGAGGTGATCTGCAATGTGCTTTACACCTAATATCCACTTACAAATGCGTGCATACTGAGTCTTTCTGGGTCTGGGTTACCTCACTCGGTGATTTTTTTTCTAGTTCCATCCATTTGCCTGCAATTTTCAAGATGTCATTGTTTTTTACAGCTAACTAATACCCATTGTGTAGATGTGCCACATTTTCTTTATCTATTCTTTGGTTGAGGGGCATCTATGTTGTTTGCATGTTCTGGCTATTACGAATAATGCTGCTGTGAACATAGTTGAGCAAGTGTCCTTGTGGTATGATTGAGCATCCTTTGGGTATATGTATGTGCCCAAGAGTAATAGTGCTAGGTCTTGTGGTAGGCCAGTGTTACACACCAGGGTAAATAGCCATCGTGTACAACAAACTTCCTCAGGGTGCAGCAGGTCCCAGAGCCAGAAGCCCAAGTGGTCAGATAAATTTCGGAGGAGGTCACATGCTCAGTGTGGAAAAGAGGAATGCAAAACCAAATAAACTGTAGTAGTACCTTACATTCTCCAAAACATGTTACAAACAACTGTATAGCAACACAAAATTCAAGTCATTGTGCCATTAAGGCCAGAGTGAAAGAACTCGGAAACTCCACTGAACGAGAAAAACTTTCAGCAGATTGTGAATATAGCACACTAACATTTGGGGACAGAGAAAAACTATGCACACAAGAAAGAAAAAAATCAATCTCTGAATTCCAAAGAGAATACACATATATAAGGACAGAGGGAATCAACACAGAACTTTTGGAAAGAAGGGTAGTGGGATCAGGAAGGCAGGAAGAAGGCAAATACATAAAGCTGTTCTCCAATAAATGTGATGCAATTTGGAGTGGGATGGTGTCAAACAGTAGGGGTTTTCTCACAGAGGTAATTCATGTTTGTATAAAATTTCAAATGTAGTGTTTTGTTTCACACACACACATACATACCTATAGGTTTTCTGAGTCAGGATTTCTCTGTGTAGCTTTTTGGAGCCTGTCTTGGAACTCATTCTGTAGGTCAGGGTGGATTCCAACTCACAGAGATCTGCCTGTCTATGCCTCCTGAGTGCTGGAATTAAAGGCGTGCACCACCACCACCTAGTTGATTTTATTTGTATATTTTCATTTGTTGTATAATTTTTTTGAGACATAGTGTCACTGTGTAGCTCTGGCTGGCCTGGAACTCACTATGTAGACCAAATTGTCCTGGAAATCACACAGATCTGCTTGTCATTGCCTCATCGTGAGTGCTACCACACCTGGATTAATGTTTTTGTGTTTGGAAGGTTTTTGTTTTGGATTTATTTATCTAGGGGTGGCTGGAGAAATAGCCCAGTGGTTAAGAGCATGTACTACTGTTACTATATTAATTAATTATCACCCAAACTAGCTATATTTAAGATATACAGTTTAATGGAAAAGGAACACACAGAGATTTACAATACCAGACTCTGGAACCGTGCTTCTCCGAAGATGCCAGCAGACCCGCGAACCGCAGAGAGCTTACCACGTGACTCTACCCTTTTATACCTAATTGGGACCTGATGGTCCAACCCCTAGTAATTAGCTAACGGTTAATTGGGGGCAGAATAATTAACTAATGGCGGGGTGTGGCTATAAGCCTGATAGGCTAGGACCATTCCCCTTCATACTATTCTTTCAGGCAATCAGAGTTTGGATCCTATCACCCACATGGTGGCTCACGACCAATTTTAACTCTAGTTACAGAGGATCCAACACTCTCTTTGGGACTTCTTGGACACACACATGCATGCAAGCTTGTATATTACATATAAAATAAATAAAACTAATTTTTTTATTTTTATGTGTATGAGTGTTTTGGCTGCATATATGTAATTATACCACCATGTGCATGCCTGGTGGTCCAGGAAACCAAAAGAGGGTGTCCATGTAAGTCCTTCAAAGCATGAATGGCTAGACCCTACTCCCAGACTTCTTGAACATCCTTATGGCTGTCCCCTGCCCCTTCAGGTGCGAGGCCCTGTCCTACAGAAAAAAAAAAGCCTAAGATCAGTCCATAAAATCCTAAGGATCCCTGAGTTTACCCCAAAATCAGGCCTCAAAATCCCTCCAATCCCAGGACACACTGGAAAGCTTCACCCAGCCCATGATATCTCATAAAAGCCAGTTCTTTGCTGCTTCTTCCCTGAGCAGAGGCAGCCACCTTTCCTCCTGTGTCTTCCCCTGCTGTAGCCTTAGTTACCCACCCAGTTGGTCATGGCCTCTTATACTATATATGTAGATGTAAAGCACGTGGTTGCACTCTCTTCCAGCTGTGGGATTCGGTTGCTGTTCCCTGTTCTAGCAGAGGACTGCGACCTGTGAGTCTACCCCTAAATAAATAACCCTTTATTATACTCAATTCTGAGCTGGTATGGGACTTCTTTTTAGTGTCTGTCTTCATTCCCCTAATAAACCTCTTGTGTGAGATTTGTTGTGTGGTGTGACTTTGTTGTATTCCTGCACTCCTGACTGCCAGTATACCTTTCCCTTTAGAACTCTAATACTTAACAGTCCTGGACTGTCCAGGCAGTTATGAGCTGCTATGTGGGTTCTGGAAACCAAACCCTGGTACCCTGAAAGATCAGTATATGCTCTTAACCACTAAGCCATCACTCCAGCCCCTATTATTTGGTTTTTGAGATAGGAGTTCAGAGCCCAGACTGACCTAAAACTCACTGTGTATCTGAGGCTGGTATCCTCCAACTTTACAATCTTAGGGCTGAGATTACTGGTATGCAACACCACACCCATTTGAAATGTGCCCCATTTGAAATGTGTGGTTCCCCCTGTTAATTCCACTTAGATCTAATTGTCCCAGAGAGATAGATACACCTTCAAGACTGTCAAGGCTGTTAGTTGAAATAAGTAAGTTGCAATAATAAATAGAGAAAAGGGTATCAGCTGGGGATTGTACATTATAATGCAGGTACCATACCGAACACCTTAAGACCAGAAGAAAACGAACTAGGTGATTTCTGTAGACATGGAAGTTCCCAGTGACTTACTGCTGCACAGGAAGATCACAACAAAAAGGAACAGGCATCTGTGTTATTCTAAAGCTGTGTGAATAGTTTGTTGGTGATCCCAAGCAAAAGCAGAGAATAGAGAAAACACAGTCTTGCTTAAAATATTCTTGTCTGGCAAATTTTTCAATGATTTGATCTAAAAATATGCATGTTGCTATGTAGGCAACTTGACAATTTCTACTAAGACTCACATATCCACTCCCACATGAACTAATAACCACTGTCTTGGGCTTTAATTTAAGGAAGAAATAGAAATATGATTCTGCAAAAACCTATAGAGCTGAATGTTTAACCCCAGACTTTTGTGTAATAGTTTAAAAGTGGAAATGAGGGCTGGAGAAATGGCTCAGTGGTTAAGAGCATTGCCTGCTCTTCCAAAGGTCCTGAGTTCAATTCCCAGCAACCACATGGTGGCTCACAACCATCTGTAATGAGGTTTGGTGCCCTCTTCTGGCCTGCAGACATACATACACACAGACAGAATATTGTATACATAATAAATAAATAAATAATAAAAAAGATACAACTTTATTTTTAAAAAAAATAAAAGTGGAAATGAAGGGTTACAGATGTAGCTTAGTAGAGTGCTTGAAACTCTGAGTTCAATTTTCTGCCCTGCATAAGTCGGGCATGGTGGCCAGGCTTGGGTGTGAAATCCCAGCACTCCAGAGGTGGATGAAGAAGGATTGGATGAGTTCTATATTGAGTTCCAGGCCAGAAGTGGATACTTGATATTTTGTTTCAAAAAAAAATGAAAAACAAAGCTCTGGTGTTGTTTTAGCGTCAGCACAGTGGTTGTGCCTTAATCCACTGCTGTTTCAGCCAATAATTGCAACTCTGCAGTTAGCAACCTGCTTTCTCCACTGCTCAGGCTGCAGACTAACTGGAATTCTTTTCCGCAGGCATCAGCTCTGTCAATGCCAATAAAGGTAGCTCTAACTAAATCTCTATCGCTCTATTTATAAATAAGACTCAGGATTCAACGACTAGGCTGAAAACCTGCTAGCTAACCTTCTCTCCTTGCCAGGTCTCCCAGAGCTTCTACTTCACCAAACCAGAAAAAACCTGCACCACTCAAAATCCCTCCCTACTACTCTTCCAGTGCCATTTCTTTATCTCTTCCAGATACCCTCTGATGTTCTATGATTACTTTCCTTTCAACTAGTTGCTAACTCAGCCTTCTGACCCAAGCTTAATTTTATTTAATTAATGTAAATGTTAACTCAAGATTCACAGTGTGATCAAATATTCCCCAACGCTCTGGTCCTTTAACTGGTCACTGCTCCAACTGTGGTTCACCCAAATGTGAAGTATTGTACAGTAGTGAAAAGGGAGAATTATTGACAAAAGCAACAACTCAATGGTCTCTTGAAAGCATCAGACTGAATAAAAACAAGACTACTGTCAAAGGTCGCGGGCTATGTGGGTACACTGATGGCAACAGACTTCCAGTGACTAAATTCAAGACCTGAACAGGAAGCAGTTTACACACTAGGTTCCTTGAATTTCCAGGAAGAGGGAAGCCTCTAAAAAATCAACAGGTCTCTTGCTGGGGTAGGAAAATGGACCCATGTGCCGAGGAAGCCCGGCACAAGCACTTTGGCTACTTAGTAGGCCCAGCACAAACACAACACTTAAAGTTGTTTTCTTTTAACCTTCCTTTGATTTTTTGAGACAGGATTTCTTTGTGTAGCCCTGGCTGTCCTGAAACTCGCTCTGTAGACCAGGCTGGCCTTGAACTCACAGAGCTCCACCTGCCTCTGCCTCCAAAGTGCTAGGACTAAAGGCGTGGGCTACCACTGACCAACTGGAGTTGTTTTTAAAGGGGCTTGTTTTTTTAATTGCTAGGGATGGAACCCAAGATATTGTTAATACTCCAACACTGACTACATACATCCTCAGCTCTTCTTAGGGAGTCTGAAGCTGCACTAAAGTCATCCAAGAAGCCCAGAACCAGGGCAAAGACAGGAGCCATAGGTCTCTTGGATGCTTCTGGGAAACATCCAGTTAGTCTGTGGTTTATACGTGCAATCACAGCTACATTAGTGGCTGAGGCATGAGGAACGCAAGCTTGGGACCTGCCTATATAAACGACGCATTCAAGACGAGTCATGGGCAGGACCCTGTCCCAAAAAGGGGCGAGGGTGGAATTTGGGAGATTTTGCTGGGTTTAGCACGGGATATAAAGCATCACGGGTTCAATCCAAGCACTAAACAAAGACAGGTGGCGAATACACTGAAACCTCAGATGTGCAGAAAGCCACATTTGACTATTCAAACCTCAAACCATCAAACAAAATATATGAGATGCTACAGAGCCACGGAACACACAAGCAATGAGCAGTTTAATATGCAGAATAAAAAGCATCCACCACGAGAGGGGTGGGACTTTCTCGGCGGTCGTGATTTCTCATTGGCGGATTTAGTCAGCCTCTGAGGAAAGCAGAAAAGAACTTCCGGTACAGAGCACAGCCACTGAGAAAAAGGCAAAGCGGGATCAGTGTCTCTTTTGGCAACGCCTTCTGTGTCCTGGGACTGAGACGTTAGTTTATCTCTTTTTGGTGTATTAGTTCCTTACTCCGTGAAAATACCGAGGAGAAACTTCTGTCGAGGGCCAAGGCACAGGCAACCTTGTGGGTTGTGGGTCTACCCATCCTTTCATCACAGAACTCATTCCGAAAGACAATTAGGCCTTGAAGGTCACAGAAAGAGTCCTGCTTGGCAGGAATTTTGGCCAAATTCCCAATCCAGTAACCATGTAATTCCATCACAATGCCTGTGGCCATGACCCAGAACTACTCTCCAAACTCTCTTGCGCCACCTCCCGTGAATCTCATTCACTGGACCCTTTTTCTTCCCACTGTGTCCTGTTTCGAAAGTGTCCCTCGGCTTGAGTGGGAGAGTTAACCCCTCTCCCAAGGAGAAGTAGGCAAAGTTGGCTAGCCACCTGGTGACAGCACTGGAGACTGCTGTCAGAGGTGCTGCATTCTTCTGGGGTAGAGAGAAGAGGGGTAAATAACAAAGGCCTAATCATATCACTTGAGAAGTGTGGCTCACCAGAAGAATCCCAGTCTGCCACTGGACCACGTGTATCTTGGCCTCATTAAGAGGGGATTTTCAGTCCCTGACTCTAGTGTCTGGGGTAGACAAGACAAAGGAAGTCCTGTGGAGATAGCTGGTGACTTTCTACAGGGTCACATACACCAGGGTCTCCTGAAGCTGATCCCAGTATGTCCTTGCCCACAGGTAGGACCCCAGGGTCTTTTGGAGACACTGTGGCTACTCTTGGCACCTGCACTCAGAGTCTCTCCGGCTGTTTCAAACCAAGGGCTCTGCTTTGGCTACAGATCTACCATCTGCATTTAATTTGGCCTAGGACTGCCTGTTGTGGGCTAGTGTTGTGCCCCATGGGCCTCTCTCACTGACCATGGCAGCGTGTCCTCTCTGGTCTGGGTGTTGTAGAGAAAGGGCACACACTGTCCCTCTGTCAGGGGATGAGGAGAGGGCCACGGGGGACACTGTCATACACTGTCCTGTCTCTGGTAGTCCTTGGCAGGCACCATGACTCAAACTGGTGCCCTCTGCCTGCCTTCACTTACCAGTCTTGGGACCCTGGTTGACTCCCTCCTGTCACCCACAGGAGTCTCCCTGCCTCTCTTTCAGGCCCTGGCTGTCTGGCATGTGCATGGACGTCTGCTCCTCCACTGATGTCTGCAGCCCTCACCCCCGCCCCACAGCTGTCTTGTCTGTGGCCTCTGTGGGTTATTCCCACAATCACCTGCTGCTTGTCCCCTCTGCTCTTTTCCCACCCTTGCCCCCTTGGCCTGGGCCAGCTCTCTAGAAGCCCAAGAGACTACTGGCCAGTTCTTGGTGGGGTATAGGTGCTGTGGCCCCCACTGCTGAGGGGAGCTCTACTGAAGGCATTGTGCCCCTTGCCTTATGGGGGTGGGTGGGGGTTGAGCAGAGTGTCTGGGCTGTCAGGCTGACTAAGGGAGGAGGAGTGGTCAGCTGGGCCTGCCCCTGCCTTGCTCTGCCCTGAGTCCAGCCTGAACTTGCAGTCTATGGGCCCTGCCTTCAGCTGGAGCCAATCAGCCCCTGGCCCCCTGTTGGTGTCACTGGATGAGAGGGAGATCGGGCTGTGGAAGGCTATGGCCATGTGGCCTTGACCTCTTGGCTTCTCGTACCTGTAGGCCAACAGAGCCAGGGCATGGACTCTGTTGTAGTTAGGTATCGCCACCCCACTGCAGATAGAATCAGCTGAGGTGGCTACAGCTGTGCACCCTGCCTCCTCTTCCTGTGGGACCTCCTGTGTTTATTTCCTGTGTGGCTGGGTCTGTCAAGAGCAGTAGGCATAGGACTGGAGAGACGGCTCAGCTGTTACCTGCTGTTCTTCCACAAGACCCGGAATTGACTGATTCCCAGCATCCATGTTATGGTGGCTCAAGACTATCTCTAGTTCTAGACCCAG
>JAQHUG010000480.1:328016-360291 GCA_028555095.1 Dicrostonyx torquatus | reverse complement strand
ATCTCTGGGTCACTTTGCCCCTTTCCCAGGGACTGAATCAAAACACCAGGAACTGAGTCAACATCTAAGGGTTATTTTGTCCCTATTCAATAGAACATTTACAAAGACACAGGGAGATGATGGAAAGTTCCCAACATTCGTGTGTGGATGACTGTCACGTCTCCAGGAGGGAGGTGTGTAATACTGAGAGTCTTCAGAAATGCCTTTAGAGATGAGAGGCCTCAGAAATGAGTTTAGGGCTGAGAGGACTCAGAAATGCATTTAGAGTCTTTCATTTACAGCCCCAGGTATCTCAGCCCCTGTGTCTAATGTAGAGACAAGGAGATGGGGGCCCCTGCTTAACTCAACTCAGCCTTGGGTGGTCAGTGGGTCCCCTGAGTAACTGCCAGGCCTTGACCTGAGAAGAGGATGTGAAGGTGGGACCTGTGAAGGCAGAACTGGTGCCAGGACTGGTTAAGAGCCTCTGGGTGATTAGGGAGCAGGGTTTGTCCCAGGATGCAGAGTCCTAGCTATGTAGCATGGATAGTATTTGGTCTAAATAATAAAGCCCTTAGTCAGATATAGGATTAATGCTGAAAGGTCAGAGAAGCAGAGCAGCCAGCCACTACTTCTTACCTCTACTGAATCCTCAGACCAAAGGGGCGATCCTGTCCCTACAAATACTCAGACTGAATGCCATCTCTACGAAACCTCAGACTGAATCCTGAGCTTCTGTCTCCTCCCGCCTTGTATTCCTGTCTCTGCCCAGCCATATCACTTCCTCCTTACTGCTGGGATTACAGGTGTGAGCCACCACCACTTGGCTGTTTCTCTTTTAGACTGAGTCAATCTCTTGTGGCCAGGGTGGCCTTGAACTCACAGAGATCCTCTTGTCTCCCGAGTACTGGGATTAAAGGTGTGTGCCACCACTGCCCGGCCTCTATGGCTAACTAGTGTGGCTAGCTCCACACTCTAATCCTCAGGCAAGCTTCATTTGTTACAGCACAAACAAAAATTACCACATAGCTATGTAGAGGGGGAAGCTGTGTCAACTGCCTCTGTACCTCCTCGGACTTGCCTTGGATACCTCATTTCCCCTGTCCAGGTGGGCAGCTTCTGGAGGCTCCTAGAATGTTGGGTCCTCCTCTCTCTCCTGGCTGTCCAACAATAATACCAATGGACCAAGGAAAGGAGTGTATCTAGTCCTGTCTGCCTGCCCCTTGGGCAGTGTCTTCTGTGAACAGATATCCTCAGACCATGAAGCATGCTAGTACTAGGTTTAGAAAGTCTGGATCCAGCACAAAAAGTAAGTAAAATGATGATCTAGTCCCGTTTTTGTCCTTTCTTAAGTGTCCCATTGCCTGTCAACCATTGGCTTCTTTTCAGAAGAGATCCTGGTAATTCAGGATGTGGCCCAATTTCTATAGTTCTTGCATAGCAGACATAAAGCCCTGGACTCCATCCCCAGCGTTTAATATTCTCAGTATTACAACACACATCTTAGGACCAGAGCACTATGCTTCTCTAGGAGTAGACACGTTTCCTTTTACTGATGGACAAGAAACATACCCTACTGTGGTAAAAATCTTTATAATGGTGCCTTTTTTAAAGGGTTTACAGCAAGCTAGGCATGGTGGCTCACTCCTTGAATCCCGCCATTTGTCAGGCAGATGCCAGAGGATCTAGGCCAGCCTAGTCTACATAGAGTTCCAGGTCAGCCAAGGTTACATAGTGAGATCTTGTCTCCAAAAAAATCAAAATAAGCCAGGCAGTGGTAGTGCACACCATTAATCCCAGCATTGAGGAGGCAGAGGCAGATGAATCTCTGAGTTAGACGTCAGCGTGGTCTACAGAGGACTTGAGGATAGCCAAAACTATACAAAGAAATGTCTCTCAAAACAACAAAAATAAAAAGCTGGTATTATGTTCATGGTGTCTAAGACATGGCTAGGTACTGATGCTATTTCAAAGATTATTTACCTGATGATCCCTGTTAGGGATCACCAACCAGCTAGCAATGAATCTTAATGCCCCACATTTTGCCTACTTGATTTTATATGCCATTCTAGGTGTACCATATACCCACCTCTGTGAAGCAAAGAACAAGTATAGACTGTCCCACCTGGAGATACCATAGCCTATGCTTCTGCCTTACTGATGCCCTTGCCAGTTTGGCCTTCATCACTCTTTCCATGAAAGCTACAGACACTCACAGGACAATGAAAGCAAAATTTTATTCCTCCTGGCTGGGAAAGAGAACTAGCAGATGGTTGTACATAGGACTCCCACCATCCCAGAACCAAAGGAGACAGGATCTGCCACCAAATGGCTCCCTCTGCCCAAGTGAAAGCTCAGAGAGGCAGGTGAGCACAGCGCAGGGCATGGGCGACTGCAGTGACAGAGTGGCCAGAGTGATCTAGGGGAGGGAGGGCCCAGGGCTCAGGAAAGGAATATGGGGCTTCTTGGGGTTGGGATAGGTGTGAGGATGCTCTTTGCCATGGGAGCTTCGGGCTGGAGTAGGTACCAGGCTCAGGGAACCATAACACGGTATGGGCTGCCTGGGATATGCTCATCACCCCACTTGACCACCAGTGTGTACTCCCCTTTGTCTTTGAGCAGGTAGGAGACACTGTAGATGCGGCTGCCCATGTGTTTCACCAGGATCTCTTCACAGGGTGTCCTTGGGCCGTGCACACCCACCAGCAGCATGTTGTTACCTGAGGTAGGAATAGGCCTCAGTGACCAACCTTAACACCTTCCTTCATCTGTAATTGCTCTGAGCCCTTCTTCCTAGTCCACATCCTGTCCCCTGCCTGTTCAGAATAACCCTTTCCCAACAAGCTTCTCATAACCCACCTAGGCCACCAGAGGATGGATTCCAGGCCCTCCAGGACATTTTCTTCATCTATTTACATATTTATCTCAACATACACACACATTTGGTTTTTTGAGATGGGGTTTCATTGTGTAACAGCCTTGGCTGTTATAGAACTAGCTCTGTAGACCAGGCTGACCTCAAACTCAGAGATTCATCTGCCTCTGCCTCCCCAAGTGCTGGGATTAGAGGGTGCCACCACCACCCGGCAATTTATTTTATGTACATTGGTGTTTTGCCTGTATGTATGTTTGTGTGAGGGTACTGAATCCCCTGGAACTGGAGTTACAGTTAATTGTGAACTGCCATGTGGGTGCTGAGACTTGAACTCGGGTCCTCTGGAAGAACAGCCAGTGAGTGCTCTTAACTGCTCAGCCACCTCTCTCCAGGAAGCCCAAATAAAAGGTAACCCAAAAAGCAACAACCATAGCCCTAAAGGCAGTTCCTGCACTTCCCACATGCTGACCGTCCTGTTATTTCTGGCTTTGTACTTCCAGAAGCTCTAGAAACTACTTACCTGCTTTGCTGCAGTCTACTGTGAAGCTGCTCTTCTGGCCTGCATAAGCCTTGTTCAGCCCTAGGCCTTTAGCTACTACCTTGCTCACATCAGCAGGACTTGGGCCTGAGGCTGCAAGCTGGGGAACAGTGGCAACTTTTGTCAGGGAGTCTACAAACACAGATGATGTCTCGTGGAGGCTGTGGTTGCTAACAAGACGGGGACCTACAGGACAGGATGGGTGAGACTGAGAAATGACTAGAGTATCAAGGAATTGGATGAGCACCAACAGCTTAGCCTGAGACTTACCTGTGACCTTGGCTTTGAAGGGACTTCCCGCAATGTGATAGGGCCCACCATACTTGATGGAGATGAGGTAGCTGCCAGGTGCCATGGGGGTATAAGTGACACGGTAGCCCTCAGGACACTCCTGGCAATCCATCTTCACCTTGGAGGGTCCATCAATGGTAACCGAAAGGGCACCAGCTCCCGCGTTGCTTGTGTTCACGATAAACTCAGCTGGGCTCCCTGGGAGCATGGAAGGTCAGGCAGAGTCTACCTCACTGGATTCCCTGTCTTCAACCACCCAGTACAGCCACATGCCTCCTGTTGCTAAGAGCTTGGATGCAGGGCCCCAACAACTACATCCACACTCAGAGCTGTACCCATGAACCTACCTGTGACACCACCCTCCAGGCCTGCTCCATAGGCGGACACCAAGCCTGGGTCCCCTCCATGCCCAGGTTCCCCAACTCGGATCTTGAAGGGACTTCCAGGGATGTGAGTACCATTGAACTTGACATCAACCAAGTAGATACCATTCTCTCGTGGGATGAAACGCACAGCATACTTATCTGAGATGTAGAAGGACATGTTAAGGGCCTGGGGTACTTTTTAGTATGTAACGAGCAAATAGTGTCTGAAAGGAATAGCCTTAGTACTAACCATCCCTTTAACTTCCTCCCAGCAGGAACCCAATTGCTCCATGGAGACTCCTCTGCTTCCAGAATTGTGCTGGGTGCCCACCCCAACAACACATACATCCTGAGGACTAAAGCTATAAATACCTAAGAAGTCTACCGGTGAGTCTTTTGGACTGACAAGCAAAATGCTCATATTGCTGCCTCCTTAGTGTACTGTTAATACCATGCTATCTACAGATAATAGCAGGCTTAGCGAGGAATCTGCTCCAGATCCTGGACCTGGGGGGAGGGGAGAACTAGTGTGCTTCAATACAGTTGCTATTCCTCTGGCCACAGGGATAGACTCTCTTGCTCTTTGTATCTCTGTCTTTGTCTGTCTCATGTATGGAACTGCTAAAGCTTTCTTCCTAATGGCCATGCTTATAAGCCGTATCTTCATGGGTGCTTATCAATCTGAGAAGCTGAGGAACCCAATTTTGACTGCTTTCATTACTTTCCTTGTATACACTCAGCCTGGTTCTAGTCCGCTAGGGCAGATGGCTGAATGACTAGACAGGAATAGAGCCTCACCTTGGTCAATCTCTGTGACATAGCACTCCTCCAGAGCTCCTGAGGGGCTGTGCACCTTGGCATCAATTGCCCCCTTGGCTCCATTCAGGCTGACTGCAAAAGAGGCTGGCTGGTTGACCTTTAACCCTGACTCCTAGAAGCACAGCAGATGTGGTTAGACAGGATGGCTAGAGCCAGGGCAAATGGAAGAGCAGGAGACCCACAGCGTCACTTACCCATCTTGTGTCCAACATGGTTTAAAGAGGGAGAGCCATTGATCTGTGAGGGCAGCAAGCCACAGGCTCACCCCCAACCTCCTATCCCCTAGACATGTGCTCCGCAATCACACACCCAGGAAGCAGAAAGGGAAGGTGGCCCCACCCTGTGGGTAGCACTCAACTCTAGCAGGCTGTCCCTCTTTAAACCTTAGCCCTGGTGCTCAATGGGCACAGGCTTCTGTTCAAAGCCTTTAGACCTGAGACACGAGAAAAACGCCATGCGGTAGGCAGGGCACTTCCTGCCAACCCCCAAGCGTGGGCTGTACCCGGTCAGAGCAGAAACCTAGCATCCAGAGTTGTTTCTGGGTAGTAGGCCACTCAGCTCACAGCCAAGGCCTGCTTGCCATGGTGACTCTGGTCTGGCCGGGCCTAGGAGCCCCAGGTAGGCAGTTTCTCTCAGTGCCTCACCTGAAGACTAGAAACAGTAAGGCGGCGGGCATCACCAGACGGAGAAGCCACAGGCACCACGAAGGGACTATCAGGTATATGTTCCTCATTGAACTTCACTGAGACTTCATAGTCACCTGGAGAGGAAGAGAATATAAGGCTGTACTGGGGATGCCACATATCTCCAAGGGCTATTGCCTTCCACAGCCAGCTTGGTTGTCATCTGGAACCTCAAGATGGACAATAAGCACCAAGTGAAGACTATGTAGCACCTGGGGTCAACACACCCACACTCAGGTTCTACCTCCCCCTGCCCTGGCCAATTCTGTTCCCAGTACCTGGCTCCTGAACTACATAGGCCACACCACAGGAGCCATCCTTGCGATCCTCGAAGGAGATCTCAGCCTTGCTGGGGCCCTCAACTGCAATGGCCAGGCCTCCAGCACCAGCTTCCCTGGTCCAAATGCTGAACTCCGCTGTGTGAGAAAGCAGTGGGTGTCCATGGATTAGAGAACTGATCCCCAACCTCAGCCAACTCCAAGCAAAGCCAAGGTCAACATGATGGCCAGCTACTTCCTACAAACACCCATCTAGACCCACCCAGGATAGCAAGAACTAGACAAGCACACCTACCTGGCACTCCAGCTTCAGCCCTCTCTAGGCCAGGGCCTCCAGCACGGACCTTGTGGGCGCCTCCTTCCCCCAGAGGCCCGACAGTGAACTGGAAGGGGCTCCCAGGCACATGCTGGCCCTTGTACTTGACACTGACTGTATGCATTCCCATCTCAGCAGGTACAAATCGGATACAGTAAGTATGGTTCTCTCCTTCTACAATCTCTGCTTCGTGGGTCTTGCCCGATGGGCTGGTCACCTGGGCTGTCATATCCTGGATGCTAATTTCTACAAGTAGAAGACAGCTTGCTGAGCAGGATCTTGTCTCTACTTGTGCTTAGGGTTACCCTAGGAACCCTCCTGATCTTTTCCCTACCAGGAATCTTCAGGCTGAGGTCACAATGACTGCCGACATTGGCCACCGAAGGGGCACGTCGCCTGCGTGTAATACTTTCTTTCACCCGGCCCTCACCTGTCACCTTCACAGAGAAGGGACTGCCTGTAGGAAAAGAAAATTACAGTCCATACCCTGCACATATTACAGGTGGGCACTGGGGTGTGTCTAGGGGCTGCCAAACCACAGGGGTGTGGCTGCCACACTCACCAGGCACATGCTGGTCAGCAAACTTGATGTTTATGATGTAGTTTCCAGGCTCTGTGGGACAGTAAGTGACCCTGCATGTGCCATCCTCCAGGTCTTCTGTGTTGATGTCTACCTTGCTAGGGCCTTCAATGGACAGACTGAGTCCACCATAGCCTAGGGGATAGACAGCAGTTATAAGCCAGAATGCCAAGTGAAGCTATACTGCCCTATCTAGTAGGCCACCACTGCCTACCTGCATCTCTGGTGTCAATAATAAACTCTGCAGGTTCAAAGGTACGACCTTCATGGAGGCCTTGACCAGAGACCCGCACATGGCTGGCATCACCAATCTCCGACTGGCTGATCACTACTGGGATGGGACTGCTTGCCACATGCTGGCCATTCTTCTTCACATGCACCAGATGCTCCCCTGTCTCCTTAGGCACGAAGGAAATCCCTGGGCACAGAATAGGGCCATCAACACGGTGTGGGTGGGCCCACAGCCTCCCTTCTTCCTTCTTTTTTCCCTCCACAAGCCAGGATGGCTTTAACTCACTATGTAGCCAATGACTGATTTCCCCCAATTCTCCTGCACCCACCTCCAAATATTGGGATTACAGGCAATCATCACACCTGGCTCTCTTTCCCAGAAATGCTTGATCCCTCTTAACCTCTTACCCACGTGGCCATTGCGTAACCGCTTCAGCAGACAGGGCTCCTCGCGGCCTGAGGGTGGCACCACTGTGGCTGTGAGTAAACTGAGGTCTGTTTCTGAGATATTGATGGGAATATCAGCAGCAGAACCCACCTTCAGGTGGGACATACGCATGGAATCATCACCTGGTAAGGGTACAAGTCATCAGTCACTATGGATCCAGCCCCAAAGAGACTGTGCCCACCCTGCCTCCTGTTCCTGTCATTATTCTTGATGTTCCCCACCTGTGACTCTGGCAGTGAAGGGGCTGCCTGGGATGTGCTGATCATTGTACTTGACTAGGATGCTATAGTCACCAGGTAGCACAGGTAGGTAAGAAACACTGCATGTTCCATCCTGGTTGTCAGTGCAGCTGATTTCTGCTTTAGATGGACCCTCGATGGCCAGCGACAAGCCCCCTGAAAAGCATTACAGGTAAGAGTAGGAACTGTGCCCAGAGATGCATTGCTGGGCCTTTGTGGATGAGCTGACTTGATGGCTCAGCAGAGGCAGGAAGACACGGTGGAGAACTTTATTCAGGATCATCTCCCATACCTAGCCCTCAACCAAGGGAAGGAAGGACAACTTTGGCAGGCCAAGCCTAGAGCTTCTCCTTACCCTCTCCTGCATCCTTGGTGTTGACAGTGAAGGTGGCAGGTTTGTTGACCACTCCATGGGTAAGACCAGGACCATAAGCAGTGACATGGCCACAATTAACATAGTCCACATAGAACTGCAAAGGACTTCCTGAGGCAGGAATAGAAGACACAAGGAATAACAGCCTCATTCATGCACTAATCTATTTGTTTTTGTTTTTTGAAACAGGATCTCATGTATCTCTGGATGGTTTTGAACTTGCTATGAAGTTGAGGATAACCTTGAACTCCTAATCCGTCTGCCTCTACCCCCAGTGCTAGGATTACAGGCATGTAAATATCTAGTTTATTCAGAGCCTCATACATGCTAGGCAAGAAGTCTGACCTATAACCACACTCTAACCTGTTCTTTCTGAGACGGTAGCAATAGGGGCCTGGGACGGGGTGGGCAAGAGGCTGGGAGCCCACCTGGGATATGCATATTGTCATAGCGGATGTCCATTTCATGCAGGCCAGCTTCACTGGGTGAGTAGCGTACAGTAACAGTGCCATCCTTATTGTCTGTGATGGAAGGCTGGGCCACCTTGCCTGAGGGCATTCGAACTTCCCCTAGAGGGCAGTGGTTTTGAAGTCAGGACAGGCAAATGGCACACCTTGGTATCACTGATTTCCAAGTTCCTTCCCAGCCTTCACTCACCAGTGATCTCTCCCTTCTTAATGGTAAAGGGGATAACAAGATCAAAGGGCCTCAGGCTAGTCACATCCAGCCCATTAACGCCCACCATGGGTCTCTCTGGAACCTACAGTGGAGACAGAAGAATCAGGTGAGGAGCTACAGTAAGATCTGAGGTTTCTCTGAACATATGGAAGAACAAGGCCACACGAAACACCCAGATGGCCAGCTCCAAGTGTCCCTATGGGTCATACAAATTAAATAATAGACCAGGTCATGCCTTACCCAGGTTTGCTGGTTACCCTGAGGATATGTATACTGTGGAGCCAGCTGCTGAGGCCGTAGTGGGGTCTGCACTGTAGGTTGGTCCCCAGCCAAAGCCTGCAAGGCAAAGTGAGAGAGCTGGAGACTTGTTGTCACAGAGGGACCTGGAAGGACAAACTAGGACCTTCCCAGATCTCCCTGCCCACCCGTCCTTGGCCCCTTCTCACTGTAACTTGGAAGGGGCTGTTGGGCACATGCTCGCCACCGAAGCGCACACAGATGACATATTTGCCCGGCTGGGGGGCTGTGTAGAAGATGTCAAAGGTGCCATCCTCATTCTCCACCACGTCCACATCTACCTCTGAGCCATCGGGCGTGCACACAGTGCACGTCACCTTGCCTTTGCCTGCTGCTTTCGTGTCCACAGTAATCACTGTCTCCTCCCCAATCTGGATGGTGGGGCCAATGCCAGCACCTGGGAGGGCAGAGTGGATCCCCAGAGGGGAGCCAGCAGGTGAGCCTGGTATTTAGACTACTACCATCAGCCTGCCACCCATCCGGGTCTCTTACTGCTACAACCAAGCACAGCCAGCCCCAACCCCTAGCCCAACCCATACCCCAAGCTAGGATGGTGAGTGGTTTCTCAGAAGGCAGGAAGGATTCTCCTGACCACCTCAAGCCTCTTTATGAGAGAGGCCCAACAGGTGGTACCAAGGTACCTGGGAGGAAAAGTAAGGGACCATCCCATCCCAGCACAAGCATTTATTGCCACTTCCTCTGCTAACTCAGCCTCAGCTGGTACCATGGTCTATGCTGACAAATACCAGCAGTCCGACTACGCCCATGGCTACCTGCGCCCTTGTTTACTGGCCCCTGCCCCAGTGCTATGTGTGGACGCAGTGAGGCGGAGTCCTGCTGCAGTGTGGGGAGTGTGACATTTTCCTCCCTACCCACCCCCCAGGCCTGAAGGTGAAACTGGAGTTTCCTGACAACTGAGAACGCTTGCTCAACCAAAGGCTTGCAGTGAGAAGCAGCCCAGCACAGCCTGGCACGGACAAGAGCAAGCAGCAGGGAGACAGCAGGGTTAGCACCCATGCAATGCATTACAGCAGGCTTGGCAAAGCAGTGGCAGCACCCAAGGAACAGGGAATAGAAGGCCCAAGCCACCAATGCAGGGTTGCAAGGGTAAAGCATCTAAGCAGCCTCTAGGGCCCCATAATGCCCAAGGAAAGGGTAAGGACAGTGACATTATGATCTGGGGCTCAGCTGTGGAGGCTTGGGAGCTGTGGGTTGTAAGGCCTGGCAGCAAGAGCACCCCTGCAGCCCAGTCTCCCACAAGGAAAGCAGCTAGGAGCACCAAACCTACTTGAGGACCAAGTTTAAGGGCCCTCCTTACCAGCCTACCAGCCTACCAGCCTGCTACCAAGCCCCCCTTGACCTTGGTCTCACACTGGCAACATGAGACTCATCACCTTTAGTTATATCGTTGGCTGCCTGCTACCCATGCTGCCCTGTATCATCTAGCTAATGATTTGAGCCCTCTCCTGACAGCTACTTGATTCCTCATTTTTGTACCCAGGATCCAGGTGATCAGCAAGTCTTAACCATAGCATCCTCAAAGTACACCTGTTAATTGGGCTACTGCTTAATGTCCCAACAGCCACTGACTTGGCCCAAGCCAACCTTTTGGCTTGTCCAAAGGTGATTTAAGTTCCCTTACTGGCTTTCTGCTTCCATTCCACTCATAATGGTCAGAAAAATTGAAGTCATTCCAAATCCCTAGCCTGTTCTCCCCTCTCCTAGCCTATGAACACATGTATCATATCCTATCCCATGGACTATTCTACAAAGCAATCTATCCTCTTGCCACAAAGACCTAGCTATCTTATAATCCTGTCCTTCGCCACCTACCCAAGTGCCGGGCCTACAGCCTTCAGAGGCCTGTAAGTAATTTATAGTCTTATATCAGTATCCCTGGGGTGTCTCTGTCTTTGGGCAGACAAACCTGTCTGATAGGGGCTGTCTAATTAACGTCACTGCTGAGGGAATAGAAGGAGAAAAGGAAAAGAGATGGGTTGCAGAATGCACTTTGGGGCTCTGAGGCTGGGCCAGGCCCCGCCATGCTGGCCACCCAAGCAGTTGACACTGGCACTACTGCATCACCAGCCAGCACCACCCGCTCATGCACCTCCCTCAGCCCAGGACACAGATGCCCCTGGGAGGCAGGGATGGAAGTCTGTGGATCTGATGAGGCCTAGAGACTCCCACTGGGTGGAGTAAACCACCTTGTCCCCTGAGCCCACACAGGAACCCTTGTGAGAAGGAAGCACCTGCTGTCCATCCCCAGGGGTACCAAGATCCCCAGACCCCAAAGCCCCCAGTGGGGTGCCTCCTAGGATACACTTTACCCCAAAGCTCTCAGCTGCAACCCGAGTTCTCAGATGGAGAAATGGAGGCCCAGAGAGGGGAGAACCAGAGCATTCATGCTTAGCTCCAGAAACCTCCCTGGGCCCTGACCCTCCAGCCCATGACCTTGTCTGCACAGCCTCCCCCGCTCTGTCCTTGCCTAGAGCTGCAGCTGGAACTGTCCTGGGAATGAATTAGCAATGAAGAGGAAAGGAAACTGCCTCTCTGGGCAGCAGGGGCATTGGGAGTGGCCCCAGCAAGCAGCTTACCTAGCCCGTGACCTCCGATTGACACTGAGGTGAGAGGGCAGAGAGCAAGGAGAAAGGTCAGGTGAGTCACTCAAGAGGGCGGCCCCCATTCCCACACGCCGCCCCAAGCAGCGAGCCCTTGCACACAGGCACACCCAAGCCCCGTGCTGAGTGCCACGGTGGCCGATGGTGGGCTGGCTCACCTGTGACTGTGCACTTGCTGGCATCTCCAGTGGGCACAGCCCGGACACGGTATGGGGAGAAGGGGATCTCATCACCACCATACTTGATGAGGATTGTGTACCGGCCTGTCACATCTGGCACATAAGCCACTGTGTATGTGCCATCATGGTTGTCTTGGATGTGTGTTTTCTTGGGCTTGCCTTCAGGGTCCTATGTAGCAAAGCACAGGGGAAGAGGTTGGTCCAAGCCTAGCAAGGCCTGGACTATCTCAGGCCTTCCATAAAACACCAAATACTGCTATAATAGAAATAGTTTCTGTTCCCCTCTACCCCCATGGCCCGTGTAGCCGCCTGCCTGTGGCAGAGTCCAAACATCCAACATTCCCTGACATGACAAGAGAGCAGCTTGGTGGCCAGCCTCAGTCCTGGGCCTGCCATAGGGGCACTAGGAGCTTACAAAATCTCAATGTTGTAACATTATACCTGTCCTGTGAGACTATTACATGTGAGGATGCTGAAGCATGTATAGGCTTTGGAACCATACTCAATAGCAGCGAATGTATATTTGAGGAAGCTTGTTCCTTTCAACTTGGAGAAAACTGCTACACATCCTAATGCAGTTACATTAGCAGACCAAAAGCAGGTCCTTCCCTTACAGTACAGCTCCAGGCAGACTAGTTATCTAGACTGGGCTGCCTGTCCACCTGCAGCCTTACACTCCATCTGCCCAGGTCTTGTTCCTCGCCCCTCCTCCCTTTACCTGAAGTTACAGCACAGTTCAGGAAGCCAGCAAGCTCACCGTAATCTGGACAGCCAACAGACCCTCCCCAGCATCCTTGGCATCAATGGTGAACTCCACAGGTAGGCTGGCAGGTACACCAGTGGTGTTGAGTCCAGGTCCACTGGCCTTCACCTTACTGGCATCATGTGTGGGCAGTACCTTGACCTTGAAGGGGCTGTGGGATCAGGGTGTTATGAACCATCAGAAAAGTTTCCGTACCCAGCCTGCCCCCAGCATGCACAGTGAACCCTGCTTCTTACCTCCGTGGAACCTCTTCTTCTCCATATAGCACAGAAATGCTATAGGACCCTTCTCGGCTGGGCACATAGTTGACAGTCTGAGTACCATCGGCATTGTCCACTACATCCACTGGCTCCACCAGGCCTACCCCCAGTCCCAATGACAGAACCTTAGGTTGGCTCCTTGTACCCATCCCCAGCCCCATCTCACTGAAGGACTAGGACTGAGCCCAAAGTCTAGACCTTATCACGTCCTTAACTATCCAATTCCAGGAATGACTCCAAGACCTTGTAGTATAAAACATATCTAAGTGCCTCCTCAGGCCCTCTCTCTTGCCACATCTATTCAGTGGCCAAGTCCTGTCCATTATACCTTCTCTAGAGTTCTGCCTGGTTCTGTGGTTACATGAAACCCTTCCACTATCTGCCCTAGCCTCCACATGCTGGCCTAAAAAGATGATACCTCCATAACTCCCGGCTCCTAGTTATGCGAACTCTCACCTTTAGGCCCCTGCACTTTGACTTGCAGGGGGGCAACTCCGGCCTTGCTTGTGTCCACCTGAAAGGACTGAGGGAGGTTGGCCCGGACCATGCCTGGGGTTAGGCCAGGCCCAGAACACTTGACTTTAGATGCATCTGTCACATCATGCACAGGGACCTTGAAGGGACTACCTAGGGGTTGATACAAAAGGATGGTAACTATGTAAGAAACAGTGGGTATTAACAGACAGTCCTAGGGTTCCATCCTCATGATCATCTCCTCACCTGGCACTTGGTGACCACCATAAGTGACATTAAGGCTATAGGTGCCAGCTTCATAGGGTATATATTCTACCGAGCAGCTGCCATCTTTATTATCCATGCAAGACATCTTGGCCTCGGAGGGGCCCTCAACAGCCAAGCCCAGACCACCTGTGCCAGCTCCCCTATTCCAAACAGACAATCTGTCATTACCTGTGATTCCCAAGCCCATTGGCTGCCCTTGCCTCTTCAGTGCCTCACTCACCTAGTCTCCACTGTGAACTTGTTGGGTTTGTTGGTAGTACCACTTTGGATGCCTGGCCCATGGACATGCACCCGGGAGGGGTCACAGCCCTCTGTTACAGGCACCTTGAAGGGGCTGCTGGGCACAGGAGTGCCATCATACGTCACATCCACAGAGTGTACTCCTAGAGGGTAGGGCAAGTCAAGTCAGGAAGAACTGCGCTTCTCCACTTACTCTCTGCCCTGCCTAAGGTATACCCCAGCACATTCATACCTTCCTCATATGGGGTGTATTCCACTTTGTATGTGCCATCACCACAGTCCTGAACATAGGTTTCAGTCAGGTTGCCTGAGGGGTTGGCCACACGAGCCTTGACGTGTGACCCTCCAGTCTGTGTAAGAGCCCGGGCATCCACGCTAAACTCAGTGGTTGCTTCTCGGAAGACACCTGGAAAAGGCCACAGTGAGGAGGCTGTGGCTGTAGGACTCTGCACCCCCTAACTGCTACTCCCCTACAGCAGGCCTCCTTACCTTGACCCTCAATCCCAGGTCCATAGCACTGCACACCTGAGGTGTCCACAGCAGGCTCCACCTGCAGCTTGCTGGGGAAGTTGGGCACAGGCTGGCCGCCATACTTGATTGTAACAGTGTAAGCCCCAGGACAGAGAGGAATATAGGTGATGGTGTGTGTGCCATCACCATGGTCCTGAATGTACACTTCAGCTGGCAGTCCTGCCTCAGAGCAGATCTCAATAGTCAACTCAGCACTGCCAGCACTTGAGCAGTCCACTTGGAACTGGCCTACCTCACCAGCAGTAGCCCGCTCCAGCCCAGGACCTGAGCATTTCACCTTAGATGCATCAAAGCAAGGAACCACATGGGCCTTGAATGGGGATCCAGGGATGTGGGTGTCAGCAAAAAGGATGTTGATGTTGTAGTCCCCAGGCTCAGTGGGCACATAAGACACAGAGCATGTGCCATCCCCATTGTCCAGGCACTCAAGCTGTGCTTCACAGGGGCCTTCCACTGTCAGGCCGAGGCCACCAGTGCCAGCTCCCTTTGTGTCAATGGTGAAGCGGGCAGGGGAGCCTGCATTGCCCCCCTGTAGCCCTGGTCCAAATGCTTTCACCTGAGAGAAAGAGAATGTCAGAAGCAGCTACCAACCCAACCTTTCTTCTGCCTCTTTTTGCCCTAGCTCTCCTCCTTACCCAAATAGAAACATGAAAGGCATAGGCTGCCTAATAGGTAATCTACCCATCAATCATAAAGACAGAAATGACAAAGGGTCAGGACAAATCTGGAGAAGATAGGGTGCCCTCAGGAAGATGGGAGCTGGGTGTGGTGGTGCATGCCTTTAATCCCAGCACTTGGGAGGCAGTTACAGGCAGATCTCTGTAAGTTTGAGGCCAGTCTGGTCTACAGAATGAGTTCCAGGATAGCCAGGGCTACACAGAAAAAAACCCTGTCTTAAAATCATCTTCACCACCCCCAAAAAGAAGGAAGGAAAGACAGAGGGAAGGAAGGGATGGAGGAAGGGAGGAAGGAAGGGAAGGAAGGAAGGAAGGAAGGAAGGAAGGAAGGAAGGAAGGAAGGAAGGAAGGAAGGAAGGAAGATGGGCCCTCCCCTTATAACTCCCAAACCCAATTACCTTGCTAGGTTTGGTGGGAGCCACAGCTTCCAGTGGAAAGGGACTGCCAGGCACAGGAACACCATCATAGGTCACCTCCACCTCATAGGGCCCCTCTTCTCGGGGCACAAAGCGTACCACACTGTTGTCAGCTCCCAGGCCTGGCTCTACCTTGCAGGGCACTGCTGCACCTGAGGGACTGACAATCTTGGACGCTACTTTGCCTTGACCACCTGCACCCTTTGACTTCACTGTGAACTCCTGATCTTTGCCAACATCCACTTCTGTTGCAATTATGAAAGTGGAAAAAAAAAAAGAAATGAACCATTTATTTATGTAGCCCCAGGCGAGACTCAGCTGGATGGAGCTAAGTGGTCTTCAATGGCAATAGGAAGTATAGCAACTACTTACTGTCAGCAAGGCCAGACACCTTGATCTTGCTGAGGTCCAGGGTTGGAGATACTCCCACTGAAAATGGGCTCTTGGTGATGTGATCTCCTCCATAAGTGACATTGACACCTAATGGACCCTAAAATAGGTACAGAAGGGCAGGGGTCACTAATCAGTACTCCAGTGTCTTTGGCCTACAGCTGCCAAGCTTGAGCAACTGTGAGAGAGACACCAGCTTTGCTCCTCAGCTCCATTCCCAGGTGAGAAATTAGAAACTACTTGCAGCAGCCTAACTAGCCCACTATATAAGGAAGGGGAAGGGTATGGCTGCAGCAGATAGAGACAGCTACCTGCTGCACAGGAGTGTACTTGACTGTGTAGGTATTATCATGATGATCAATGATGTCCACATCTCGCACTGCATCTCCCTTAGCCAGTCCTGAGAACTGGACATCCAGCTTGCCTTTCCCAGCAGTTTTAGCATTAACCGTGAAATGGGTGGGTTTTCCAAGTTCAACACCTGAGGAGACAAAACAAAATTGAGGCACCCTACTCTGAGCTCCCTGCCCTGGGCTCCACTCAACCTACAGAATACTCATCCTTACCAGTGCGACTTAGGCCAGGACCCTCAGCCTTCACCTTGCTGGCATCATGAGAAGGCTCCACTTTGACTCTGATGGGGCTGGTGGGTGTGGCCTGCAAGTGATGGGGAAAAAAACAGCTGAAGACAGCAGCAGCACCCCAACACTTTGCAGTCTAGGAACTGGGAGCAGTAACACCTACCTGGTCAGCAAAAAGGACCATAATGGTATAGCTGCCAGCCCCACGGGGTGTGTATTTCACAGTGAAGGTGTCATTGTCATTCCGGATGATATCAAAGTCGATATCGGCCTCAGTGGGACCCACCACTCCAGGGGCACACTTGATACCAATGCTGACATCTCCTGTGGTTAAGAAGTGGGATAAGAAGAGGCTGGGACTTTGTAGAGACAGCCTACCCATCTGTCCTCCCATTCAAGGCTAGGCCTTACCCTGGCCAGCCTCTGTACAATCCACAGTAAAATAGGTGGGTTCATGTGCCTTGAGCCCAGTTTTGGCCACTCCTGGACCATACACCTTGACTTTGTTT
This sequence comes from Dicrostonyx torquatus, assembly GCA_028555095.1. Lineage (NCBI taxonomy): Eukaryota > Metazoa > Chordata > Mammalia > Rodentia > Cricetidae > Dicrostonyx > Dicrostonyx torquatus. The sequence goes on along the minus strand of JAQHUG010000480.1, from coordinate 343,396 downwards.
GGGTGGCTGCCAGCTCCCACGTTCACCTGTAGGGTACGGGGCAAGTAAAAAGACATGATGAGTCTGTAGCAGGAGAGGTGAAAGGCTCCTTCAGCTATTGCTGGTAGGCAGGACAAATACTGCTGCTGCCTTGGGACAACTGGAAGTTCCTCAAACAGGTAAAAGTGACTGCTTGATACTTTGATTCTACTCTAGAGAAGTGAACACCTAGGTTCACACAAACACTCAAATGTTCCTACGAGAGCTATTCGCATAGCCCAAAAGTAACACATATCTGCCAAATAATATTTTCCATCTACACAGTGTGATGTAAAAAGTATTCAGCCATAAAAATGTCTGAAGCACTGACAAAGGACTAACAAAAAGTCACAGAACAAACATGGTAGCATACTCCTTCAATCCCAGCACTTGAGAGGCAGAGGCAGGTGAATCTCTGTGAGTTCAAGGCCAGTGTGGTCTGCAGAGTAAGTTCTAGACCTGCTTGGTCTTCTTGGTAAGGTCTTGTCTCAAAAAGAAAACACAGGGCTGGAGAGATGGATCAGAGGACCTGAGTTCAATTCCCAGCAACCACATGGTGGCTCACAACCATCTGTAATGAGATCTGCTGCCCTCTTCTGGCCCACAGGGATACATGCAGGCAGAATACTGTATATTTAATAAATAAATAAATCTTTAAAAACTTAAAAACACACACACAGCAAAAAGACCACACTGTGTGTATAATATATATATATATATATATATATATATATAGTTAAAATGTATATAGAACTGCATCCATATGAAAGGCCCAGAAACTGCAAATCCATAGATCAGTGATTACCAAGGCCTAAAGAAAGGGGAATGGAAAGCATAGAAGTTTCTTTGGGGATGATGAAAATGTCCTAAACTAGACTATGGTGATGGCTGCCAACTACCCTGTAAATAGGAAAACTGTATTCATATGCAAGCTTGATCCTGTTTAAAACTGTTATAGAAAAAAAAACTGCTATAGAACAAAAGGGTTCTGGGGAGATGGGCTAATGGCCCATGGGCTGGCTTACCCGGAAGGGACTGTTGGGGATGCTGACACCTCCCCAAGAAACCATGGCTGTGTGTTTCACTGGCTTTCTGGGCACATAAGAGCAGCTGTAAGTGCCATTGCCATTGTCCTTGACTGTCGCCTCCACAGGGCAGCCCTCATTATCCTGTAAGGTAGGCAAAAGTCAGTACCTAGGTCTAGGGGCCTACCAGTCCTAACCCCAACATTGGTAGGCATCCCACCTGAACTTGAACTCGGAGCGGGGCCTTCCCAGCATGCTTGGCATCAACTATGAACTCTGCTGGCTTGTTGACAGCCACACCAGTCTTCTCCAATCCAGGCCCACGTGCCTTCACCTGGTAAGAAGTCAATCCAATCTCAGAAAATCAAGGCAAGGCCACCAAAGGCAGGCAGGGCAGTAAGTAACACACACACTGGTAGGACATGTTTCTGGGAATACCAGCCAGGGTCTGAGCTCTTAACCCCACCTCACTGACAAGATGGGATAATGCCCACCCCCAGAAGCCTTCTCCAGGAGACGTAGAAGGCCAAAGCACAGGTCATTGTCGTGTGCCATTTACCTTGTCCGGGTAAAAATCCTGAGGTGCCTCACGGATGTCAGCCATGAAAGGACTAAGACGGATGTCCTCACTGTTACACAGCACATGAACAGCATACTCGCCAGCCTCTTGGGGCCAATAGCGCACATCACAGGAGCCATCACCCTTGTCGTCACATTCGATCTTGGCCTGTGATGGACCTTCCACGGAGAAACCTGAAAACAGTCATCAGTCCTATTGGTACCCTGGAGCCTTGGGATAGGCTTCCTTTGTCACCCTCTGCTTCAGGTGCTTATTCTGAAGCCTCCAACTTACCCAAGGTGCCTACATCATCACCAATGGCCTCTACCACGAAGTCTGCTGACTTGCCAACAACACCACCTTCCAGCCCAGGGCCCCAGGCTCGCACCTTCTGATTGCCACACTCAGTGCCCACCTTCACCTCGAAGGGACTGCAAGCAAAAGCACCACACAGGTAAGCATCAAGAGGCACTGCTCTGTGCCCAACAGCTGGTCCCTCGCCAGGTAGGGAGATGGGAGGGCTCAGAAATGGTTGAGTAGTAGAGGAAGCTCACCTGCGGCCAATGTTCTGGCCACCCCATGTGATAGTGACAATGTATGTGCCAGGTATTGTGGGGTAATATTCAAAGCCATACACGCCATCCCCTAGGTCCTTCTGTTTTACACGCTCCTCGCCCTCTGCAAAGACAAGGAAGAACTCAGGCCTGTCTAACTATGACCTGAGGTCCATTAGCCACCACCCCATCAGACAAACTTACTGGGGCCCTTTACAGTGACCTTTAGCTCCCCACTGCCAGCGCCCTTGGTGTACACCTTGAAGTCGGCTGTCTCCTTCACTCGTACACCTTTAGGCTGGAGGCCACGACCAACTGCCCGGCAGGCAGCTGGGTTACAAGCTGTGGGCAAATAAGCCAGTTGAGTTGCTGGAAACTGGGGCTGGTTGCCCCTTCCCTTGCCACACACAGGGCCAGGCCATTGGGATTGGAGGGTTACTCAGAGTTTGGCCCAACAGGCTGGTAAAGCACATGCAGGAAAACTGAAATGGGCCATGACCCCAGAACCTGCACCCCAAGCAGGGACATGGCAGGCTTTCTCCCATCTGTTTGACACCAGCCCCCCAATACCTCCACCCAGCCCTCCACACCAAGAGGAACATGGATCCAAGTACCGTTGACCCTGTGGGCAGAGCAGAGAGCAGCAGGTTTCTAGACAACTGGAGCGAGCTCTTCCGAAGGTAAAAGCATGGAGAAGAGAGATGAGAGGGGCAAGGAGAGGAAAAGGAGCAAGAAGGGCCCAAGTATGGGAAAGGAAAGATAGTGCTTGCCCAGACAGTAGAAGCTCGGAGACTGGGGCTTTAGTGGGACAGCCCTAATGGCCTACTCCCCCCTCCAGGAGGCCCAGACCACAGCACCACAGTAGAGGAGCATCCATGGCCAGGCCTACCTTGGCCAACAGTGACAGTGTAGGGGCTGCGAGGGATGGGAACACCGGCGAAGGTGACATGCACTGTGTGGACACCCTCCATGGTGGGCTGGTAGCTACAGCGATAGGTGCTGTCACCCCTGGCCTCCAGTTGAGGCTCCACTGTGCCTTTCTGTCCTGTAGGATCCTGGATGACGACTTCCACCTCGCCTGTGCCAGCTCCTGTCCCAAGGCACAGACTTAGCTCCGGGACTCCAGCACAGCTCTCCCCCATGGCTGGCTGGGCCTCGGCTGCCTCCCCTCACCTGCAGTGAAGATCTCAAAGTAGGTAGTCTTGTTGGCGATGTTGCCGCTGGGCTCCAGACCAGGGCCCTGGGCAGTCACTTTGCTGGCATCACCCTGTGACTTGTCCACATACACCTCAAATGGGCTCTTGGAAATATGTTGGCCAGCAAAGAGTACAGTCACCTATTCCCGGGAGGGGCAGGCTGTGAGGGTGAGGTAAGGGGGTCTGCCAACTACCCATGGCCATCAACCTCCTTCTCAGTCAAGGACTCACCTTATGAGTCCCCGTCACTTCAGGGACATACCAGACAGAGAAGGTACGGTTCTTGTCATTATTAGCAGTCACTTTGGCCTGGAGTGGGAAGGAGTCTGTGAGTGTTAAGAGCAGCCCTTCTAAAAGAGGCTAATAGCAGGACCCTGCCCTGCCAATTGATAAGCCTACCTCTTCCTGGTGTCCAGCTGGGTCTTCCACATACACCAGCACCTCTCCCTGGCCAGCACTTCGGGTCTCCACAGTGAATTCTGCTCTCTTCTTCACCATATTGCCTGTAGGCTCGATGCCTTTCAGGAGGGGGTAAGGAAGCCATGAACCAGCTGGTAGGGTCACACCCTCACCTCTATACACTACCAGGGGCACAGCCTTAGAGACCCTATCCTTCTACAGGTTCAGTACCCCTCCCCAAGCTAGGGACAATCCAATCAGGAAGGTCTGCTCAATGTAAGCCCCAGTATATTGAGCCTGGCCTCAGAACCCAGCTGTGTGTGCTCTTGCCACTAGGACAGGCCCATGCCCATTCTCTGAAACAGTCTGATTTGCTGCAGTGGTTTCCCAAAGCCTTGCAGTTGCTTCATCTCTAGTTCTAGAATAGCAGCACACTGGGTCCTCTTTCAATCAAGAAACTTCCCACAAGCCAGTATGACTTAAGGAACTTATTACCATTCCCTTGTCAAGGCATCATTTCTGATCAACCCTGATCCATTCATCCCCCTCAAGAGAGATTATTTCATTGCCCAGCTGCCATGACCCCAAACCTCTTAGGACCCAAGTTGAGAGAAAATACTGTTCTATGGACCAGATATAAGTGCTCTGCCCCCTGGAATGTCACTGACCAGACCCCTCACCTGGCCCATAGGCTCTGGCTTTCTTTGGGTTCAGTTTGGGCCGAAGAGGAGCCCCTGGCTTCAGCTTGGCCTTGGGGAACTGAGACAGGTAGGTCATGACAGAATGCTCATCTACATTGGGGTCCACAATTTCCTCTGGGGTGATCACCTGTCACAGAAAAAAGATAAGAGGCATTGGGCCTCTCCTCACCATGACCAAGCACCCCTTAGCTGCTGGGGCCAGTCAGGGAACATACCTGAGGAATGCCTAGCCAGTCATCAGCCTGCTGCATGGCTTCTCGTGCATTGTTCACAGGCTTACTAGCATCCCAGGAGTCCCAGTCAGGACATAGGCCTATAACACAGGAAAGGTCATGTTGTGAGTCTGGGACTATAGGACCCCCTTCTCGGTTGACCATACAACCTTAGCCCAAGACCTCCCATCTCTGTGCCCCTCACCTGGGGCACAGCTATCAACAAGAGCACCCAGGGCCCGGCCACTCTGCCAGTCCCTACTGAAATTGGTAATGGGCAGCTGTGGCAGCTTGTTCTGAATCCAGCCTAGGAGCCTCTGTTTGGGGGTTTGCTTCTTGGCCTCTTCATCTTCCTCCTCATCCCACATGGGCATTGAGATTGAGTAGTGCAGGATCAGGGTCCAGATGAGGCCTAAGATCAGCTTCAGATTCCCATCCACAATGGCCTTGCTGTCTGTGGGAAGAGGGGGGAAGGCAACACTGGGCAGTTAGGGATTTCCCTCACCAAGGCCAGCAGAGAAAAACCCAGGTGGACAGTCAATTAGGTGACAAAGGCTCCTCCCAGCTAAGGACGAAAAGTGAATCAGGTACCCTCTGCTCAGGGCCTCTAAAGGGGTGCAAGGAAATATTTAGTGCTAAGGGAGACTTTTGGTGGGGAAAGAAGAGACCCATAGACACATGATAACAATATAATGCAATAAGGGGACTGTGCCAAAAAGCCCAAGGCCCAGAAGGAGGGTGGGAGAGCAAGTGAGATGAATGCTTTGCAGCTGCTCAGATCAAAACTTGCCCCCTTCCTCTTGGGATACATGGGAACGGAGAGAAGTGGCCCAGCCCTAACTGGCCTTAGAAACAAGGCCCCTGACCTCAAGCTGAGCTGAGACCAAAGAAGAGGAAGGCTAGGTTGGCAAAGAGTAGTTAGGAAATACAACTGCTGCTCCAGGGTGGGGGATGAGACAGGGGAAGTGGACGTGTTGGCAAGGATCCTTGTGTGAAGGGGTGTGAGCCACACCCTTTGCTACTTCCTTGTACCCTTACCAAACTACAATTCAGGAGGTGGCACAAAAGAGGACTGGTTTGGGGGAGGGGCTATAAGTCAAAGGAACTATATTTGGTCCTGACTCATTGAGGCCTATAGGGAACTTCTGGGGTAACAGACCCCATTGCCCGGTTGGAGGAAGAAGAGGAAGAGTAGAGAGGGGCTAGCTTAGTGTGCCTCTGGTGCCAAGGCCCACTTGGGAGCCCCTGTTGCAGAGACCTTAGGTGGGGTCCTCAAGTCCTGCTGCTTCAACATAATCTGCTTAGCTGTTACCACCCAGCCTACTTGCCACCTAATGGGCTAGGTCTTAGGCAGTCACCAGGCTTACCACAAGGGAAGTGGTTAAGGCGGACACCCTGAACACCCATCACCATGGTAATGCCTCTGAGCCCCACCCAAGGCCACCTCTGGTTCTTAACCTCTTCAAGGGTGGATGGCTTATGGTGGGTATGGTTTTCTACAGCTCATCTTTGGAAACCCTACAGACCTTCCCTGCAATCAGAGAATGTTTATCTAGTTAGTCAATGGGAGTGGGTCATGAAAAGTAGAACACCAATGGAAGGGCCATGGAGAACAGGTGGTATCCCAGTCCAGTGGGACAGCACCTGGAGGACAACTACTTGACCCTCTCAGAGCAGAGTGATCTTTTCCTATTCCCAAACAGGTTAGTCCTGGTCTCTTGTGAATGTTTTTCATTGTCCCAAAATGGTGAGAAGATGCAGGAAGGAAGTTCAAAGAAGATCAAGGACACAATGATCCTACCCCAAGTCACAAGTCCAGCACAAGAGCTCCCAAGGAAACTATAAGTCCTTAGTGGCCTCCAAGAGGAGGCGCAAAGACAGACCCACCATCCCATGAAGGTACAGCTGGTCCCTCCCCTGGCTTGATTAGGCTGGCTATTCTAGCTACGTCCCCCTCCCAAGAGGAGAAGAGGACCAGGGCCCAGGGTAGGGAGGCAGCCTGGTTAGCTGGCCCCGCCCTATCCCACCCCCTCTCCCCAGCCCCTGGGCCAGCCGGCCCCCTCCCTCTCCTAATCACTGCTGCTTTCCAACATTTTTTTGCCTTATATGGCAAAGCTCTGGGAACTAGGCCTGCTCCAGCCAGCTCACAAGAAGGAGGGAGAAGGGAGGCGGGAGGAGACCCCCCCCAAAGTGCTGGGGTGTGGCCTGCCTCCCCACATCCGGCTGCCCCCCTCAAGTCTCCGAAATGACTCAGCTGGCTAGACTGAGGCTGGGACTAGAGGTGGGCCCCCAAACATCCACAGGCATGCCTCTATAGGCATTCCAAAGAAAGAACTCAGCACTTGAAACCTGCTCAGTGAGGGGCCAGGAGAATCTTGGTCCCTCGTTGATTTAGCATGTACCATCCCAAAGTATAACAGAAAGCCCTTTCTATTATGGAGAAAAGTTCATTCTCCTCCTCTCCCTGTTCCACATTCCCAAGTTACCAATTCTGGTGCCTGTCCATGAGCAGCCCCTACTTTGAGAAAGGCATGGGATCCTTCAAAAGGCAATCCACTGCCAATCTCTCCAGTTCAATGGCATGGGCACTGAGCTAGCAGTAAACCCAGTATACACTGGAGCACCTTTCAACCAATCTCTGCATTGTAGATGCAGAAGGTTTACACGTTTTTTTTTTTTACAAGATTTACAAGGTTTACATGACAGACAGCAAAGCTGGCAATCAAGCACACTACGGTCAGATGCCCAGGTGCCTTCAGTCAACCACACCCAACACAACTGGAGTACAGTTTTGCCAGCAATACATTTCTTTGCCCTCCTTCAAGTTCGCCAGAAAAGATATAAACTGGGGATTTCAACTACCTCCAATGGGGGAGCATGTTCCAAGGCAAGAAGTTGAGGGTGCCCTATATAATAGGAGCCACAAACTGCACCCTTAACTTTAGAACTACAGAGGCACCTAGAGGTTAGAACTACTGTTGTAGGGGAAGACCCTGGACATCCCACTGCCCAAGGATGGGCTGCGGCTCTCAGGGACACAGAAACCTAGTCTGTGCCTTTCCCACCACGGGTGCAGCTTTGGGGGCGCGGCCTTCAGAGGATGTGAGCTCAGCCTGGGAGTAGGCCAGGAGGGCACAGCGGGCGGGGGCGCCTAGCGGTTCGCGTGCTCCGCAGGCCTGCGCGCCTTTGTTCTCGAGGATCTTGGTGGCTGAGAGGCCTAAGGATACTCTTGGTTGTGCAGCAGCTAGGGAGGGAGTCAGAGAGAAGGCCTCTAGGGGATAAGGGAGGGAGAATTGTAGTGACCCCGCCCGCGCCCACGCGGTGCCCCAGTGTGACCCACGCCCTCACCTATGGACACGAGCTTGATGCTCTCACGGTCCAGGAACTCAAGCGCCACCGACACATTTTCGAGCTGCATCTGGCGAAAAGTGGGTCGTTGGTTGTGCTTGCGGTGCATCTTCTTCTGGCTGAGTACCTCGAGCAGCGCAATAAGCCGCAACCCATCGCTCAGGTCTGTCTGCAGATTGGCGATGCGCTTGCTCACGCACTTAAGGTGCTCATTGCACCAGCGGGTGAATGTGTTCTGCTGGATCTTCTTCCACGGTGCGTCCTCCGCTAGATCTTTTTCAGTAGCAGGCATCTCGGCGTCCCGCGTTTCGGTACCGCCTCCAGGAGCCGCGCCCGCCGCGCTCTGACCGGAGCGGGAGTGAGAGCTACTCATTTTGAGGCGCGAGGAGCGGAGGGGCGGTGCTGCAGCCTCTGCGAGGGGGACGGCCCTTTAATTAAAGCCGAAGGCACTTAGGCGCGGGAGAGACGAGGCACAGACCAGAGGTTGCGCTGCGGAAAGAGCGAGCCCTTTAAATGCGGACGAAGGGTGGAGCCAGAGGCAAGGTTTCCTTGGGGCGGGACCTCCGGGTGGGGCTTCTGGGCTGTGACCGCCCCACCTCGCCCCGCCCGTTGGAATGCTCCCACAAAGCACCCCTCCCCTGCTCCGCCCAAGGCGACCAAGTTCTGCTTCAGGGAGGGTCACTGAGCCCCAAAGAACACTGGTCCAGCAACATCTGCTTAAGGTACTACAAGAAACGGATCCCAAAAGCTAGGAAAGGCTGCGCAATTCTGACTCAGGATTGCTCAGCTCCAGTTGGCACACCCTTACAAGGGACTCTCTTTCCCCTAGGTCCCGCAGGGGGTGGAGCGAATAGTGTGCCTGAGTCACTTGACTCCACCCGGATCCAGCACCCTCCTCCGCTATCTTTATTTTCTCCTCGAGCTGAGGGTCCTCAGCCGCAGTCTGGTCCACAACAAAGCGAAGAGTCCAGTCCTAAGAGCGAACCCTTCCAGAGCGCCTGCTGATGTGTTGTGCGCACTAGTGCCGAGAAATGGCTGCCATTCAGTGCTCTCATCACCTAACTTAGCCACCCGCAGATGCACACCACCTATCTCCGCTGGTCTTTCCAATCTCCGTGGTCCTGGCCTGCCCCTTGCACCAGCCCATTGCCGCCGTCTTCTTGTAAGGCCCCTAGTTCCACCCGGAAGGAAATGGGACAAACAGCTGAGCCAGGAGGCTGCCAGGACTCCAGGACCAAGCAGTCTTCCAAAGACCTAGGGCATGCCAATGGGCAAAATCAGAGGGCGCCCGCCTTGTGAGGCGTCTAGCCGGGCACACCTTGTTCCTACCTAACTCACAGTTCCATCCTCCTGGGGCCCTGAGGAATTCTGGGGCAGAGTTCTCGCGTGGCAGAATAGCCCCCAAAGTTTGGCGTGACCCTAGAGGTGTGGAGGGGCTCAGGGCTAGGTCCCAGATTACTGGAGGAGAATCACCAGGGGTCATTGCTAAGGAGTCTAGGTTGTGTTCCCTGAGTAGTGTGAAGCTATTCACTAAAAGTTAATTTTATGATAGATAATTCTGGGGGTAATGATGAGGATGCTGTACTGAGGCAGAGATGAGCAAAGGCACAGAGGTAAGAAACTGAGGGGACACTTACTACCCCCCTCCAGTTAAGGGAATCCAGCTTACCTTCCCCATAGTAGACTCCTTCCAATTACATTCTCTGTACTGAAGTATGGCCTCTCCAGAATGTTCCCTTCTCTATGTTTTTCCAGAAAGGCAGGCCTTTTATCCCTACTTCTCAAATTCTAGGAATGATTTACCCGTGGCTGAAGGAGGCCCTGGGTTGGCCAACATGGCATGCCCAAATATGGTTGGCTCTCCTATGGCCTGGAGTGTCTGCATTGCCTATGGTGGGGCTATGGTAAGGCCATGATCACAATGGGCAACCACCTTTGTCACAGCATGTTCATTTCGGGACTGTTTATAATCTCACCAGTCAAATAACATTTTCAGTACATAACTCCCCTATCCCACCTCCAGTCACCTGCATACCCTCTCCTATTCTATTTTCATATATACCTGCACCAAGTAAGCCAAAGGGAAAGTTGGGGAACAGGATGACAGAACTGTGAGGAGGTAACCCAAATGGAAACTTCCAGAAATGTCATTCAAGACATCATTAGAGTTATTTCTGGTCCCCCAACCTATTAGAGAACAAATCCCCATGTATGGAATTGCATCAACAACTGACTTTCCACTGTCATTTGTCTAGATCACCTGAGTTCATTAATTAGCAGGGAACAAGGAAAACGGAATCATAGTAATGGACCACACAGAATTTGGGTGTCCCTGTTTATGGCCCTATGATTTGGCTATTTAGGGGAAAAGAGGAATGGGGGAGTGGGGTGGAGAGTTCTTGGCCTTAGAGTAGACACAGTGCCACCACCAGATGTCGCTCCATCCTAAAGACCCAGATGGGCAGCCCCAGGAAGCCAAAATCCAGCTCTTTCATATTTTCCCTTATTTGGAGTAGATTCTTGGATGTTACACACACCCCGCCCACCTCCCCCACCACTACTACCATCAGACCCCAGGCCAGGCCCTCCCACCAGCTATACTCTCGGATCCTGAAGATCTGTTTCTAGACCTGTGTAGCCAGGGGGCGCCAGGAGGGGAGGAAGCAGAAAATCCCCAAAGTAGAACCAGTGCCCCTAAGGCAAATCCAGGTGTGACAGGAGAGAGTGTTGGTTTCCTGAACTCTCCTCACCTTGGCCAGACTGCTTGGAGCTGAAAGAGACTGCGGGTGGATTTCACCCACTTTTTTTTCTCTTTTATTGGCCCGGGTCTAGCATTGGGATCTGGGAACTTTAGTGCTTATGTTCTGACTGACAGTGACCATCATACTCAGAACTAACCTGAAACAGGACCCAAGATCTAGACTGGAAGTCAATCTGGTTATATACCCCTTCCGCAGGCCAAGAATCGGCTCCCTGTGCCCCAAACCAACAGGGGCCTCATCTCTCATATCCACCCTTGGCATTGGCTGAAAAGTGTCCTTCCAAGTTTCCACTCACCCTTATCCCAATCAAGGTACTAGTCTCAAAAGACCTTTCTTTCCCAGATAGCCACGCAATGACCAGTTTATGAGTACCCACACCTGTACCCATCTCCTGCCAGACACTCAGATACCAGTCCCCTATTGAGGGACCCCCCCATGACCTCGAGCTCCCAGATTCCTGAGCACAGATATAAGTTTGCGTGTGGTAAACTATGCAAGGCTACCTCTGGACACTAACGCGATGCCTGTGACCTGAGTCCACACTGAAGCTGCACCTGGCCTCGGCCTCTTGGCCTGCTTTCCAGACCTCTCCCCAGCTCGCGAGCAGCGCATCCACTATCCGACGACTATCCAGCAAGGAGCTGGCCATGGAACCCTCACCTGCTGTCCCTGCAACCGCGGGGTGGCGCCCAGCTCTTCACCCTCGAGCCGGATGCCTCAGAGTTCTGCTGGTGTCCGCTGCGCGCCGCGCGCCTCCACGCGAATGAGCCGCTGCCGCCCGCCTTCTTGTTGGCCGCATCCCCGCCCCACGTCCGCCCCGCGCGGGGCCCGGCCGAGCCCGGCCCGGCAAGAAAGCCTTAATTGGTAAAATCGCCCGGGAGCCTGGGGCGGGGAGGGGATGCGGGGGCGCGCCACGAGCTCCAGTGCCCCAGCTGACTGACGACACCGCCCCCCAGAATGAGCTCACCACTCCATGAGGGCCGCCAGGCTTCCAGGGAGGGGGGCTCACCTCCTGAGCGAGGTCCGCAAAACCTATGTTTAGGCCCAACCTTTAATAGGCTAGATGAGTATAGGGGAGCCAAGTGCTTACTGGCTGGAAAGGAGGCTCTGCTCCAAGGCCACCTATTCTGGGGAGTTGCCCACAGTCACAGCCTTCTGTCTCTGCCCAAGCCTGGGTTGGCCACACAGGTCAGGTCTTGTTCCATGGGAAGAGAGATGCAACAGGTAATTGTAGTGAGCTCCAGTCATTCCTGAGGCCCCAATGGGTCCCTGAGCCCTGTAATGAACAACTCCGCCCCCTCAACTATCATTGATTTGGTCCGTTCTAGGTGCAGATGGTGCATGGGAGCAAACCGTAGAAATACATTGAATTCTCAAAGCAGTCAGGTGCAGTCTCAAAGCCTGGGAAGGTGCAGTGTGGTACAAAATGCCAAGTATATGTGAACTCGGTGGGCACAGCCATTACCAAATATTGTCAAGCTTTCTCTGCCTCTTCTATGTGCCCATTTCCTGGAGCTTTAGATTCAACTCAAAAGTCACTTCCTAGGGAAAGGATACATTAAAGCAATGCCATTTTTTAAAAACATTTTGTTTGACCATTTTGCCTGCAACCCCAATATGAGATAAATTTGTATCATGCCAGTGTGCACATACACACGAAATTTAAATAGATATTGCAAATGAAATTTTCCTTACCACCTATAATATATCTGAGGTGTGTGTGTGTGTGTGTGTGTGTGTGTGTGTGTGTGTGTGTGGTGTGTGTGTGTGTAGACTAAGTCTCACTCCGTAGCTCAGGCTGATCTGGAAATCACTATGTAGCACCCAGACTGGGCTTTGAAGTGGCAATCCCCCTATTTCTGCCTTCCAAGTGATGGAATAACAGGCCTAATTGATTTGTTTTCCTCCTCTATATTATCAAAAAGAGAAGGTTGCATATACTACATAATAAGATAAAAGGGAGGAAGAAAAAGAAGGGAGGAAGGAATGACTAGGAAAGAGCAGCGAGGGAGAGTGTGATCACATCTGCGAAGTCAATTAAGTAATCTATAGTTTAACTTGAATAACAAAGTGAGGGGCGCCCTTCCAGTATGATGCATCCATTGCAACCTTTGTTGGCTCTACTGGCAATGACATCTCACATTCTGGACTCTTAGTGAGACCAAGGTCTCTCACTGTACTGTCCAGCAGGAGACCTCTGCTAGGGAAGCCAATGGATTATCATCATATGCTAAATTAGTGGCTTGATTTCAGGTTCATGAGGAAGCTTAGAGTTGATGTAAACAATTGTCTTTCCAGAGGAGAAACCCTTTTTCCCACATGCATGGTAATCAGATCAATGGGTAGGTACATGGAAGGTGATGGTGGAGGTAGTGACTGTGTAGCTGCATTTCACACACACACACACACACACACACACACACACACACACACACACACCACATTTGAACTCTCTTTACTGTCCCTCCCAGTGCACACACTCAATTTTCTTGCTGGTCAGTGGTGAATACACAGAGAAACCCTGTCTCAAACAAAACAAAACAAGCCAGGCAGTGGTGCACACACCTTTAATCCCAGAACGCAGGAGGCAGAGGCAGACAGATCTCTGTGAGTTTGAGGCCAGCCTGGTCTACAAGAGCTAGTTCCATGACAGGCCCCAAAGCTACAAAGAAACCCTGTCTCGAAAAACCAAAAAACAAACAAACAAAAAAAGAAACAAAAATATTTTCTCATTTTCTTCCTGTGTTAAATAAATGTTTTCATGTAGACTTTTCTTTATAATGGGGGTAGGGGGTCCGGATTGAATCCAGAATTTAATGCATGCTAGCCAAGTACTCTACCACCAAGATAACTACATCCCAAGCTCCTTTTTTTTTTTTTGGCACAGTTTCTCTGTGTAACAGTCCTAGCTGTCCTGGAACTAGCTCTTGTAGATCAGGCTGTCCTTGAACTCACAGAGATCTGCCTGCCTCTGCCTCCTGAATGCCGGGATTAAAGGTGTGAGCCACCACCACCCAGCTCCCGATTTTTCTTTTGGTTTTGAGGCAGGGTCTCATTATGTTACCTAGGTGGCTTTGAATTCACCCTGTAGCTCTAGCAGGCCTTGAACTTTGAATTCTCAAGCCTCAAAATCCTAAATACTGAGTGGGATTTCAGGACCAATAATTTTCTTATTCTTAGAATAGGCCACTTTCAAAATTTCCCCCCATTAGCCACACCTGCCAACGGCTACTCCTTCCCAGGAAGAACTTCCCAGATACGTACAGAATGCCCTGCACACATCCTTCTAGTCCCTCTGACAAATCCTGACTGAGGTGTAAGACCAGACTTTTGTAGCACCTAGATGACCAGGTACTTCTTGGGGAAACTATTTACACTAATCACTCAACTCGGGACTATTGTAAAAGCCTCTTTTGACTCTGGGGTCTTGATTCTTCTGCTGAATTATAGAGAAGGGAACAACACTGCAAAGGAGCTAGACTTAAGCTTCAGGTGTGTGCAAGAAAATCACAGTTCAGTTTCCTGGTAACATCTGTGATTGAATTCTATAGTGGAGTCGTGGGGGGATTAAGAGGCAGAATGCTGGGGCAGGTGCAGAGGGTGCTCCTTAGGGAGAAGGCAAACCTAAAATTCCTTGACCTCATAAGGAAGCAGCTTGATTCTGTATGGGGGGGGCATAGGGGAGTACTGAGCAATCATTCTGTATGCAGAGGCCTCTGGGAGAGGGGCCAGCACGGGGTGGGGGGTGGGGGATGCTGGGAAATCTGATTTTGCCAAAACTAAAAAAAAAAATCATGAAGCAGCCTCTGAATGGGCAGAATGTCTCTCTCACACACTGCTGTCTCTCCCTAAAATAGTATCTTTTTCAAGGATTCACACAGCTCCATTTCTAGGGACAGAGGAGGACACTGTCTTTTAGATCCATCCAACAGCAACTCTACTTCATTAACGACATTTTTATGTGGTCAAAACGGGGCTCCGTCTCCTCGCCATTACCTATTTTAAACTTCCATAAAGAATTGGCCTATGACCTTCACCAAAGTGCCACCAGGCCAGTCTAGAACTGACCAGAGTACTCTCTATCACTACCATTTAAGACAGTGGTTCTCAACTTGTGGGTCTTGACCCCTTTAACAAAGCCCTATGTCTGAAAATGTTTACATTAAGATTCGTAACAGTAGCAAAATTACAGGTATGAAGCAGCTGTGAAAATAATTTTATGGTTGTGGGGAGTCACCACAACATGAGGAACTGTATTAAAGGTGTTGTAATTTTTTAAAATGCCATGAAGAGAAATCATACCATGTAACAGTGCTCACATAGGAGGTTTATTGGAAGAGGAGAGAGAGGGATAGAGAAGGGGCAGGAACCAGTCCCGGGGACAAGAGTCATGGAAGGAAAAAGAGAGAGGGAGAGGAAGAGAGAGAAAGAGAGGGGAGGTGGGCAAGGCCCTCCTTTTATAAGGGAATGTAACAACTGTGTACAGGAGGTGCTCTTAGTGGCTGCAGCTGAGGACGTCTCCTGTCAGGACCCCAAGGGCAGCCCAGTGCAGATGCCTGAATCCCAACAAAAGGGTCTCAGCGTTAGGAAGGTTGAGAACCACAGA
>JAQHUG010000480.1:286294-301339 GCA_028555095.1 Dicrostonyx torquatus | reverse complement strand
CTGTAGACCAGGTTGGCCTTGAACTCACAGAGATCCAGCTGCAGCTGCCTCCCAAGTGCTGGGATTAAGGGTATGCACAACCACCACCCAGCTCCAGTTCAGCCATTTTGAGTAAAGCAAGCACCTCAATTTCCTAACATAGAACTGCTGATTCATATAATAGTTTTATTTTTAATTTTGAAGGAACACCAAAATGCTTTCTATTGCTGTTGTGACATTTTACATACCCTCTAACAGAGCATAAGAGTTTGATCTCATTCTTTTAACCTACTTCATCAAAATGTCGAGAAGCAGCTTGGCAGTGGTGGCGCACGCCTTTAATACCAACACTCAGGAGGCAGAGGCAGGCAGATTTCTGAGTTCTAGGCCAGTCTGGTCTACAGAGTGAGTTCTAGGCAGTCAGGGATACACAGAGAAATACTGTCTTAAAATATAAACACGCAAAGAAACTGTACCATTTTCCACATAGGCCCACTTCCTAGCTAGGGCAGAGATAGTCCTAGATTCAAGAAGGTCCAGTTTATCCTATACATATTAGAAAATCAAACATGAACCTCTTCAGGCATTTTTTTTCTTTTTCTTGACCTTTTTTCTTTTTTAAAAGTATTTATTTGTATGTGTTTGTGTATGTATGCATGTATACATGCGTCTATGTGGAGTCTGTTTTTTACTTACACCACGTGAGTTCCAGGGATCAAACTCAGGCCATCAATTTTTGTTCTTTTTTTTTTTCAAGACAGGGTTTCTCTGTAGCATTGGAGCCTGTCCTGGAACTAGTTCATGTAGACCAGGCTGGTCTTGAACTCACAGAGATCTGCCTGTCTCTGCCTCCCGAGTGCTGGGATTAAAGGCGTGTGCCACCACCACCCAACGACAGCAAATGTTCTTATGTGCTGAGTCATTACACCAGTCATCTCTCTCTTTCTATTTGTGATATGTTATGTGCTTTCCTTTTTCCTCTTTTCTTTTTTTTTCATTCTCTTGGTTCATACACAGGTCTCAATTTATAACCAGGGCTGACCTGTAACTCACTCTGTAGTTCCAGGCTGGCTTCAACTTTACTGGGTGCTGCTACTGGTGCCCCCTTTTTGAGCATCTGTCTCTGGTTCACCTCTACCTTACCATATCTTTTGGGCTCAGCCCTTTACTGTACTGTTCACATCACATTCTGAAGCATGAGGCCCCCTGCTTCTGTCTGCTTGCTTTTCTCAGTCACCCTGTCACTTTCTCCTCCTGTTAGTTTCATTCTATCTTCCCGGTTCTGCCCATCTCAATGTTTCTGTTAGTGTTTCTCTGCCTGGCCTTGATATTTGTTTCTCCCTGGCCATCTGCTCTGTTACTCATGCTTATTTTTGTCTCTTTGCACTGGTGCCTATTCTGGGATACATGTGAGCATTGGTGCAGCTTTGAACTGACCAAGCTACATCTGAAGACAGAGACCGCTAGGACTCTGGGAAAGAATCTCAAAGAATGACTGTACCTGGCCCCAGCCCATCCTAGTCTTCCAAGACCAGCCTTAGTTCTGGATCAAAGTTCCCTTCCCCTCTTAAGCCCCTCCCCAGGTCGTAGAGCAACCTCCTCCGTTTCCCTAGCCCGCAGGATTTTCATACCTCAGCAGACCAACTTGGCCCCACGCCTGCCTCAGCCTTGAACCGATTGAAACACTCCACAGAATCACCGCGCCCGCCAGGTTTCGGACTTGGGGTGGGAAGAAGAGGAAGCCTGCTTTCAGACCCACCCAAGAGCCGGCCCCACAGACAACTCTTTAGTTCCCACAAGCAGGCTGGTCTCCGCCTCTCCGTCCAGGAGGCGGTGCCTGGGATCTGGTCACCTGCCTGCCCTCCCCGCCCAAGATGGGTGGTGCCTGTTCTGAGCAGACACCACGTTGGGAAGCTGAGGGTGGTTGCTGCCACTCGCGCCGTCCATCGTTGAGCAGTTACTTGAACCTAGGGACCAAGATGAAGAGGTTTGCTCGCTCATTCTCTGGCCCCTTCCCCGCAGCGGGGAGCGAAGCAGTCTTCTTTTCTTCTAGGTACTTAGGCCTTCCTAAATTATATTTGTCAGAAAACCCAAAGCAATGGACCTTCTGCACAGGAGAGGCAGCGCGACTGGCTACTGAGTCCTTTCAGGTCCCCGTTGGATGGCTATGGAGTTACATCTTAGAAAAAACGTCCCGTGGGAGGTCGGGCGGTGGTGCATGCCTTTAATCCCAGCATTCTGGAGGAAGATGGATCTCTGTGAGTTCGAGGCCAGCCTGGTGTGAGCTCCATCCAGGACAGGCTACAAAGAAAGAGAAACCTGTCTCTAAAAACCAAAAAACAAAAACATTTGTTTTTGTAGCAGAAATTTGTTACATTTGTTACCACACGAACGCTAGGCAACTACTCTATCATGGAGATAACCACCCCCAACCCTCCACCCCCCCCCCAGCTCACTGGAGCAAATACTACGGTACAATCAATAAAACTGAATTTTAAAACAATACCAGGATGTGGTAGGTGGCATATGCTTTTAGAGTTTGGGGTTAGCCTGGTCTATATATTAAGTTCCAGACTAGCCAGGGATCACAGTAAATCCCCCCCTCTCTAAAAAAAATCCTCTTGTGATGCCCACAGAATTTGAGAGACAGAGGCAGGAGGATTGCTGTGACTTGAAAGTGAGTTTGAAGTTAGTGTGGGTTGCATGAGACTATACTACTTTAAATGGAGGGGGCAGATAAAAGGGCATCTCTGAGGCTTCCTGGATGCCAACCTGGTGGAAAACGTGACCCCAGGCTCAATAACAGACCTCGCTTCAAAAGTAGTAAGGCACAGAATGACGGACGCAGACGCTCAATGCCCTTTTCTTGACTCTGCGCATAATCCGATTGACACGGGGTGGGGGAGAGACAAAAAGTAAAAGAGTTCCACCAGCCTAGGCTTTGAGTGGTTTCAGAAAATGGTGCTGCGCAGCTCTTGTCACCTACGACACTAGAATTAAGGCACCAAAGAGACGCATAGCTTCTGGGAGTATCTAGTCAAGACTCTGACGGGGAAGAGGCGGGGCGAGGATAGCGTAGTCCTGCCCCCGGCAGCCGTCAAGCGACCAAGGCCTGTTTTGCGACAAGTGAGGAGCCTTTCCCGGCTCGCTTTCCGGCAGGTCCGTGGAATCTGAGGCCGCCATGGCAAACTCTCAGAGTACGTCTGGCTCCGGCTCGCTTTCCGCCAGGTCCGTGGAGTCTGAGGCCGCCAAGGCAAACTCTGATAGTACGTGTGACTCCCCACAGCAATTCTGTCTCCTGGCCTGAGCAGCAGCTCTTTTCTGTCCGGAGAGCGGTACTAGGGAGGCTCTGAGCTGCCTCACGAAGTGACCTTAGTTTAGCCCTCTGCTAGTTTGTCGGAGATCCCATTCCTGAGCGTTGGAGGGCACGGACTGGCCCGGGGCAAGAGGAGCTCCGGGCTGCGGAGTCAGGACCGGAGGAGATGCCCCTCCACGTGAAGTGGCCGTTCCCCGCGGTGCCCCGGCTCACCTGGACCATAGCCAGCAGCGTCGTCATGGGCCTGGTGGGCACTTACAGCTGCTTCTGGACCAGTGAGTGACCAAAAGCCAAGGGAGAGTCACAGGCCTCTAACCTGGCCAGAGCTGGAATTAGGTTTAGGTACTGGGGATGTTCCAGGGTCTCTTCTAGCACAGTAAGAATTCTCGGGCAGGTGGAGATGAGCAAGAGCTTGAGACTGACTTCTCTTCCCAGAGTACATGAACCAACTCACCGTGCACAACAAGGAAGTGCTGTATGAGCTCATTGAGAACCGAGACCCTGCCACCCCCCTCATCACGGTCTCCAACCACCAATCCTGCATGGATGACCCTCATCTCTGGGGTACTGTACCAGCGTGCTTGGGTTCAAGGAGGCAAAACAGGAACAGGCCTCAACCAAAGGCAGAATAGATTCGCTTCTCACCAGGCTCTTTGGGAAATCATGGAATTGTTTGTGGGATATACTGCCTAGTTGCTGGAAGTTTTGTGCTCCCCTTAGTATTGCTCCAGGGAATGTTATTTGGACAGGATATCAGAAATTTAGAAGGAATATGGAAGTAGTCATGTCACATCAAGGGCTTTCCTTTTTCTTAGGGATCCTGAAACTCCGCCACATCTGGAACCTGAAGTTGATGCGTTGGTGAGGAGCAATAGACCCCTTTGAAGTGGCCCATCTATTTCTGCCCAGATTTGCCTGCCTTCTCTGCTCAGGAAGGAGGTGGCATCCAGCAGTCCAGGAAGGGCATGGGTGGGGCCCCACAGGCCCTTCTCTTGAGCTTCATTCTGCATGACAGTGATGGCAGGCATTGTACTGGGTGGGGAGAGTTGGGGGACAAAGACTAGAAGTTTTGAAGGTAGGGATGACTGGGTCTATTGCTGCTCTAGGACCCCAGCAGCTGCAGACATCTGTTTCACCAAGGAGCTGCACTCCCATTTCTTCAGCTTGGGCAAATGTGTGCCTGTATGTCGAGGTGAGCTGCTCCTCTGGTAGGCATGTCCAGGCCTCCTTTGGGGGTAAGGAAGCTGGTGGTCACTGTCTCTGTCTTAGACGGACTCAGGGGAGCCATGGCATGACAGTATAGGTGGCAGAGGGTAGGGAGAAGAATGACCTTTTAGATTTTTCTGCTGCTGCCTGAGGATTGTCCAGAATTCTAGTATGAGAATTCAAGGAGCTGGGCGGTGGTGGCACACACCTTTAATCCCAGCACTTGGAAGGCAGAGGCAGGTGAATCTCTGTGAGTTCAAGCCAGCCCGGTCTACAAGAGCTAGTTCCAGGACAGGCTCTAAAGCTACAGAGAAACCCTGTCTCGAAAAACCGAGAGAGAGAGAGAGAGAGAGAATTTAAGGAAGCTTTATTTGCTGTCCCTTCTTTATCTATTACTCCTCTCAGGGAGAATAGTGTGGTGCTATCACTTTATGATGGTAGTGGGGTAATGTATAAAAGCCAGAGGGTTTGTTTCTGGGAGAACAAACAAATTGTTGGGGTGAGGAGCCTTGGATTGAATGATCACTCAGTACCTTTCACAAACCCCTAGAAGTTGGGACCACCTTTTATTTTATTTTATTACTTAAAAAAACACCAATCAAAATTTCCACTCCCTCCCCTCCTCCCACTCTCCTCTCACTCCCTCCACAGACCCTCCCACCCCACCCCCCTCCAACCCTAAGAGAGGGCAATGCACCCCGCCCTGTGGAAAGTCCAAGGCCCTCCCTACTACATCTAGGTTGAGCAAAGTATACATCCAAATAGGATCCCAAGAAGCCAGTACATGCAATAGAGACAAATCCCAATGCCCCCTCAGTCTGCCAGTTGGGGCCATCTTGATCCCCATTTTCCAGATAGAACTCAGATTTTCTAGACAGAGCTCAGAAGTCATGACCTTGGATAAATTTAGTATTCAAATCCACATTTCCTCTGGGGAAGCAGATTTCTTTTCAATCAAAGAATGAAAGAAAAAGTCTAAAAATGGGCAAATTAGCCAGTGGTAGAGGCAAACACCTTAATCCCAGCACTTGGGAGGCAGAGGCAATTGGATCTCTGAGTTTGAGGCTAACCTGGTCTACAGAGCGAGTTCCAGTACAGCAAAGACTACAGAGAGAAAGTTTGTCTCGAAAAACAAAACAAAACAAAAATACCAAAAGTGGGGGACAGGTGCCACAGAAGAGAAAAGAAAGGTAGAAAATGTCTGAAGGGATGGAAAGTTCTATTTCCTTCTTTCTAAGTGTTCCAGCAGAGACTACATCTTGCTGAATGACAGTGACATTTTCTCCCAGGTCCTGCTCTGATAATGTCAGTATTCTGATAATTTATACCTGTCCCTGACTCTAAGATCCTCTTATGTAATCTCAAAAGTCTTGTATGTATGTGTCTGTTCTCATTATTTTTCTTTTGTTTTCAGTTTGGGGGACAGAACACAGAGACTTGTGCATTCTAGGCATATACTCTACCTCTGAGTTATATTCCCAGTTCTGTTCATTCTTTTTTATCTTTACCTAGATTTTATTTCAGTTAAAAACAGGATCTGAGATGGGCATGATGGCATGTGTGTGTAATCCCATCCCATCACTTTGTTTTTTTTGAGACAGGGTTTCTCTGTGGCTTTGGAGCCTGTCCTGGAACTAGGTCTTGTAGACCAGGCTGGTCTCGAACTCACAAAGATCCGCCTGCCTCTGCCTCCCGAGTGCTGGGATTAAAGGCATGCACCACCACCGCCCTGCCGAAGAGATGCTTTTTCACACATAACACAGGAGGCTGTCTGCTTCTCATGCCAACATCCCATCTCTTTGTCTAAATAGCTCTATAGAAAGCAGCTGTTATATAGAGCTGCTTTTGTTTGAAAAGAGTTTGTCAGTTTTTGCCTTAACCCAGTGTAAATGTGGAAATTCTGGTAAGCTGTGTGCATGCAGAAAATCGGTAATCATACGACCCCTTGCAGAACAAAGATGATGTGTCCTAAGGTGACTTTTTCTGTCTCCAGTTACTAAACACAAAGAAAAAACTGCCTAAAAGCTGTAAGGTACGTTAGAGTATATTTCTACTTTATTCTATTGATCAATATTTTAAGGTATATAAATTAATACTAAANTTTCTCTGTGGCTTTGGAGCCTGTCCTGGAACTAGGTCTTGTAGACCAGGCTGGTCTCGAACTCACAAAGATCCGCCTGCCTCTGCCTCCCGAGTACTGGGATTAAAGGCGTGCGCCACCACCACCTGGCTCATCCCATCAGTTTGTAAGCAGAGACGGGGACATGAGGATTCCTGTGACTTTGAGGCCAGCCTGGTCTACACAGCAAGTTTCAGACTAAACAACCAGGACTACTGGACTACATGGTGACTCCTTATCTTAAAAAAAAAAGGCTAGGCATGGTGGTGCACACCTTTAATCCCAGCACTCAGAGGTTCAGAGGTCAGAGGCAGGTGAATCTCTGAGTTTGAGGCCATCCTGGTTTACAGAGCTAGTTCCAAAACAGCCAGGGCTAAGAAGAGAAACCCTGTCTTAAACAAAAAAACTAGGTATGGTGGCCTATACTTGTATTCCCTGTATTTGGGAGGTGGAAGTAGGTGATTTACCATGAATTTGAGGCCATCTTGGACTGGAGACAGAGACCTTGTCTCAAAAAAAAAAAAAAAGCCCATGTGCACACCCAAGTGCATGTGTATACAACTGTGTACCCCCCCACACATACAGAAAAATTGAGGGCTAGAGATGTGGCTCATTGGTACATTTTGTGCCTTTCTGGCACAGAGCCCTGCGTTCTATCCCTAGAATTGTAAAAAATATAAAACAAAAGCTAGAAAATGAAACATTAATTTCAAGGACAGCAAAGATCTAACTGCATGTGACTGAAACAGTTTGCGATACTGTTTCTATGTTAAAACAAACCATTTTTCTCTAAGACTTTGTAGGTTGACCTTTAAGCACTGAAGAAGTGATTTTACACAAGTAGAAATAGCATTTGCAAAATCTAAAAAGTGTAATCCTGTTCCAAAGGCATATTATCTTTTTTACTTCCCCGTTTCAAGCTCAGAGAGTATATACCAGTGGGTTTTGCTAGAGGAGCAAACACTTTTAGTTACTACCCTTGCTCTATGTACTGCCATCCCAAATAGGGAACCTGTGTCTCTTTCTGTTCCCTGAATCCGTTCTCACTTATGGCCCCTGAGTGAGCTGCCAGATCAGGTCCCTATTGAGGTTGGACTGATACGCCTGAATCCCTAACCACATCTTCCAAACAGCAGGCTTACAGAGAACAGAGGAAAGGCAATTCTTAGTGTACTGACCTGAGATAGCCTCAGTGTTATTCCGTCTCCTGTGAGACACCCCCCTCCACCCCATTTTATAAGATTAGGATATTTACCTATTCTGTCAGCCTCCTCCCTTCCGTTTCCTGGTTCTGTCCTCCCTATGGTTATTCCACTATTGTGGAGAGTCTTACTATATCTAGGTGATTCAAGGTTGCTAGCCAGCAAAAGGCATCAGGTCTCTACGGCTGTAGTGTGACTGATAGCCCAGGTTTGTGTTGTTACCTTTCCTCAATCTAGTGTGATTACCCCAGACTGTCTGCAAGGTTTTACTAGCCTCAGGGCAGCTTGACTCCTATTTTCAGTTTGTTTCAATCTTTTTGTTTGTTTTTTGGGATGCAGTCTCACTTGTAACCCAGCTGGCCTTGAAATACCAATAGGTCCTCACAAATTTCCCAGTCTCTTCTGTGTTTTCTGTTAACTGAAGTGTTCTACCTTGGTCCAGAAACCTCAAGGAAGGTCAAAGCAGTGCATCCAAAGAGTAGAGAGCCTCTGGAGCTGATTAGGAGCCAGCAAAAGGGTGTGTGTTGGGGTGGGGCAGATTCCAGCAGGGCAGGCCATAGAGGAGGAGGGAGGTGGAGTTGCCATGGTTATCATTTCAGTAAGAGATGCTGTCTAGCCAGGTGTCTTGATGCATACCCGTAATTCCAGCACCTGGAAAACTGAGGTAAAAGGATTGAAGCCAACTGCCAGGCAGTGGTGGCGCACACCTTTAATCCCAGCATTCGGGAGTCAGAGGCAGGGAGATCTCTGTAAGTTTAAGGTCAACCTGGTCTACAGAGTGAGTTCCAGGACAGACTCCAAAGCTACAGAGAAACCCTGTCTCAAAAACCCAAAATATATATAATAAGAAAAAGAAAAAAATAAGAAAAACAAACAAAAAATACTGATCCAGCCTGGGTTACATAGTAATCTGTCTCAGAAAAGAAAAGGAAGGGGCTGTTTGCACATGACAGGCACTAAGAGGTTGAGAGGACATTGTTTTGATATAGGATATTACTCTGTGGCCCATCCTGACCTCAAACTCACAGCAGCTCTCCTGCTTCAGCCTCCCAAGTGCTGGGATTATAGGCATGAGCCTCCATGCCCATCTTGAGAGGAGGATATAACCAAACCAAAAATGTGAAGGATAAGGGTAGCAAGGTGGAACAGGCTCTGAAAATAGTTGTTGGCGGTGTCTAGGGGGGATCAGGAGTGGGCCCTGATGTATGAATCTACTTCACTGAGGTTTGGAGAGCTTGATATCTTCCACAGAGAATGGATCAGAGAGAACAGATCTTTCTCTGCAGGAGATGGTGTCTACCAGAAAGGGATGGACTTCATTTTGGAGAAGCTTAACCATGGGGACTGGGTACACATCTTTCCAGAAGGTCAGTTGGGTGCTTGGTCAGGGTCCTTGAGCATGCATGGTTTCAGGTTCCAAGCCTTGTCTCTGTATTCTCTCACTAGGGAAAGTAAACATGAGTTCTGAGTTTCTGCGCTTCAAGTGGGGTAAGTGTTGCTGTTCAAGCTGACACAGCCAAGTACCCCATCCAAAGATGGCCCTGTGAGTTCCTGGCTTCATTCCCCTCTCTGGTGGATATGTCAGGGACAGTGGGAATGGGACAGGTGGTGAGTCAAGGACTAGTCTTTTAATTGAGAGACAGTAGAAGGGACACTGGCCAGAGATTGGCAGGGCAGCTTGGCCCAACTTGTGCCGATGCTTCTGCCTCTCTCCTAAGTAGGAATTGGACGGCTGATTGCTGAGTGTCATCTAAACCCCATCATCCTGCCACTATGGCATGTTGGTGAGCCAAGGACTGGGGGTAGGGAGGGGACTTCCTTAGATGATTTAAAGGGGATTGTGGGTTGGCTGGCTGAGAGAAGTACCTGGGGCTCTCTTCCTGGTACCCTGGTGCACTACTTCCCCCAATGGCTGGCTTTCTATCCATTGTGCTACAGGAATGAATGACGTCCTTCCTAATAGCCCACCCTACTTCCCCCGATTTGGACAGGTGGGTAGGCACTTCTGACTCTTGGGTATCTATTTGCCTGTTATCTACCCTGTGTCTCCTAGCCCATACTATAAAGGATTGGTTGAGAATTTGCTGAACATGAGAGTGTAGTGGGGGAGGGAGCTAGGTGGGACTTTTCTGGAAGCAAGGCCTTTAGAATAAGAATTAAAAATCAGAATGGGGTGGGATACAAGTTAGAGCAGGATAGGTCATCTCAGGATTAGGCTGTCCCTTGGATACCACCAAGCTGCCTGTTTTTAAGAGGGAGAGTGGCTTTCAGGAGCACCAAACCCATCAGGCAAGGCTTGGCTCTGACTCACCACATTGTTTGGGCTGGAACTATAGGCTTCTTGTCATCCTTGATGGCCTACCTCTTTACAGAAAATCACCGTGCTGATTGGAAAGCCTTTCAGTGCACTCCCTGTGCTTGAGCGGCTCCGGGCAGAAAACAAGTCAGCTGTGAGTTTACACCCAAGGTCCCCTAGGTGTCCTTAACCTTCCCAGCCCCTCAGACTCCCAGGGTACCTCAGCCATGGTCTCTGAGGAGTGCAGGCCAGAACCATCCTTGCTCTCAGGTGGAGATGCGGAAAGCCCTCACCGACTTCATTCAAGAGGAATTCCAGCGGCTGAAGATGCAGGCGGAACAGCTCCACAACCACTTCCAGCCTGGAAGATAGGCTTTTCCTGCCCAGTCTGTGCCCTGAAGTCCTTAGCCGAGGGAGCACTGAGACCTCCAGGGTTTGGGAAGTAGTGGTGCAGGACCCTGCCCAAGCCTGCTTGACTCTGTACTGCCTTTGAGATTCTTCCCTGCACAAAACTGAGGCTGGAAGATGAACTGATGCTTTTAACTCAGATAGACTGGCTCATAATCCCTGCTGGGTACTCTTTTTTGTTTGTTTTGAGAGAGGGTGTCTCTGACTGTCCTGAAATTCTATTTGTAGACCAGGTTGGCCTCAGACTCACAGAGATCCACCTGCCTCTGCCTCCCAAGTGTTGGGATTAAAGGTGTGCCACCAGTGCTCAGCCTGGATACTCTTTCTTATCCTTGAGCATCTGACTCCTCTTGGTCTCTTGGGCTAAAAGAAGAGCCTTGGCTGTTCCTCACACTTGGCAGAGAAGGGTGGAAGACTCTTAGGCGGGGCTAGCATTGGAAGGGAGCAAAGCAGGCAATTGAGCAACTAATAAGAGAATAGGTGTCCTGGCCATAAATGCAGAAAGAGAATGCACATGTCCCTTGGATGAGCTACTACCATTTGCCTACCTTTGCCCAGGAGCTGCTTACAACATACTCAGGGAAGGCTGTCATTCTTCCACCTGAGCTTCTCCCACAACAAGGTTTATACTTGGGTGGCCTCCAAACAAGAGCAAGTCTTGGCCCAGGATTCAAGCCCAGCTAAATTTAATTAGGTGTTTTTGTTAGATGGCAGAAAAAGGGCCTCAACCATGAATATGAACCCCTCACGTCAGGGCCTATTTACTTCTCTAACCTTTTTGCCTTGACATCCCCTATGTCCTGAGATCTGGGTTTTCTTGTTTTTAGAGTAATAAAATATTTGTGTTATGCCACTATACCTCTGTCTTCTGTGTAGGAATGCAGATGGGAAGTACCTTGGTGGACAAGAAAACAGGACCCTTGAGCCGGGATACAATGAGATCATTTAAGTAGATGGACATTGGGATCTCACTATGCACTGGCCACTCAAGACTTCCTTTATCACCTGAAAGTCCCATAACAATATGGCAGTAGAGATTCATAATGGTGGCAAAATAAGACTAATAACTAGATTCAAAACCTCAAGTGAAGTCAGACATGGTAGTACACACCTGTGATCCCAGCACTCAGGAGGCTGAAACAGGAATATTGCTAAGTGTTCAAGGTTGGCCTGGGATACTGAGTGAGACACTAAAAAGAAAAAAAAGGTCAAGTGTGAAAGGCAGGGGCAGGCAGATATCTCTGAGCTACATAGTGAGACCCTGTCTCAAGAGGAAAATTAGATGTGTATGGTGGTGCACTCCCTTAATCTCAGCACTTGGGGTGTGTCTTAGGGTTCCTTTTTTTTAAAAAAAGATTTATTTACTATGTATACAGTATTCTGTCTGCATATATGCCAACAGGTGAGAAGAGGGCACCAGATCTCATTACAGATGGTTGTGAACCACCATGTGGTTGCTGGGAATTGAACTCAGGACCTTTGGAAGAACAGGCAATGCTCTTAACCACTGAGCCATCTCTCCAGTCCTTAATTTTTTGAAATTTTATATACACTGGTGTTTTGCTATGGGTATTGGGTCCCCTGGAATTGGAGTTACAGACAGTTGTGAACTGCCTTGTGGGAATTGAACCCAGGTCCTCTGGAAGAGTGTTAGTCCTCTTAATCCCTGAGCCATTTCTTCAGGACTGTTATAGGGTTTCTGTTGCTTTGAAGAGACCATGACCACAGCAACTTTTGTTTATCGAGACAGGATTTCTATGTGTAACTCTGGCTGTCCTGGAACTTACTTTGTACACCAGGCTGGCCTCTAACTCAGAGATCCATCTGCCTCTGCCTCCTTAGTGCTGGGATTAAAGCATGTGCCACCACACGAGGCCACAGCAGCTATTATAAAGTAAAACATTTAATTGGGGTGGCTTACAGTTTCAGAAGTCTTGTCCATTATCATGGTAAGACATGGTGCTGGAGAAGAAGCTGAGAGTTCTACATCTTGATACACAGGCAACAGAAGGAGTCTATGTCCGCACTGGGCATAGCTTGAACATAGAAGACCTCAAAGCCTGCCCCCACTGTCACATATCAAACTACTGCAGGGTAGATCTCTGAATTTGAAGCCAACCTGGACTACATAGTTCCAGGTCAGCCAGGGCTACACAGTGAGATCTTGTCTTGGGAAAGAGGAAGGGGGCAATTAAAAATTTAAAACATTTTTCAGAAGGGGGAGCATCACTTTGTGGGGATAGAATACATGTAAAAGCCAGCCATACAACTTAGGTGCAAGGGTAACATCCCCTTTTCATGTATTTATGTTGTATCCATTTGAGAAATGCTAGGTACATTGTTTTAAACTTATCCTATGTTACAATTCCATTTGTTCAAACACACACCCATCACTGGTGGTATGGTGGTACAAGCCTATAATCCCAGCGATTGTGAGGTGAGGTTCAAGGTCTTTGACTATATAGTAACTTCAGGGCCAGCCTGAACCCTTATATATTTTTTTAAAGAAAAAAGGTAGGCCCAGCAAGATGCCTGAGCAAGTAAAGGTATTCATTGCTAAGCCTGTCAACCTGAGTTAGATCTCCAGAACCCCCATGATTGAAGGAGAGAAGGAACTACTGAAAATCGTTTTGTCTAATCTCTACATACATGTCATGACACTCATGCCCATGTGTACACACAGGTTGGGCATGTGGAAGAACTTGTTCAGCAGTTAAGAGTGCTTGTTGCTGTTGCTGAGGACCCAGGTTCTATTTATCCCTAGCATCCATGTCAGGAGACTCAACCACCTAAAACTCCAGCTCCAGAGAACCCAGTGCCCTCTCTGGCCTCCATGGGCACCTACACACAAACATACACATAAATGATAAAAATAAATCTTAAAACCTTAAAATACTGCCTCCTGTATGCTAGACAAGCAGTCTACCACTGAGCTACATTACATGTTTCAAATATAAACCTTTTCAGTATGGTCTTATGTTCACAACAAAATTAGTATATTGAACTCCTATATACCCTGCACATACAGTCTCCCCTACCACCAGAATTTTGTATTAGAACACATTTGACACATGGATGAACTCACATGACATATCTCCCTGAGTCCATAGTTTACTGAAGTACAGTCTATAGGTTTTGGCAGAAGTCTTAATAACATGCCCACTATTATTGTAGCTTTACTAGTATAAATACTATATTACTCTTACTCATATCCCCTCCCAAAAAACCCCTGGCTACTGTTGGGTACTTTTACTGGTCCACAATTTTGCTTTGGGCAGAATGAAGCAAATTTGGAATTATAGTTGGCAGTTCTATCAAATTGCTTGTTTTTTCAGTTAGTGATAAGCATTTAAGTTTGCCCTATGTCTTTTCATGTTATTATAACTGCTTTCCTTTTACCACTGAATAATATTCCATTGTATGAATGTACCAGTTTAGTCATTCACCAACTGAAGGATATTTTGAATACTTCAAAACTTTAGTAATTATGATTTTAAAATGCTCTAGACATCTTTTTGTGCAGACTTTTTCATGAATATATACTTTTAACTCATTTAGGTAAGTACCAAGGAATATGCCTGCTGGATTATAAGGCAAGAATATGTTTAATTTTGTTAGATGACATCTAATCTTCCAAAGTAGCTATATTGTTTGTATTCCTAAAAGCAATGAATGGGTTTCTGAGCTTTCTGTTGCTGTGACAAAATACTTTAGAGAAATCAGCTTAAAGGAGGAAATATATTGGCTTCTGATTTCAGAGCTTTAATTATGGTCATTTGATCCCATCACTGTAGGCTTGTGAGAGCATCATGATGGGGTGTGGGCATAATGGGACAGAGCCATGCACCCTTTGGGAAGCAAACAAATGGAGAGAGATGGGACAGAGGCAAGATAAAACAAAGTTTGTCATGGTGGTACATATCTATTTTAGCCCTTATGAGGAAGAACTCAAGTTCAAGGCCAGCCTAGGCCACAAAACAAGAAACTATTTTGTAAATGGAGACCACTTGTTCATTTCCTGGCTGTCCAGACCCAAATAATCACACAGAAACTATTAATTACAACATTGCTTGGCCAATAGCTTAGACGTCTTATCAACTAACTCTTAACATCTTAACCCATTTCTATTCTGTGTATTACCACAAGGCTGTAGCTTACTGGGTAAAGTTCCAGCAGCAGCATCTTTCTCCTTCAGCAGCTACGTGGAGTCTCCTTGACTCTGCCTGTTCTCTCTATATATCTCTTCCAGCCTGGCTGTATTCTGCTCTGCCATAGGCCAAAGCAGCTTTATTCATTAATAAGAGAAAAGCATTCAGAAGGACATCCCACATCATCTCCCCTTGTCTGTCTAAGTAAAAAGGAAGATTTTAACTTTAACAGTAAAATTACATAGACGAAACAGTTATCAAGCAAGAATTATAGTTACAATATTTAGTCTATTTACATTTGGCAAGTTAAGGAAAATACTCTATCATCTATCCTATATAAACAGGAAGTGCATTGTAAGCAACTTCCAAAA
>JAQHUG010000480.1:252629-283180 GCA_028555095.1 Dicrostonyx torquatus | reverse complement strand
CTGGCTGCTCTGTTTCTCTGAAATTTCAGCTTTCATCCCCTAATATCTGACTCTGAGTTTTTATTATTAGGACCAATTACACACAACTATCAATGCTCTCTTCTGGACTCCACTGGCACCAGGCACACATGTGGTCCATATACATACATGCTGACAAACACCATGTCTGAAAAGGTTTATAACTATTTTTATTTAATAAATTAATTTTTGGTTTTTAGTGACAGGGTTTCTCTGTAGCTTTGGAGCCTGTCCTGGATTTACCTCTTGTAGACTAGGCTGGCCTCAAACTCACAGAAATCCACCTGCCTCTGCTTCCTGAGTGCTGGGATTAAAAGTGAGCGACACCACCACCCAGTTAACTCTTTATTTTTATATTTATTTATATTTTTGTTTTTTGAGACAGGGCTTGTCTGTGTAGTCCTGGAACTTACTCTGTAGACTAAGCTAGTCTCAAACTCAGAAATCCACCTGCCTCTGCTTCCTGAGTGCTGGGATTAAAAGTGAGCGACACCACCACCCAGTTAACTCTTTATTTTTATATTTATTTATATTTTTGTTTTTTGAGACAGGGCTTGTCTGTGTAGTCCTGGAACTTACTCTGTAGACTAAGCTAGTCTCAGACTCAGAGATCTGCCTGCCTCTGCCTCCAGGTAATGGGATTACAAGCATGCTCCACCACCTCCTGGCTACTCAGGCTGGCCTTGAACTCCTTATTTACCCAAAGCTGGGTTTGAACTCGCTATCCTCTTGCCTCTAAGTACTGGGGTCACAGGCAGGTACCACCATGTTCAGATAAGTTTATTACTTTTTGGTTTATCAAGACAGGGTTTCTTTGTGTAGCTCTGGCTGTCCTGGAACTAGCTCTGTTAGACCAGGCTGACCTCAGATTCACAGGTATCTGGCTCCTGAGTGCTGGGATTCAAGGCATGACTGAAGACTAAGAAGCCTAATCCTCTCTCTCTTCCCATTTTATATTCCCTCTAGTGTTGGGATGAAAGGTGTGAGGCACCACCACTTGGATTTATTTCTGCATTGATCTTGTGTACTTGAACTCACAGAGATATGCTTCTTTTTCCCAAATCTTGGGGTTAAAGGTGTGTACCACCACTGCCTGATGTCTAGTGGCTTAGTTTTATTAAAACATAAATAAAATATCACTATATTTCCCCTTTTTGTCTAAAATAAAAAAGAAGGCTAGCCGGGCGATGGTGGCGCATGCCTTTAATTCCAGCACTTGGGAGGCAGAGGCAGGCGGATCGCTGTGAGTTTGAGACCAGCCTGGTCTACAAGAGCTAGTTCCAGGACAGGCTCCAAAGCCACAGAAAAACCCTGTCTCGAAAAACCAAAAAAAAAAAAGGCTTATATTTAATATAAGATAAGAACTATATACACTAAGTATAATAACTATATAAAATATATACAGGCAATAAGTACATCATCAATATCTAGTCCATTTGTATTTGACATTTTTTTAGAGACAGGGTTTTTTTTTCTTTTTCTTTTTCTTTTTTTTTCGAGACAGGGTTTCTTGAACTCACAGAGATCTGCCTGCCTCTGCCTCCCGAGTGCTGGGTGCTGGGATTAAAGGTGTGTGCCACCACCGCCTGGCTGAGACAGGGTTTTTCTGTGTAACAGTACTAACTGTTCTGGAACTCACTCTGTAGACAAGGCTGGCCTTGACGTCAGAGAGAGCCACCTGCCTCTACCCCCTGAGTGCTGGAATTAAAGGCAAGCGCTACCACTACCCATCCCACCACTCTTCTTATATTTTTTTACTATGATATATGCCAAATAAATAGTGTATTAGTTCCCTAGAGTGCTGTAGCAAATTGTCACAAACTAGCTAATTTAAAACAGAGTTCTAACCAGGCAGTGGTGGCACACTGCCATCACAAAATATCTATCTCTCTCTCTGGTTTCTCTGTTTCTCTCTGTAGCACTGGTTGTTCTGAACTCATTTTGTAGACCAAACTGGCCTTGAAATCTCAGAGATCTGTTTGCCTCTGCTTCCTAAATGCTGGGACTAAAGGCATCTATCACCAACAACCAGCAAAATTTCCTCTTTTTATAATGACACCAATCATCATCAGACTGTGACCCATCCTTCCATATTCTGACTTTATCAGTCAGTATGAGTTTATTATAAACTGATTATATGTGCAAAGACCCTGTCTGTTTCCAACTGGGCGGTGGTGGTGCATGCCTTTAATCCCAGCACTCAGGAGCAGAGAGAGGCAGGAGGATCTCTGTGAGTTCAAGGCCAGCCTGGTCTACAGAGAGAGTTGTAGGACAGCCAGGAACATAGAGAAACCTTGTCTTGAAAAACAAAGGAGCCTGGTGGTGATGGTGCACGCCTTTGATCCCAGTACTCGGGAGGTAGAGGCAGGCAGATCACTTGTGAGTTTGAGGCCAGCTTGGTATACAGAGTGAGTTCCAGGACAGGCTCCAAAACTACTCAGAGAAACTCTGTTTCGAAAAAAAAAGAAAAAGAAAAACAAACTAACAAAAAAGTCTCTGTTTCCAAATTAAGATGCATTTACAGTATCTTTGGGGGTTGTGACCTACAGGTGAACCACCTAGATTAATCACATATGTTTGGAGAGTTCATGATTTGGTTATACTCTTTTATATTTTTCTTTCTTTTTTTCTTTTTTTTTTCTTTTTTTTTTTTTTTTCGAGACAGGGTTTCTCTGTGGCTTTGGAGCCTGCGCTGGAACTAGCTCTTGTAGACCAGGCTGGTCTCGAACTCACAGAGATCCGCCTGCCTCTGCCTCCCGAGTGCTGTCTTTCTTTTTCTTTTTGTAGTACTGTGGGAATGAATTTAGTGTTTGTAAAGGTAACTAACAGACCAAGAAATAAAAATGCCTCAGAAATAAAGCATGTTTGGTGACTCACAGTTGTAATCCTAGCACTTGAAAGGTTGAGGTTTGTACAGTGAATTTTGTTCATACTCCAGCCCTGTTTCAAAAAACAGGACAGGCCGGGCGGTGGTGGCGCAAGCCTTTAATCCCAGCACTCGGGAGGCAGATCTCTGTGAGTTTGAGGCCAGCCTGGTCTACTAGTTCCAGGACAGGCTCCAAAGCCACAGAGAAACCCTGTCTCGAAAAACCCAAAAAAAAAAAAAAAGGACAGAAAAGTCAATTCGTTTGTGCCGACGACTTCCATTTTCTGACTCTAGCTGTCAGTCCTTCTCAGTCAAATCACAAAGGATAATCCTCCCACAAGGAGTCCCCCCTAATTTACAGTGGGATCGCCCTTGCTGAAGTTGGCAAGTGTTGCTAAGTAAAAAGAAACAGTGTCCTCTGCTCTCTGTTTAGTGGCAAATGACAGTGACATTGTTACTTAATGTCCTTCAGACCCGCTTACCGCCTGGGTTTCCCCTTCCTTTCTGAAGCTGCAACTGTTCTATTTTCTAGATCCTCCTCGAACCTGCCTTGGCTGTTGTTCTCTGATGGTACGGTGGACCCTCTTCTTATTCTAAGTGATTGCAATTTTTCATCTGTACCAGAGAGAGGGTCTATCTTTATAAAAAGATCCAGTTTTGCGATTTTTAAGACGAAAACAGAAAAAGAAAAATATTAGAGAATGGGGCTCTATAGAACCACCCCGCCCAGCAGAGCCAGGTAGCAGGCGGTAGTGCTCGGTTCCGTCTTCTTTCTCACATAGAGCGTGCGCGACTGGAGACAGGTACAACCAACCAGTGAGAAGGAGTGGTCATGAGTGCCACGATCTTGGCCCAATCACAGGAGAATGTGGGAGAAGGCCCCTCCCAGATAGACGGGGGCGGGGCTCGGGTGGAGGTGACGGTCATCTGATCTGCAGCGGCCACGGAGGCCCAGGCAGTGAAGACTGAGGGTATGATGGCGGCAACGGTGGTGTCTTGGATGCGAACGGGGACACGGCGGGCCCCAGTCCTGTGGCTGCCTCTGTCGTTGGTGGCGGTGGCGGTGGCGGCGACAGTGGCCTTTGAGCAGCAGGTGCCACTGGTACTGTGGTCGAGTGACCGGTGAGCGGGTCGGGCCAGGTCGGGTCGGGCTGGGCCAGGCCGAATTGAGTCGGGCCAGGTGGGATTCATGAGGATCGTACTGTGCGCCGAAGGGGGATGAGCCGCCCTCGCTGAACTCCAGAGCTATCCTTGGCCGGGGACTTCGAGGCCCAGATGGAGTCTGTCTCTTATTCAGGGGCTTGTTCCATGACGACCAGTATTCAGCTCTCAGCCTCCCCCACCCACGTGAAGCCGGGCGCCCATGGGCTTAGGATCTCAAGCTACGCAATCACATCTGACAGTTTATCTTCTGTCCGTTTCTAGGGACCTGTGGACTCCTGTGGCCGACACACATGAGGGCCATATCACCAGCGATATGCAGCTTTCTTCCTACTTAGACCCTGCGCTGGAGCTGGGCCCCCGCAATGTACTGCTGTTCCTGCAGGACAAGGTGAGCCTGCCCCAGTCTATGTCTTTGTCATCGGGAAGCAGACCCCGCCCCACCCCCATTTCTGGTTCCCCAAGTGTGGTGACCTTGTCCCACATGTAAGCAGGTGTGGCTAGATTTTCGTGAAGATCTGTAGAATATGCTTCAGTGCGAACAGGAGACCCATGGAAATGGCAAGGACTTGATTTAGGAAGGAGTCAAACATCAGATACCTAACTAGTACTAAGCATTATTTTTTGGTGTCTCAGCATGGCGGGTGGGGGGGATATCACTCAGTTTCACAGATAAGAAGGTTCACTTTGGGGAAAGATCAATGACTTGCCCAATAACTACTTGTTGGTAGAATTGTAAATTTTTTTTTTATTTTTTGAGACAATGTTTCTTTGTGTGAGACTGGGCTGTCCCGGAACCAGCTGTGTTGACCAGGCTGTCCTCAAACTCAGAGAGATCCGCCTGCCTCTGCCTCCCGAATGCTGAGATTAAAGCCGTGCACCACCACCACCACCTGGTTTAGAATTGTAATTTTTAACTGTTACAATTGTAATAGGAATAACTGGAGAATGATTCCTTATTTAGCCATATATACTGTGCTCAGCTGATATAATTTTCTTGGCTTAACCACTAGTGAAAGTAATGTTGAAGAGGTAAAATGAGTTGCTGAAGGTCCAGATTTGGAGATAGCATAACACAATGCTTCCAGCTTGGGGGTATCAGACCTATCCCCCAGTTTTGTGCTGAGCCAGCATTCTATTTTCCTTTCACTCCAGGTGTGTGCACCCAGAGCAGGAGTATGGACTATAGAAAGTTCTAGTGCAGTATAAAATTATTGTTCAGGAGGATGTCAAGTCTCTGCTTGTCCCTTCCTCTTTAGTGGCCTGGCTGGCTCATTCTGTTTGTGGCCTCCCTCTGTTGCTGTGTCTGCTGATGGTGGTGATTATGTTAGTCAATAGTCCTTTCAAAAGGTGGTAAATAACAGGGAAGACTGGAACTCAGTCCTACCACTTGTTTTGGCCTTGGAGCACGTGGAAATATCTTTGTAAACCACAGTTTCTACAAGTGTAACATGAAGATAACCACCTGCCACAGTCTCCCAATCTTAGGGTATTTCTTTCTTTTGCCAATGATAGAGTGCTTAGTGTGTGTTGGGAAGTAGACATTCTTGTGAAGGCATGTGGTTAAGAGCTAAATTGGAGCCTGGTGGCAGTGGTACATGCATGCCTTTAATGCATGCATCCACTTGGTAGGCAGGTGGATCTCACTGAGTTCAAGGCCAGCCTGGTCTATAGCTAAAAAAAAATGAGCTAAGTTAGTACATGATATGATGTCAGTCCTTTAGTCTATAGAAGGAAGGACATTGTTTTAGATAACAGTGTGGTCAGGCAGGGTCTCAGGAGGGAGTCATGTGACTTGAGGAGGGACATTACTGGCAGGAAAATAGCAGGTATAAAGGCCCTAGGCACAGGAGTGCTCTTAGTAAGTTCAAGGGAGTGCTCGTGTGACCAGAGCCTAGTGAGTGAAAGGGTACTGGGTACGAAATGGTCTGCTAGGTCACCTAGAGATGGAGCCACTAGAGGAAAGGTTAGTGGCAGTTCTGAGGACGACAAAGCCTTTCGGTATTTAATACAGAGTATAGAAGAAGAGGAGGCTAGGAAAGGAGGCTAGGCTTATGTATAGTAAACACAATGAGTTTAGGGAACCTGGTTCAGATTCCATCTGGCCCTAACTGGAAAAAGCCAGAGGAAGCTAGCTGGTGGTTGAAGGGAGGAGGGCTAAGATACTTACTGATTGTAGAGGGAAGGGCATGAGATTGGAGTTACTGGGGTCCTGGGAGCTCAGAAGTCCCAGTTTCCTCCATTGTGTTTCATTATTTTCCTCTCTCCTAACTCCCACCAAAAATGGTGGGGCAAGGACTTCTTCCCCTTAAAAGAATCCTATCCAGACTAAACATGGAAGTTCTCCTTTGCTCTGACTTCTACTTCCCTCTTAGGAGGCATGCAATAAATGTTCTTTGCTGTCCTCTTCCTCTTCCCCAGCTTCCCTTCCCAGTTCTTGCTGGCTGACTCTTGCTTTGTACTTTATCATAGCCAACTGTCCCTAGATCTCCCAACCGTATGACTACCTTTAGTGTCTTGTCACCCTGCCCTCAGAGTACTGGGGAGGAAATAGTGAGCTTTCCACTCACCCCCACCACAAATGCTGGTGGTTAACTCTTCTCCCCCCATGCCCAATCTAACTTGTAATGTTTTTTAGCCCTGAGAATTCTGGCCCCTGCATACCCCCCACTTTTAGCCTTTGTTCCTTGCCCAGCCTCCTAGGATATCTCTTCTGCTTCCCTTTTAGCTAAGCATTGAGGATTTCACAGCATACGGTGGTGTGTTTGGAAATAAACAGGACAGTGCCTTTTCTAACCTGGAGGTAAGGGTCTGCTCACAGCCCCAGCTAAGCGGACAGACAATAATACATGCTGTACTCTCTCCCAGAGAGAGGACCAGAGGCTTTGAGGGTAGAGGGCCTGGGATATGAGTGTCAGATGTGAGATATTTACTTTATAAGCCTGGTGCAAGATCTCTGTGGGGTGTGGCTTTCCAGGCAAGGTTTTTAGAGGTTATTAGGCCCATTGTTCTCTGGCTTACTTTGCCTTTCACCTCTCCCTTAACATCAGAATGCCCTGGATTTGGCTCCCTCCTCACTTGTGCTTCCTGCTGTGGACTGGTACGCAATCAGCACTCTGACCACCTACCTTCAGGAGAAGCTTGGGGCTAGTCCCCTGCATGTGGATCTAGCTACCCTAAAGGAACTGAAGCTCAATGCCAGCCTCCCTGCCCTGCTGCTCATCCGTCTGCCCTACACAGCCAGGTACAGCCTGGGTGGCACAGCCTCCATCCTTGTACTTCAAGAGATGGGTAAAGTCCTAGGCTCTGAGCTTTGGGGAGAGTTGAGCCAAATATTCCCCCACCAAATGTTCACCATCTTCAGACTGTTTCAGAAAGTTCCTTGTATGCCCAGAAGAGACAGGAAGAACTTCCTGTCAGGCTGTGACTCACAAGTATCCACCACTGAGTTATGCCTATTGGACCTCCAGAAATGAGGCAGCCATGGCCCTTACCTGTAGAAAACCTCTTCACCCACTAAGGCCCTCTTTATAGAACTGTGGACAGGGGTGTACCTGCAAAATGGGGAAAGGGAAATGGGATTCCAGGCAGGGACACTGAAGCAAATAGAAGTACGAGGGCTAGCTGCTACTGCTGAGCTGGGCTTCTTCATGGCTGTCAGGGCAGCAGCTAAGTGCACAGGCTTGGTGAGTGGGGCTAGCAGAGAAGGAGATGCTGGAAGGACTGAGAGAAAGGTAGTGAGCTACACTGAGCTGCTCCAGGCAAGCTTGAGTGAAACACAACCTGCAGGCCTCTTGCTTTCTTCTTATCCGTAGCTCCGGTCTGATGGCACCCAGGGAGGTCCTCACAGGCAATGGTGAGTGTGGTCCCAGTGGACTTATTTCCTCATCTTGCCTTTGGGCCAGGAAGATAGAACTGGTTTCTCTTCACTACAAGGGTGGTCCCGTTTCTCAGAGCATCTGACAGCTGACATAGTGGCTGGCTGCCTGGACATGTTCTTCTGTAGTCAGCTTCACCTGACAGAGGTGCCTTATGACCCCCTGTGTAAGAACCCTGGAACCTAGTTTCTGCACAGGTCTAATGATTCTATGGATTTAATAGACCAGTAACGTTTTGCAAAGCAATTAGGAGGACTTGTCTTTGTTTTTGGGTTTTTTTTTTTTTTCGAGACAGGGTTTCTCTGTGGCTTTGGAGCCTGTCTTGGAACTAGCTCTTGTAGACCAGGCTGGTCTTGAACTCACAAAGATCCGCCTGCCTCTGCCTCCCGAGTGCTGGGATTAAAGGCGTGCGCAACCACCGCCTGGCGGGACTTGTCTTTGTTATAAAGGACAGTCTATGTGGATGGAAAGGGAGTTGGGTAGATACGGAGTTGTCTATATCACTATATATTTAGTTTCACTTAAGGTTGGGCTTGGCATTAGAGAGTCAATGATTAAGGCCACAGATGTCCCCAGAGAGACTGGCAGAGTGGGTAGGAAGAGAAATATCTTATTTTAGGGGTCTTCAGTGGAAACTAACAGCACTGATTTTCTCAAGGTCTAGAAAGTCTCTAAAGCAGAGAGAGGGGAGTATTTATTTAAGTAATGCTACTTGGTGACTTGGCTCTCTGCTCTCCTGTCACTCTTCAGATGAGGTCATTGGACAGGTACTGAGCACACTCAAGTCTGAAGATGTCCCCTACACCGCAGCTCTTACTGCAGTCCGCCCTTCTAGAGTATGTACTGTTCTAGCAGGGGCCCTGGGGCATGGGGTTGTGAGGTTATTGGTGAGTGTGCCTGGAGATGGAAGGGTATGTCACAGGCAGGGCCTCCCAGGAGTCCTCAACTTGAGGGATTAGTGGACAAAGGATTGCTTCCTCTATCCACAGGGCCTTTTTTCCATCTCGCTTGTGAACCACTTGGGCAGTGTTCATGCACACTTGCTGCAAGAGATCATAAGTTTAGAGAGATGAAATATCAGGGCTAGGGACTTTCAGATGGTGTATAGGGTACCTGTTCGGGAGGGAGACCATTATAGTGGATTAGGCTTTGTTTTTAGGACTGTTGAGAGAAGGCTTGTTGAATGTTTCTGCAGGTGGCCCGTGATGTACCTTTGGTGGCTGGGGGTCTAGGTCGCCAGCTGCTTCAGACTCAGGTGGCATCACCTATGATCCATCCTCCCGTGAGTTACAATGACACTGCTCCAAGGATCCTGTTCTGGGCACAAAACTTCTCTGTGGCATACAAAGACGAGTGGAAAGACTTGACTTCCCTCACCTTTGGTGTGGAGAATCTTAACTTGACTGGCTCCTTCTGGAACGACTCCTTTGCCATGTAAGGGTACTAGGCAGAGAAGAAAGGACTGTTATCATACATGGCCTTCTTGCTACTGTGAGCCCAGTACAGGGCAAGAATGTAGGATCAGGTGTACATGTGTTGAGGGTGAAGAAGGTCTTTGTGTGGTATGTTCATTAAGGAGTTGGTGAAAGTATCACAGGGTGATGTTGCTGGGAGGTTACTGGAGAGGGAACCTCTCACAAGTTTTGCCTTCCCATGCTTTTTAGGCCTTGGTTGATGGGTTCTGGGTTATTATCATCACACACTCTCTTGGGTCCCTGGCCCTTCTTTGAGCTCAACCCCTGGGATTGCATGTGGGCAAAGAGCAGACCAACTTTCAAAAACCATTTCTAGGCCTCCTCAGCAGGCAGCTAAATGCCCTTTAAGAAGGGGCTGAAAGAGGTCCAGGGGACTCAGGACAACTGGATGAAGGAATCGTAAGCTGCAGATGTTGGACCTAGGTACTGACCCTCCAACTGCTCCTGATTTACTTATGACTGGAGCCTTAGTTTTCCCATCTGCTAAATGGGAACACTATTAGCAGGTGATTGTAAGGATGGACCTAGGGCAGCTTAGGTTAGAATCAATCTGAGGAGGACCTTGCTTAAGGTCCTTCTAGGATCTGAAAGCACCTTTCTACCTTGTCCTACAGGCTTTCACTGACCTATGAACCACTCTTTGGTGCAACAGTGACATTTAAGTAAGTTCTGGTGACTGAAGTGTGTCTGGGCTGGTGTGTCCATTCTTTTCTGTTCATCTGACATCTCTGCTACTCTTACCTCCAGGTTCATTCTGGCTAATCGCTTTTACCCAGTGTCTGCCCGATACTGGTTTACCATGGAACGACTTGAAATCCACAGCAATGGTTCTGTTGCCCATTTCAATGTTTCCCAAGTCACAGGACCCAGCATCTATTCTTTCCACTGTGAGTATGTCAGCAGTCTGAGCAGGAAAGGCAATCTCCTTGTGACCAACGTGCCCTCACTCTGGCAGATGACTCTTCATGACTTCCAGGTATTGAAAGGGGGATGGGCTCCAAGCTGGTGGCAGTAGGGGGAGGGAAGAAAAGCTCAGAAAATCTCAGTATGGCTTGAGGATGTAGCTGAGAGTTCCATCATTGTGCTATCTCTGAAGGTATAGAATGTTCAGTGATTCTAGAACCCCAGCTCTTGCTGTCTGTAGGAACTTGTAATCCCTTCTGATCCATGTCTCTGTGTCTCCTAGATCCAGGCCTTCAATGTGACGGGTGAGCAGTTCTCCTATGCTAGCGACTGTGCTGGATTCTTCTCCCCAGGCATCTGGATGGGGCTGCTCACCACCCTCTTCATGCTTTTCATCTTCACCTATGGCCTGCACATGATACTCAGCCTCAAGACCATGGATCGCTTTGATGACCACAAGGGCCCCACCATCACTTTGACACAGATTGTGTGACCTGTGCCAGAAAGGAATTGAGGGAGTGTTGGTGTCTAGGTTGTCATCTTGGCACAGTGGATGGAAGGGTTTGTCCTCTTCCTATTTTAGCATGAACCTACACTACCCTCAGCCTGTTATGCTTCCTCTTCAACCTGCTTAGGGACTTCCCTGGGGCTATCCCCCATCTCTACCAACGAAGTGTATATATATATATTCTTCATAGATATTAGGCAAATCTTCCAGGCTCCACCATCATGAGGGGAAGGGACA
The DNA here is from genome assembly GCA_028555095.1 of Dicrostonyx torquatus. NCBI lineage: Eukaryota > Metazoa > Chordata > Mammalia > Rodentia > Cricetidae > Dicrostonyx > Dicrostonyx torquatus. Next base: position 272,134 of record JAQHUG010000480.1, on the reverse strand, counting down.
TTAATTCTAGGGTTCCTTTTCCCCTTTCCCCCTTATTTATTCTTGCCCCTCCCTTGGCTATTATCCCTTGCTGTTTATAGTGCTTTTGTGTAGTTAATGCTTATTCCCAAAGCTTTATGGAGCTTCCAGCAACAGCAATGAACTTGAGGTTACTTGAGTTTGAGAGGTGTGAAGACTACTTAACTGTCTGTCCAGCTTGGGTGTTGTTTTTTGGGTGATGTGTTAAGAATGAGCGATACACTGGAGTTTATTTCTATGGCCAGAGAAGGAAGCAACCTCTACGAGGACTGGTGAGCAGAGTGTGCTCACTGGGTTTGCCTGTCAAGAGGCGGGGATGGGGCTGATCTGTTGTTTCCTTCCTAATAAAATAAAGATGTGTTGCCATGTTTTGGGCTTTGGCTTCGTGTCACTCATTTCTGACAGTAGATTTGTTCTTGACCGAGGGAAAGAAGTTCCCAGGTGTGGTCCTGTCAGGTGGGAGACTGGAAGGGTGGAAGAATCTTCAGCAAGCTGAAGTTAGGGTAGAGGCCTGTTATTTCACCTGGCCTTGGGAGGAGTCCTGACGATGGCAGCTCTCTCAATGAGATACTGGCAGCATCAAAGACACACCAAAGGGCCTTGCTGTTTCTCCCAGGGGAGCGGTACGGGAGCGCGCTGGGCGGGACGGGGCGGGGCGCGCGCGGCTCCCGCGCATGGATCCTTTGTGGGCGCAGCACCTGCAGCGGCCCGCCCCACCCCGCCCCGTATTTCTGTGGGCTCGTAAAGATCGGCGTTGTACCCGGAGTCGTGCTGGTGCTGGGTCTTAGGCCCCGGAAGCCCTTCCAGAAAACAAGAGGAGGAAACAGTGATTTCGGTAGGGCGTGGTAGGGCCCGAAGAGGGAGAGGGACTCTTTGACGGGGCGGAAGGATAGGGAGACGGCTGATAGTCGCCATCTTTGGTTCAGTGCGGCGGCAAAGGCAGCGGCTGCTGTGGTGAAGGAGGAGGAGGAGCCGAGCGGGCGCTGGTACCAAGGCCTGACCATGGACGAGGAATACGATGTGATTGTGCTGGGGACAGGTCTTACCGTAAGTGCCAACTCCGGCGCTCATAGCCATGCATCCTGCCTTTCCCATCCCCCGTGGTGATGCAGAACTCTGGCCACCCGACTCATTCTCCCATCATTGCGGTCCTGGCTCCTGTCCTGGCAAAGTCAGCCCGCGCCCACCCCTCTACCTCACCCTATGATGTTGGCTCTATTGCGCTGTCATGTTCTCAAGTCCCCGTAGAGGGCCCCCTTTCAGCCTGTACCCCCGCACCCTAGGTCTTAAACCCGGACCCCTCTCATTTTCCCTATTTGTGTCACTGAGATGGAAAACTTCCCCCTCCCCCTACTGGACCGGTTACACCCAGCTCGCACCCTTCGCCCACACTCATCACTTGCTTAGCATCCCTCACCATTTTGTGGTGATCACACTAGGGCTTGGAGTATGAAGGTTTGGGTATGGGGGCTTTCCAAGGGTGGGCTCTCATCCGGCCTTTCTGCCTTCTGGGAGGGGATGGGGAAACCCAAGGAATGTTCTAGAAGCAACAGCAGTGGGGATAGTTAGCACATTCCCTCTATCCACCTGGTTTTCCATGGAGATCTCAGGCTGAATATGCCCTCGGCCTTTGTCCTTGGGCTAGTGACAGTGACGATCAGGGTGGGGTGTTTGTTTTCCCTGCTTCCTCTAAATCTTGTTGGTTTGCATCTTGAATCTGGACCGGTAGATAGGGCCAGAAGGGTCAGGGGCTACTGTCCTTTGACGGAGGAGCAGCTCAGGGTGGGGTCTGGGATTTCAAGGTCTGGCCTTCCCTTTCAAAGACCGTTTGAACTGTCTTCTCCAGATTCGTTGTCTTATCTTTTTGTGGGCTCAGAGCAGGTAGCAGGTAGATACTTCCTTGGCTTGTTGGTGCTAGAAGACTGTCCTTGGGTCTGGTGGAAGCTCTTTCTCCGTAAGTCTACTTTAATGCTCTAGTTCACCATTTTGCCCAGCAGGGTTATAAAGGAGACATCACATGAAACCATCTTCCCTCTCCCCAGTTTTAGGCGTTACAAAAGCCAGGGCTTTACGTTGTGAAATTTGTGGCGGGTTTGTGTCAGACACAAATCAAGGATGCAGGTCAGAAGGCAAATAGGCATGTAGCTGTAAATGCCACCCATCTTCCCTAGGAATGCATCCTGTCTGGCATCATGTCTGTGAATGGAAAGAAGGTGCTGCACATGGACCGGAACCCCTACTATGGGGGTGAGAGCTCTTCCATCACGCCCCTGGAGGAGGTAAGGCTTCTTGGACCTGGGCTTAGACCCAGACCCCTTCTTAGTTTCTCACATAGGTGCATGGGTGCTGGGCAGGAGAGTGGGAGAGGGATGGGTGGTCCTTGATATTTTTTTTCTTCCTATTCTACTTTCAGCTATATAAGCGCTTTCAGTTGCTGGAAGGGCCCCCTGAGTCAATGGGCCGTGGCCGAGACTGGAATGTTGACTTGATCCCGAAATTCCTCATGGCCAATGGTGAGGGAGATTAAGAAGATGATGTATATGGTTGATTGGGGGAGGTGTAATGGTTATTGGGAAGACCAGATGGGAGGGTCAAGCTCCAGAATAAGGTCAGTCAGACAACTGAGAGTTTTTGAAGGAAGCCACATTGATGTCCCTTCTCTCTGGACACAGGTCAGCTAGTAAAGATGCTACTGTATACAGAAGTGACTCGCTATCTGGACTTCAAGGTGGTAGAGGGAAGCTTTGTATACAAGGGAGGCAAGATCTACAAAGTACCATCCACTGAGACTGAGGCCTTGGCTTCTAGTAAGTATGCGTCTCCTTAACCAGAGAATAATGGGACAGGAGGAGGCAGACTATTCTCAAGATTGGCAAAAGGCTCCCATTTGCCTAAGCCTAATATTAGCTCCACATAGTACCAGAGGCCCCTTGCTTTAAAGTACCTTTATTGGACAGTACTATCTATCCTGGCAAATTGCCAGAAAGGAAGCTCATGGAGGAGGATTTCTTTTTGGCAGAGGTCCTACCTGATCCCCATAACATCCCCAAGTGGAGCTGGGAGGGCCTCTTCCTACAAACAGAAAAACTGAGGCTGAGAAGGGTGGGCCAGGGTTACATGACTGAGCTCTGGTGGGAACCAGGATACCAACTTTCTTGGCCTGTTCTGATGGAAAGAGGAGTTTTATGTCTCAGTAATACAAAGGGTCTTCTTAATACCCTTCCTTCAGATCTGATGGGCATGTTTGAAAAACGACGCTTCCGAAAATTCTTGGTGTTTGTTGCAAACTTTGATGAGAATGACCCCAAAACCTTTGAGGGTGTCGACCCCCAGACTACCAGCATGCGCGATGTCTACCGGAAGTTTGATCTGGGCCAAGATGTCATTGATTTTACTGGCCACGCCTTGGCGCTCTACCGCACTGATGAGTGAGGGGAAAGCTGGCTGGTGGCAGGAGCCCCTTTGTCTGGCTAGCACCTTACCCTCCCCACACCTGCCTATTGTATCCACTGCCCACCCTGCATATCCCTTTTACTTGTCTCCAAGCTCACCCATTACATTTCCATCCCTCTCTTCCATTTGACTCATACCTTTGCCAGGTCACAAAGGGTGGTGGGAAGGCTGGATGTTGTTGTCTTTGAAGATGAGCAGGGGTGCTGCTGTCAAAGCGTCTTCTCTTGTTCCCCAGCTACCTAGATCAGCCCTGTCTTGAGACTATTAACCGCATCAAGTTGTACAGTGAGTCCTTGGCCCGGTATGGCAAGAGCCCATATTTGTACCCACTCTATGGCTTGGGTGAACTGCCCCAGGGCTTTGCAAGGTGAGGACCTGATTTTTTTTTCTCTCAGCTGGCATTAATGGGTAATCCTAAGGCCAATAAGCCAGGTGGTAGTGCAAGCCTCCCAGCATTTGGGAGGCAGAGGCAGGTGAATCTTTGAGTTCTAGGACAGCCAGGGCCGCTACACAGATAAACCTTGTCTCGAAACACCAAAATAAAATGAAACAAGAGACTAAAGCAAAGAATGGAAATTACCTCTTTGAGTATTTTTGTGGCATCTCCTACTTTCCCATCTAATCTTCATGTACATTGTTCCACCCCTGGGTAATGAGGGCACAGCCCTGTACATTAAAGTGCAGAGTAAATCTGGAGAGTTGGCTCAGCAGATAAGATCACTTCTTTTGTTTTGTTTTTGGTTTTTCGAGACAGGGTTTCTCTGTAGCTTTGGAGCTTGTCCTGGAACTCACCCTGTAGAACAGGCTGACCTCAAACTCACAGAGATCCGCCAGTCTGTGGTAGCTCACAACTGTCCATAACTCCAGTTTTAGGGAATCCAACACCCTCATCTGACTTCCACAGGCACCAAGAATTCATGTGGTATACAGACATGAGCAAATAAAATATATACACATAAAATAGTGAATATAAAAAATTATTTAAAAAGTAAATGAAATACAAAGTAAAGGAGACGGTCATCATTAACATAGTTTCCCCAGCTCCTGGTAGCACCAATATTAATTCTAGGACCCCAGAACCTTGAGGTTTGGCTTTCTTACAAGTTGGCTCTTTTCCAGAGAGTCCTTTATTCTGAATTCCTGAGCTCTTTCTTTGTGGAGCTACTCCTTTATGCTATGCTCACTGGCCCTTTGCAAAATAGAATATTCTCTATGGAAACTCCAGAGAGGAAGGAGTATGCCAAGATGGGCCCCGAGTTCATAGGAAGGACATCTGAAATAGTTGGAGTTAACTGTTCTCTATCTCACTGGTAGAGTGGGAATAGTATAGTAGATTTGGTCCCTATTCTTCTGAGAAGACTTCCCCATCATTTTTCTTACTACAGATTGAGTGCCATCTATGGGGGAACATATATGCTGAACAAGCCTGTGGATGACATCATCATGGAGAATGGCAAGGTGGTGGGTGTGAAATCTGAGGGAGAGGTAATTATGCCTTGTGCATTTGTTACTGTGGCTCAGTTAAGATTTAGTCTTTTTTAGGGCTATGTTCATAGGGAGCCTTATTGCTGGTAAGTTTGCTGTTGCTTAACTCTGAGAGCCTCATACCTAGGAACTGGGTGATCAATTAAAGTCTACATAGCTGTTCCTGTTGGCAGAAAGTATCCTTCAAATTGCTAGGTAAGATGGTACGTGCCTGTAATTCCAGTACTAAGGAGGCAGAGGCAGATGGATTTAAAGCAAGATGTAATCTTCAGAAGTCACATGTTGTGTCTGTTGTCCTGAAAGCACTCTTTTGGAAAGGGTATCATGTATCCCAGGCTGGCTTCAAATAGTCTATAGAGCTGAGGATGAACTCTTAATCCTTGCACTTCCTCCTTCATGCTGGGATTACAGGTGTGTGTCAACATACCTGGTTTATGCAGTTCTAGAAATCTAACCTAAGGCTTTATGCATGATAGGCAAGCATTCTAACAACTGAGACATATGCCCCCGCCCAAAAAAGCATCCTTCAGCCTGGTACATGAGCACTGAGGTGGCTAAGGGAGGAAGATCCTGAGTTTGAGACCAGTTTGGACCAAATAGACTCAAACAAAAACTCCATCAACAGCAAAAAATGTTTGTGATCATTGTGTTTCAACAGTAGGGTCACCACCTAGCCCTGTATGTAAGGGCTCACCTCTCTGAGCTTCAAGAAAGGAGCTATGTGCTATAGCAGGGGTAGTGATGACAACTCGGCTGCCTGGCTTGACTTTTGACTTGGCTTTCTACTACATAGGGCAAGAGGTAATCTGACAGCTGTAAAGTCTTCTGGTGCCTTCACAGGTGGCCCGCTGCAAGCAGCTGATCTGTGACCCTAGCTACATCCCAGATCGTGTACGAAAGGCTGGTCAGGTTATTCGCATCATCTGTATCCTCAGCCATCCCATCAAGAACACCAATGATGCCAATTCCTGTCAAATTATCATCCCTCAGAACCAGGTCAACAGGAAGTCAGGTAGGCCAAGCCATGAGGGACTACCTTCTGTTGCTATGCCTCTATTCTCACAGGAAGTCTTGGGACTTCTTGTGACATTTTGTTATGAAATATATTTGGGATTGGATGGCTTTCCCTTCTTTATGAGAGCGACAATTTAAATACTGTTTGCATGTTGGGCTGGGGAGTGGCAAGTAGGCCAGATTCCTGTCCATTTCCTAAGAAACTATCTTTTTGTGTGGTCATTTCCTCTGGCATATGTTAACCGAGTGCTTCCTGTGATCAGATATCTATGTGTGCATGATCTCCTATGCACACAACGTGGCAGCACAGGGCAAATACATCGCCATTGCCAGCACCACCGTGGAGACTGCAGAACCGGAAAAGGAGGTTGAGCCTGCACTGGAGCTGTTGGAACCCATTGACCAGAAGTGAGGGGCTGAGCCAAACTGGGCAGGCTGGGTTGAAGACCAGGAAAGGACAAGGCCTATTGTGAGACTTTAATCTACCTCTGTCTTCTGTTTGCCCTCCAGGTTTGTGGCTATAAGTGATTTGTATGAACCCATTGATGATGGTTCCGAGAGTCAGGTAAGAAATCTGTCTCAGTAAGCCCTGGCTCTTGATGCCCACCCAAGATCCTCTGTCTGACTTCTCTGAGCCCTGGGTCTTTGCCTATTTACAGGTGTTTTGTTCCTGCTCCTATGATGCCACCACGCACTTTGAGACCACCTGCAATGACATCAAAGATATCTACAAACGTATGGCTGGGTCTGCCTTTGATTTTGAGAACATGAAGCGCAAACAGAATGATGTCTTTGGAGAGGCTGATCAGTGATTGCTGACTCCCTTCCTCCAGCCCCTACTACCCTCTCCCCAACCTGTATGTCCTTCTCTGGGGCAGGGAAGATGGTATGGCTGGGCACATCCCTGATTCCAGCATCTTCTGCTTCCCCCACCACATTCCGATCACCCACCTCATTGATTTGATTCACCGACCAAATCCTTAACCTTAGCGATAGTTTAAGAGATGGGGGTTGGATAGTATCCTCTTTCTTGGCCTACCCTTGTTCTAGGAAAAGAGGATTGCTGTGTGTGTGTGTGTGTGTGTGTGTGTGTGTGTGTGTGTGTGTGTGTGTGTATGTGTACATGTACACCCTAATTCTGCTGTTTGGGAAGGAGTAGAGAAAAAACTGACTCTGCCCCCACTGTTTTTACTCCCAATGTAGTGGCCTTTGTCTCCTCCCCCAACTCTTATGTGTTGGAGAGAAGGGACCCCTCCCAGCACAAAATTGCATTCCTTCTCCCCCTTATAATTTATTCTAATTTATTAACTATAGCCTACCTGTCTGTGCCCTCAGCCTTTCTGTGCAGCCTGGGGCTGTAGAGTGAGTTGCCCTGGCTTCTCCCAGCCCTGGCAACGTCTGGGTTGGGTGAAGGTTTAGGTGTGGCCTCCTCTGGGAGTTGATCTATTTTTAATTTCTTGTCTTTGTGTTGTGTTCTCTGATAAAAAGCAAATGTGAGCAAAGTAGAAGGAGGTGGGAAAGTGGATCCAAACCCCAGTATGCCCTGCCCTATGTCTTTTCCTTTAGTGGTGGGAAACCCTTATCTTGCAAAGTGAATGTGTCCCCTTCCTCAATCTCTAGTGTATTTCACAGAAAACAAAAACCTCCCAATAAAACTGTTGAAACCTGAATCTGGATCTTTAGGTTCTTTGCTCAAAGTTTGTTGTTTTGCAGGAATGCAGCACTTTAGCTTCTCAATTAGAACTGAATCCTCAAGGGTGAAGTAGTTCGATCAACAACTGGTGTTGTGTCATCTTTGCACTTGTGGCTTCTATTTTATCTTTTTGATATTTTAAGACGGGGTTTCTCTGTCTAACAGCTCTGGCTGTCCTGGAACTCACTGTGGAAACCAAGCTGGCCTTGAACTCTGCCTACCTCTGCCTTCTGAATGCTGGGATCAAAGGTATGTGCCACTGCTGCCCAGCTGCAGTAGTGGTTTCTAAGTCATAGAGAAGGCTTCTAGGTGTGGAAACTTTGGGTTTCAGGCTATTCTGGGCTCTCTAAGGCAGGGAAACACAGGTGAGATGACTCAATGGATAAAGGCACTTTCCAGGCAACCTTGAATTTAATCTTTGGAACCCAGCTTCATAATATGACCTCTGCACATGTTCCATGACTACTTATGCACACGCACACACACATATATATACATATACAAATTTTTTCTTTTTTTGGTTTTTCGAGACAGGGTTTCTCTGTGGCTTTGGAGCCTGTCCTGGAACTAGCTCTTGTAGACCAGGCTGGCCTCGAACTCACAAAGATCCGCCTGCCTCTGCCTCCCGAGTGCTGGGATTAAAGGCGTGCGCCACCACCACCCGGCTACATATACAAATTTAACATTTTATGTGTATGGGTGTTTTCCTTAGACAAATGTGCAACCACTTGCATGTCTGCTGTCTGAAAAGGCCGGAAGAGGGCGTTGGATCTCCAAGAACTGGAGTTACAATCTGTAGTTGCTGGGAATTGAACCTGGGTCCTCTGGAAGTACCTCCTCTAGTACCCATCACTGCCTGAGCCATCTCTTCAGTCTCACACACAAATTTTCAAGAGGGGATTAGGAGCCAGCTTCAGTCCTAGGGAAGCAAAGGGACCTATACTTAGCTTTGGATGATAACAAAAAATCCAAGCAACCGAGAGGTGGTGGTTCATGCCTTTAATGCCAGCATTTGGGAGGCAGAGGCAGGCAGAGCTCTGTGAATTTGAGGCCAGCCTGGTCTATAGAGTAAGTTCCAGGACAGCTAAGGTTACACAGAGAAATTTTGTCTCAGGAAAAAAAAATCCAAGCCGCCAAATAAGTGTCAGTCTGTGTCAAAGTAGGGGAAATAGCCTCAGAATTATGAGGACACCTGACCATGACACGTAGCTCAAAGGGCTCTACCAACTCAGGGGAGCGTTGCGCTCAGTCTTGGAGCCAACAGAAGACTGTAAGGGGACTGTAGGTCTGGCTTAAGACAGCAGTTAACTTTGAGAGCGTGCAAGAAACTAGAGGACACAGCTCTGTCGCAAATGAGCAAGTAGAACTAGCAGTTTATCAAAACACGGTGAGGGAAGGAGCCCCGCCTCCTGTGGGGCGAGGGGAGGTGTGATCACGTGCCAGAGTCACGGGGCATAAGGCAGGGCCAGCGTCCGTACGTTCCCTGGTGGGTGACGTCATGGTCAGCTGACTAAACCTCCGTCGCCGGGACTCCTTCAAGCAGAAGTCTCCACCGCCACGGTCGTCGTCGTTGCCGCCGCCGCCGCCGCTACCGCCACCGCCGCCATAGCCATAGCCACTATGGCTCAGTATAAGGGCGCCGCAAGCGAGGCGGGCCGCGCCATGCACCTGATGAAGAAAAGGGAGAAACAGCGTGAGCAAATGGAGCAGATGAAGCAGAGGATCGCAGAGGTGTGGGCCAGGCCGGGGCGTCTCAGAGCATGCGCTGCGCGCGGGCCCCTGGAGATTCTCATGCTGCTTGGCTCTGGGAGACCCTTAGGCGGGCTAGGAGAGCCCAGAGGGCGGGCCCGCACCGGGGGCGGGACTTGCTCGTGCATCTCTGTCTGGTAATGGAAGCCTGCTGAGACAGTGTAATCTGTAAAGTGGGCTCAGTGCTGGGCCGTGTCAGAGATTGAGACCACGAGCTTGCGAAAACTTCAGTAGGAGGAATCCACAGTGGTGGCATTGATGTTGGGCACTCCTCCTGAGCAGTTTGCTAGTTCATGTTCCCAGCCTTCCAATGCATACAGGGAAGAGCTCATTTCCTGTGGAGAGGCACAGGAGTATGCCACTGAAGCTCATTCCAGAGCCTTTAGCATCCCAGAGTACTAGTGCGTCCCTCGGCTTCTTCAGTGAGTGGCAGGCGTGGTACCGAGGAGACTTTGGCTTGATCCTTTCGGCAAGACTCCTGACCAGAGCAGGGCCTTAGCTCTCCAGGTGAGAACAGGCCCTATCTAGGGAAGTGAGAAGCCAAACCCAAGAACCAGCCATCAGATGGAGGTATCACCAACCCTCAGTCATGCTTGTATTGACACGTAGTTCTCTAGTTCTGACCTCATTGCCTCAGTGGCAGCTGGAAGTATACTTGTGTTGGCTATTCATTTGGAGGTCCTTGTCAGAGATGGACCTAAATAGTACCAAATGGACTGGACTAAAGAACAGTGACCTGGATAGCTGCTGACAGCATCCCAGGCCAAAAAGAAGGAAAATTCTCACAGGGATCCCTCATTTTCTTGTTTATTCTTTCCTGAAATCCTATGGTTTGGGTCTCAGGATTTTCAACTTAAAGTCTGGGTAAGAAAAAAGGCCAAAGGTGAGTATGGTGGTGGCTGTAGGGTACGGAGGGAGTGCTGATGCCCAGCTGGAGACCTGAAGGGGCCAGAGCAGCTTAGGAACGCCAAGGAAAGGCTCACCTTTGGCTACTTTAGCCTTCCTAGCTTCATGGATCCTTCCACCCAGAAAAGGAAGGGTGTGTGTGTCTTTTCTAAGATTATATCATAATGTGTCTGGGTACAGATCTGGGATCCACAGCCACTCTTTCCCTTCCACAGTGGAGTGGTAGATGGCCTTCACTGACGTGTCCCTCCCTTTCAGGAGAATATAATGAAATCCAACATTGATAAGAAGTTTTCTGCCCACTATGACGCTGTGGAAGCAGAGCTCAAGTCCAGTACTGTGGGTAAGCAAGACACTTGTACCACCTTCTTCCAGATCCAGGAGCCACTCCTTCACTGGCCCTGGATGACCAGCCTTTCCTCCCCTATCTCCTTGCCTCACAGGTCTCGTGACCCTGAATGACATGAAGGCCAAACAGGAAGCACTGGTGAAGGAGAGAGAGAAGCAGCTGGCAAAAAAGGAACAGTCCAAGGAGTTACAGCTGTGGGTCCCCCATTCTCTCTAAGCAGTCCTCCCCTTATAGTACAGCTAGTGCTTGGGAATTCCTGGGGTGGGTCAGGCTGTTCCCATCCCCGTCCCACAGGGAGACCCCATTTTCTGCTTTGGGAGCAGTTGTGGTATCTATTGAGCTCCACACTGGTTCTCACTTTCCAGGTTTATCTTTCTTTCTGTTCCTCTGTAAAGGTGGTGAGTCCTTTCTGAGCCCTTTCTTTTTACTGGGTGCCTGAACAGCCTGCATTGTCCCCATTCCTCTCTGTCCCATGACCCCTGTGTCCTTTACGCTTGGTGTGTCATAATCAGAGTCCTGCCCTTGAGCTTGAAGGAAACTAGGGCAAATAGAATCCCTCTGGGGTGCTGGGAAGATCCAGCCTGTGCTAAGTGGACCCCTTGCTAGGCACACAGTGGCTCTGGGTCAGAGAAGGGGCCTCAGGGCAGGAACGTGGGGCATGATGGCCATCCATGCCTTGGTAGGAAGCTAGAGAAGCTGCGAGAGAAGGAGCGCAAGAAGGAGGCCAAGCGGAAGATCTCTAGCCTGTCCTTCACCTTGGAGGAAGAAGAGGAGGGAGGTGAAGAGGAGGAAGAGGTGGCCATGTATGAGGAGGAACTGGAGAGGGAAGGTGAGGGCACTGCCCACCAGAGCTCCGTCCTGGCATTTGGGCTAACATTTGGGCCGGCAAAGGAAGAAGCACACTCATTTTTTAGCCCTGGTCACCTACTGGGCATGTGGTCCCTGGTTTCACACACGGTAAGAGAAAACAGAACTGAGGCAGCACCATGGTTTTAAAGCTAAAGTACAGAGTTACTGGCAGCAGGAGACTGAGTCAGAGCTAGGCCAGTAGTCCTTGTACAGGAGCCACCAGTGTGGGAAGTTACCAGAGGTCTAGTGCCTGGTCTAAAAGGATCCAGAAGCTGTCCTTTGGGGCACACAGGATAAACTGAGGGAAGAAGTTTCTGAAATCATGGGAATGTTTCTGAATACACTGCCAGCTATTGTAAGGGGTTTTTGTTTGTTTGATTTGGTATGGTTTTGGTTTTTCAAAATAGAGTTTATCTGTGTAATAGTTCTGGCTGGCTGGAACTCACTTTGTAAACCAGACTGGCCTTGAACTCACAGCGATCCACCTGCCTCTGCCTCCCTGAGTACTGGGATTAAAATGTGTGCCATGCCTGGCCACTGCCAGGTATTGTCACTGCCCACCACAGGTAGCCACTGGGCACTGGTAGTGATTGGTGAATTTGATCTTACACCTTCTGAAATCCAGTGCCTCTAATGTACAGCCCTTTGTATGTATATCTGTTCTGTGCCTGGCCAGGCTACACAGTCAGTATGGACTCTGGACACTGAGGATTGCTGCTTTCCTTAGAGCCCAGGGGAAATGACTAGATCTATGTGAGAGAAAGAGTCATATGGGGGAATAGCTGGCTTGGGTATGAAGGATGAGTATTTCATTAGCTGCGGAGATGGGAGGAGGTAGGAGGAGTAGATAATGAAGTGAAACAGTTGCACTGAAATAACAGGACAGAGGACACATTTGAGGACTTGGAATAAGTTAGGTAATCGCTGTTATCTTAGTCATGTAGGTCCCCCTTCCTGTTGGTTGTTTCCTGCCACTGTAATTTTTTAAAATTTCTTTTATTGAGACAGGATCTCATGTAGCTAAGACTGGCCTTGAACTCCCGAGCCTCTTGATTTTCCTCAGTGCTAAGATTATAAGTGTGTGCTATCATACTGGGTCCTTCCACTTTAATTTAGCAGTACATTTAACCCAACTGTATCTGAATACCATTAGATCGCTTGTTAAGCTAGATATATACATTCAGTAGTGCTCAGGGCTCTAGGTGGTAAGTAGTTTTTGATTTATTTTGACACAGGGTCTTACGTAGCTCAGTCTAGCCTTGATAGTCATCTTGTCTCTACTTTAGGAGCAATTCTAGATTGCACAGGCTAGTGAAAAGGTTGTCAACCTCACTGTGTATTAGTGGGATCTTTTTCTTTCAGATAGTCTTATATCCTAGGCTGGCCTCTATATTTCAGTGCTGTTGCCTTATCCTTCTGAGTGCTAGGATTACAGGTGTGTGCCTCTACTCCGAGTTCACTGGGACTTTTGTAAAGCACAGATGGTGGATTTTCCCTTTCCATCATTTTGAGGTTTTAGCAATAGAAACTGGACACCCAGCTCCCTGGCATCTATGATTATTTCTTTTAGTTTATGCTTGTTATTTATTTAGGTTAGTAGTTCTGTTTTTTCCCCTTTTTTATTTTATTTATTTATTTTAGGTTTTTTTTCAAGATTTATTTATTACATATACAGTGTTCTGCTTGCATCTATACTTGCAGGCCAGAAGAGGGCACCAGATTTCATTACAGATGATTGTGAGCCACTATGTGTTTGCTGGGAATTGAACTCAGGACCTCTGGAAGAGCAGTCAGTGCTCTTAATATCTGAGCCATCTCTCCAGCCCTATTTTAGGGTTTTTTGAAACAAGATTTGTCTGTGTAATAGCCCTAGCAGTTCGAGAACTTGCTTTGTAGACCAGGCTGGCCTCAAACTCCCAGAGATGTGTCTTCCTTTGCCTCCCGAGTGCTGGGATTAAAGGTGTGTGCCACCATCACATGAATGATTATTTTTAAGACAAGGTTTAACTGTAGTTGTGGTATGTCTGGCACTCACTGTGTACACCAAACTGTGTCTTAAACTCTGATCTACATGCCTCTCCTAAGAGTGCTGGGATTAAAGGTATGTGCCATCATGGCTAGCTAAGTTAGTTTTGTTTTTTGTTTTTTGTTTTTTTTTGTTTTTCAAGACAGGGTTTCTCTGTGGCTTTGGAGCCTGGGCTGGAACTAGCTCTTGTAGACCAGGCTGGTCTCGAACTTACAAAGATCCGCCTGCCTCTGCCTCCCGAGTGCTGGGATTAAAGGCGTGCGCCACCACCGCCCGGCATAGTTAGTAGTTCTTAAAACATATTCCAGTGGCCTGAGAGACCTTACAGGCAGGTCCATGGAGATCAAAACCAGTTTTAGTAAGGCATGGTGCCACATGCCTTTAGTCCCAGCACTCAGGAGACAGAGGTAGGTAGATCTCTGAGTTTGAGCCCCATCTGGTCTACATAAGAGAGTTCCAGGTTACTCAGGGTTACATAAATGTGACTGTCTCAAAACAAAGCCATAGAATTGTTTCCTGAAAAATGGTAAGATGTTCTTTGTCTCATTGCTCTAGAGATAACCACAAAGAAAAGGAAATTGGGGAAGAACCCTGATGTAGACACGAGCTTCTTGCCTGACCGGGACCGGGAGGTAAAAATTGCCTGGCTCTGGTGTTGACTTTGGTATTGATCATGAAGTTGACCTTGGTGGAGACTCTTGCCCAGGGAGCAGCCCTGAACCTCATCCTTTGTCCATTTCCTCTCAGGAGGAGGAGAATCGGCTTCGAGAAGAGCTGCGTCAGGAATGGGAAGCCAAGCAGGAGAAAATCAAGAGTGAGTACTATATAGCCTGTTATCTCAGCACTCAAGAGCTTAAGGCAAGAGGATCTGAAGTTTAAGGTCATCTTTAGCTACATAGCTAGTTTGAAGCCAGTCTTGGCTACATGAGACCCAATCTCGAAAAGTCAAAAACAAAACAGACACAAAAACAGTTCTAGTAGAGGTGAACATGTGATCCAGAATTGGGGCAGTGAAAGAACAGGGCTAAGACCCAAGCAGTTCTCTTGCAAATATTCACCTTGGCTATGTAGCCCAAGGGAACTCTGGGCACTAGAGTTAACTCTAGACCAAGAGGCAACTCTTCTTTGTAGGTGAAGAGATTGAAATCACCTTTAGTTACTGGGATGGCTCTGGACACAGGCGCACAGTTAAGGTAGGCAATGGAAGGGCTCCTTTGTTTTGAGTTCAATGGGAAGCAGCTGATAGTCTTGGCTTGGGAAACCTCTGTGCATAGCAGGGTGGATCTTTGTCTTCTTGGAGCTATTTCTTTGGGCTGTTGTCTTTCCTTCCCAACTCACTGGTATACCTGCTTCTGCAGATGAAAAAGGGCAACACAATGCAGCAGTTCCTGCAGAAAGCACTCGAGATCTTGCGTAAAGACTTCAGTGAGCTCAGGTGAGCAAGCTATGCATTGTGTGTGACTGTGTTGTGCTCCTGAAGAGCCTGCCTCCCCAGCCAGAGTGTCAGACAACCGTGCTGACTGCTCCACTGCTGGGAAGGTGTTATGCTGAGCTCTGTGCTCCTCAAAGAGGAGAGCTGTGCTCTTTTTTTCTTAACTTCCTGCTGTAGAGAGCTTAGGTGAGAGAGCCTTGCCTTGGAGATACGGTCCAGAAGTGGAGGACACTGGGACTTCTATCCCAGGTTCACTAAACTACACAGCTTCCCTTAAGCATTAAGGCTTAAAGTATTGTGCCAACTCACTGACGTCCAGGTATTCATCCCCTCCAATCTCTCTCAGGTCAGCAGGGGTGGAGCAGCTCATGTACATCAAGGAGGACCTAATCATCCCCCACGTGAGTCCCTTCAACCCTGAGTCATGCACACTGTTTCATAGGAAAGTCACTATACTATTGTGCACTCTTCCAGGGCTAGTAGGCACAGCGGTGCCTGCTCCCACCCCGTAGGTAGGAGTTTGGGGAGTACTGGGTGATAGAGACCTAGATGGCTCATCAAGCATGCCTTTCCACCCTCTACTCCTAGCATCACAGCTTCTACGATTTCATCGTCACCAAAGCACGAGGAAAGAGTGGTGAGTGATTCTAGCTTAGCTTGCTCTATCTAATATGTTGGGAAAGGCAGTAGTATGGCCTTGGGATTACTGCTTCTCCTCTCCAGGGCCACTCTTCAACTTCGATGTTCATGATGATGTACGACTGCTCAGTGATGCCACTGTGGAGAAGGATGAGGTATGATAGTGCCAGGGTACTGGGCAGGCAAAGACGCCCTGAGCCTGACATGGGGGTTATCCTTGGGGAGAAGTCACAGGAAGGCAAGGTCAGGTAGGATGGCCCTGAATCACAGCCTTCATTCCCCAGTCACATGCAGGCAAAGTGGTGCTGAGGAGCTGGTATGAGAAGAACAAGCACATCTTTCCTGCCAGTCGCTGGGAGCCCTATGACCCAGAGAAGAAATGGGACAAGTACACGGTGAGGAGGCAGGGAAGGCAGGGAGGAAGGTGAAGTCCTGGAAAGTCACTTCTTGGTGTCCCGTTGCTGTTCTGGGCACTTCAAAGTCATCTCAGCTTTTAGTGATCTGCAGCCATCCTGCCAGGAAACCAGAGATAACTAATCTGACATGGTGGAACATTCCTGTAATCTCTCCACCGGGGAGATTGAGGCAGGAGGAGCACCAAGTTCCCAGATACTCTAGGCTACATAGTAAGACCATTATAACACAGAAAGGGAGAGAAAGAGGAGGAGGAGAATCAGAAGTGACATGCTAGCCTGCCCCTATTTATTTCCTGGCTTCCATTCCTTCTTTCATGTGTCCCCATTTTTTCACACCAGATCCGGTGAGCATCCAGAAATGGGCATTGATCTTCACTTGTCCCCATGTCTCCAGGGCTCCAGGTGCCTAGATTCCCTGGGATCATGCCAGAGCACTCTAGGATGGTAGTTGCTATTCTCTGGCCCTAATATTGTCATTACTGTTTTTCTCTTTTACAATAAAAAAGTGCACATTGGAGCTGGAGTGCCTACATTATAAGAACCTGTGCTTTATTTTTAGAGTGTGAGTGTGTGTATGTGTGAATGTGCACGCATACCAGAAGGCAACCCTGGGTGTCATTCTGTTCCCATCTTTTTTTTATTTTACTTATTTATTTATTTTGGAGATGGCATCTCTCACTGGCTCGGAACTTGCCAAGTACACTAGGCTAGAAGGTTGGTGAGCCCCAGGGAGCTACCTGTCTATCTCTCCAGGGTTGAAATTGTACATGTATACCATCAGTGTTGGGCTTTTAAAAATATGGATTCATGCTGGGCAGTGGTGGCGCACGCCTTAATCCCAGCACTCGGGAGGCAGAAGCAGGCAGATCTCTGTGAGTTTGAGACCAGCCTGGTCTACAAGAGCTAGTTCCAGGACAGGCTCCAAAGCCACAGAGAAACCCTGTCTCGAAAAACCAAAAAAAAAAAAAAAATGGATTCTGGGGATTAAACTCATAATCTTACATTTGCAAGGCAAACACTTTACCAACTGAGCTATCTCTCCAGCCCTAAAACATTTTTGTTGAGATAACATGTAATATTTTGGTCATTTTACCATGTGTGGTTCACACCTATAATCCTAGCACTGGGGAAGTAGAAGCAGAGGAATAATGAGTTTTGAGATTAGCCTGGGTTGCACAGCAAGTTTCAGGCCAGCCTGAGCTACACAGTAAGATCCTGTGTCAGTCTCTTTCACAGTCCACACCAAAAGATTCTTCTTTTTACACATTCATTTTCTTTCTTTCTTTCTTTTTTTTTGGTTTTTTGAGACAGGGTTTCTCTGTGGCTTTGGAGCCTGTCCTGGAACTAGCTCTTGTAGACCAGGCTGGTCTCGAACTCCTGAGTGCTGGGATTAAAGGCGTGCGCTTTATTTATTTCTTTAGACAAATTCTCTCTACATAGCCATAGCTATCCTAAGAACTCACTATGCAGACCAGGATGGCGTCAGACTCAGAGATCCATCTGTCTCTGCTTCTCAATCGCGGAGATTAAAAGCATGTGCAACCATATCACCCATTTAAAACTATATAATTGAGTGAATAAATTAGTTTATTCACAATTCATGAAACCATTCCCTCCATATACTTCAAGATCATTTGCATCACTCCAAGGACTTCCTGGGTTGTTAGCAGTCATTTCTCATATCTCAAGGCCTAGACCTTGACAACCTTTAAGCTTTCTGTAGATTGGCCTCTTTGGACATTTCCTTTCCTGGAAACAGAAAGGGATATCATGGGAACAAATCTGAAAGGAAAACGAGGGCTATCTAAGGGAAGGCCCAGCTGTTGCCATGGCCCAGCCCTCTCCTCCAGGACACTTAGCTGTTGTCCTTGAATGTGGGGACATATCCTCAGGCTTGGCCAGGGCTCTGGAGTGAAAAGGTAGTACTTCCTTAAGCCTTCCCAGGTCCTTGTGTCCTCTTAGCTGTTATGGGTGCCTCCAAGTCACTGTTCACTTGTCACATCTGTGCTTACCCTGCTCAGTCTGCATGGAGACTGGTTATTACTCCAAATGGGAGTGGGCAGTGCTTCAACCTCCAGTACCAGTGGCTCTGCCATCTCAATGGCCAGCTCTCTCAGTTTCTCTTGGGTAAGCTGAGACATAGTCTGGCTTGGAGGCTGAGATTTCAGATGTTTGCACCATGGAGAGCACCTTGCCTCTCTGGCAAGCATGATGGTACTTTGTAGTGAACTTTTCTATGATTGACTCTGTTCCTACAGTAGAGACATCTGAGATCACATTGAGGAGGGAAGAGAGTAGAGCAGGTCAGGATATCTTGGGAGCACATTGTAGTAGGTAGTTAGATCAGACCTCATCTACTCTAGATGTATGCTGCTGGGAGCCGCCCTGAATTTGAATTGTCGAGTCCTCTGTGACAACCCCACTCTGCCTTTTGAAAATCCATCAGAAAAGGAGAAAAAGAGTTTGCTCTCAGTTATCTCATCCACATACTAGTGCTTCAAATACTCTCCTTAGCTCCCAAGCTCCCTGAACTCTACCTACATTCATATGGATGAAGCCTAAGGGACTCTGAGCCTGATACCTAGTTCTGCATCTTCTGGAAAGGAAACTCTTTGAAGTTCAATCCTGAGTCTTCATGGGGAAAGATCTATATATTTGGCTGTTTTTATTCTTCACTCTTTTGGTGATCTGACACCCAGCTCCCAAATAAATACACATGGAATCTTATTACTTATAAATACCCAGCTTTAGCTTGGCTTACTTCTAGCCAGCTTTCCTTCAATTATTCCAGCTACATTTGGCCTCTGGGCTTTTTTTCTTTTCTTACCTCTGTCTTATTTTCACTCTTACTCAGTGGCGGGCTGTGTGACTGGGTGGCTGGCCCCTAGAGTCCTACTCTTATTCTCTTGTACCTTTATTTATTCTCTGCCTGCCAGCCCCGCCCATCCTTTCTCCTGCCTTGCTATTGGTTGATCGGCTCTTTATTAGACCAATCAGGTGTTTTAGACAAGCATAGTAACACAGCTTTACAAATGCAACAGATCTGTTTTCTGGAAACAACCCCAAGTGCCTAGGGAGTCCTTAGGGTCAATACTAAGAGGACAAAGGTCTGTCATGGAAAGAGAGACCAGGCTTTTTTTTTTTTTGAGACAGTCTTTTTATGTAGCTCTGGCTACCCTGGAACTCCCTATGTAGACCAGGCTGGCCTCAAACTCATAGAGATCCATCCACCTGTCTTTGCCTACTGAGTGCTGAGTTTAAAGACGTATCAACATACCTGGCTAGAGAGGTCACATTTTTTTCTTTTATATAAAACTGTATTTTACACTTTGGCACAGTGTGGTGGGAAACAAACACTAGAATTTATTTATTTTGGAAGACTTCCAATTTTATTATTACATAATTTTACATATCTATTTTAGTCCTGAAGATGGAGTTGTGAATTCTTTTTTTTCATTTTTATTGATATTTATTGA
>JAQHUG010000480.1:211814-228132 GCA_028555095.1 Dicrostonyx torquatus | reverse complement strand
CCTCTGTCTGATGTGGGGTTAGTGAAGATCTTTTTCCATTTTGTAGGCTGTCGTTTTGCCTTGTTGACCATGTCCTTTGCTTTACAGAAGTTTTTCGGTTTCAGGAGGTCCCATTTATCAATTGTTTCTCTCAGTGTCTGTGCCTGGCAGGCACTTTTTAGTCTTTTTTTTTTTAATCGGGGACTACTAAATTGGGCAAGGATTTTGCTTATCTTATTTATACTCATGTGGTTCCATTTTTTGTAGTATTTCTATGAAGGTGATGAGTTTGGTGACACCGAACTGGACTTCTCTGTAGTCTGGGATGGAGATTTCCCCATTGATAAGCCTCCCAGCTTCCGAGGTAAGGCATGACATGGGTCCAAGGAATGTGCTCCTGGGGCAGGGTTGACACTACTGGGGGCAAGTCTGGAGGCCCTAGAGCCCCCTGCTTCTCTGCCACTGCTGCCCCATCAGTAGTCCTCTGTGCCTGCAGCCCTTCTTTACAAGTGCTGGGCTCAGCGGCCTAGTTGTGGCCTCTGCCTCAAAGCTGATCCCCGCTTCAACTGTGGCTGGTGCATCTCGGAGCACAAGTGCCAACTGCGGGCTCACTGTCCAGCTCCCAAGAGCAACTGGATGCACCCAAGCCAGAAGGGTGCCCGATGCAGCCATCCCCGAGTCACCCAGGTTAGCTTCATATACTGGTCCTACCTGGCCTGCTGGGCATGTATGAGTCTGGCCTGATCTTCTTGCCTCTTATCCTACTCTACAGATCCACCCACTCACAGGACCCAAGGAAGGAGGCACCCGGGTCACCATTGTGGGTGAGAACCTGGGCCTCACTTTCCGTGAAGTTGGCCTGCGAGTAGCTGGTGTACGTTGTAACTCCATCCCCACTGAATATGTTAGTGCTGAAAGGTGAGTGTGGCCATGTTGAGTACCCTGTCCTTGTGTACCACAGCTGGTCCTGACTTTCTTTGACTTCTAGGATTGTATGTGAGATGGAGGAATCACTGGTGCCCAGCCCACCACCTGGGCCTGCTGAGCTCTGTGTAGGTGACTGTTCAGCTGACTTTCGCACCCAGTCCGAGCAGCTCTACAGCTTTGTGGTATGTGGCCTACCAGTCCCTTCCCCTTCCCAAGCTTTCTCCCTCCCCTATCTGGGGGAATGTGGAGTAGCCATTGAATGGAGCTGGCTCCTACCTCTTCTTAAGGGCTGCTTCTTTCCCAGACCCCAACATTTGACCGTGTGAGTCCCACTCGGGGCCCAGCTTCTGGGGGCACTCGGCTCACCATCTTTGGAACTTCTCTGGATGCTGGCAGCAGGGTCACAGTGATTGTAAGAGATGGCGAGTGCCAGTTTGTGAGGTGGGCCTGAGCTATGTGGAGGCTATGGGGAGAGGGTAGTCGAAGGTGCCAGGCCGCCTGCTTCAAGCCTACCCGCTTTACTATGTAGGAGAGATGCCGAGGCAATCGTGTGTATCTCACCTGTCTCCACCCTGGGCCCGAGTCAGGCCCCTATCACCCTTGCCATCGACCATGCCAACATCTCCAGCCCTGGAGTCATCTATACCTATACCCAGGACCCCACTGTCACACACCTTGAGCCAACGTGGAGCATCATCAAGTGAGACCCTGAGGAGGATGGGATTAAGGACTGAGTTGGGGCTCTGAGTGTCTTTCTTTGGGCCTTACCTGTTACTGGGACCTTGGGGCATCAAATCCTTCCTGAACCCACGTCAGTAGGGGGCACAGATTATCCTGCCCATATAGAGCCTTGCACCTACTAAATGATCCACAGTTCGAGGCTCTGAGCTCTCAGAGAAACCTTGGTAACTTCAGGGCAGGGTGGGGGAGGGAGCCTGAGACCTTCACCCATTTCTCCAGTGGAAGTACTGCCATCACTGTGAGTGGGACCCATCTGCTGACAGTGCAAGAACCCCGTGTACGGGCAAAGTACCGTGGTATTGAGACCACCAATGTAAGTAGTAGCTTCCTACCCCTCTCCCACCCTTTCTTTCTACGTACTCAAGGCTTCGTGCACTGAGGTGATTACCATTGTCTCCACAGACATGCCAGGTGATCAATGACACTGCAATGTTATGTAAGGCCCCTGGCATCTTCCTTGGGCACCCTCAGCCTCGGGCCCAAGGCGAGCACCCTGATGAGTTTGGCTTCTTGCTGGATCATGTACAGACAGCCCGCTCCCTCAACCGTTCTTCCTTCACCTACTATCCTGATCCCAGCTTTGAACCACTTGGGCCATCTGGTGTGCTAGATGTCAAACCTGGCTCACATGTTGTATTGAAGGTGCTGGGAATAGGGGTAGGGAGTAGAAAGGAGGGGGGGAGCAGAGGCCTGGAGAGCTTGACTGTGTCTGTGTGGGTTTTCTACTGTTAGGGCAAGAACCTGATCCCTGCTGCAGCTGGCAGCTCCCGCCTCAACTATACAGTGCTGATTGGAGGACAGCCATGTGCACTAACTGTTTCAGATACTCAGCTTCTGTGTGATTCCCCTAGCCAGACAGGCCGGCAGCCAGTCATGGTGTGTATAGGCTTCAGAGGCCACCAGGGCAGCCTTGGGTGTACATGGGTGTTGGTTCACCTTGAGCCTCCTATTACAGGTGCTGGTGGGTGGCTTGGAGTTCTGGTTGGGCACCCTGCACATCACTGCTGATCGGGCACTGACTTTACCAGCTATGGTGGGGCTGGCAGCAGGTGGTGGGCTCTTGCTGCTGGCCATCACTGCTGTGCTGGTCGCCTACAAGCGAAAGACTCAAGATGCAGACCGAACACTGAAGCGGCTCCAGCTACAGATGGACAACCTGGAATCTCGTGTGGCGTTGGAGTGCAAAGAAGGTGCCCAAAGTTGGGAGTCTAGCACAGTATATGAGAACTGAGGAATTTCCCTGCCTCTTGCTCAACTCATTCCACCCTACTTTCCCCCAGCTTTTGCTGAGCTACAGACAGATATCAATGAACTGACAAACCACATGGATGGTGTGCAGATTCCCTTCTTGGACTATCGGACCTATGCCGTGCGGGTGCTTTTCCCTGGCATTGAGGCCCACCCGGTGCTCAAGGAGCTGGATGTGAGCCACCCCCTGCCCCCACAGCCCGTTCATGTTCTATTTCCCCCAGAGCCACTGCCTACCTTCTGAGAATCTCTGGTCCCCACAGACTCCCCCCAATGTGGAGAAGGCCCTGCGCTTGTTTGGGCAGCTGCTGCACAGCCGTGCCTTCCTGCTCACCTTCATCCACACTTTGGAGGCCCAGAGTAGCTTCTCTATGCGTGACCGTGGCACTGTAGCGTCACTCACCATGGTGGCCCTGCAGAGCCGGCTTGACTATGCCACTGGCCTACTCAAGCAACTGCTGGCTGACCTCATAGAGAAAAACCTGGAGAGCAAGAACCACCCAAAGCTGCTATTGCGCAGGTATGTAACTATCTTACCTGGCCTCTCCCCCAGCCCACTCCTCCATTTCCTATTTTGGACCCTTCTGTCTGTTCAAGCCCCACCCTTGACAGGCCAGGGCCTCAGGACCTATCTCTTGCTACAGGACAGAGTCAGTGGCTGAGAAGATGCTCACCAACTGGTTTACATTCCTGCTGCATAAGTTCTTGAAGGTGTGCTTAGTAGGGCTGGGCAGCAGGGGAGGAATGTTCCGGGGTGGGTTCAGTTGATTGGTAGACCAGACAGGCAGCCAGCTGTGCTCTTGACTCTGGGTGTAGGAGTGTGCCGGGGAGCCCCTTTTCCTGCTGTACTGCGCCATTAAGCAACAGATGGAGAAAGGTCCCATTGATGCCATAACAGGCGAGGCCCGCTACTCCTTAAGTGAGGATAAGCTCATCCGGCAGCAGATCGACTACAAGACCCTGGTGAGCATGGGGCCATGTGAATAGGAGATGGGGTGAAGGAGCCTTTCTCAGGATTGATGCTGGGGTTCCTTCACTCTTAGACTCTTCATTGTGTGTGCCCGGAGAGCGAGGGCAGTGCTCAGGTCCCTGTGAAGGTTCTCAACTGTGACAGCATCACCCAGGCCAAAGACAAGCTGTTGGATACTGTATACAAGGGTATCCCATACTCTCAGCGCCCCAAAGCTGAGGACATGGACTTGGGTAAGGTCTCTCCCTTTTCTCCTAGCCCCCACATTCCAAACCCTCCCAGGGGTTTCTCACACTCGGTACCTGAGCTCTATTCCTTAAGAGAAGTGAGCCTAAGGCTTTGTGGGGTAAATGTCCCTAAGAGCTGACTGTGATCTGCAGAATGGCGCCAGGGCCGCATGGCCCGAATCATTCTTCAAGATGAGGATGTCACTACAAAGATAGAGTGTGACTGGAAGAGGGTCAACTCACTGGCCCACTACCAGGTGAGGAACTGGCAGCCTATTCACCCCCCAGGCTACCAAGGAGCAGTGGCTAGTCTGCTCCCAGCCCTTATCCTTGTACTCATGCGCCCTCCTCATTGAAGAGCTTGGATGAGTGGTAGCCCCTTGACTTCCTAAACTGCCCCTTCTTTGTCTTTGGACCTCCAGGTGACAGATGGTTCCTTAGTAGCCCTGGTGCCCAAACAAGTGTCTGCCTATAACATGGCCAACTCCTTCACCTTCACCCGTTCACTCAGTCGATATGGTAAGTATCCTCATCATGGTGACTTCTGTTGGCCCTGTGCCCTTTAATTAAGGCCATGTAAGCCATCTTTGGAAGCCCAAAGTAGTTGTCTTGACCCAGCTGGAAAGACCATTATTTTGGGCCCCAGTTCCGTAGAGCCTGGTAGGGAGGGGTGGCAAGAACAGATGGGTTCCACAAAGGCTCCTGGGCTCTTGGAGGACAGTAGAGTAAGAGGGTGGGTAATGGCCAGGGCCTGTCGGGGCCTAAGGGTCACATCTCTCCTCTGCCCTAGAGAGCTTGCTCCGTGCGGCCAGCAGCCCGGATAGCCTACGTTCCCGAGCACCTATGCTTACACCTGACCAAGAGGCAGGCACCAAGCTGTGGCATCTGGTGAAGAACCATGACCATGCTGATCACCGAGAGGGAGACCGTGGCAGCAAGATGGTCTCAGAAATATATCTGACAAGGCTGCTGGCCACCAAGGTGTGGGCCTGCCCCAGGCTCCCTTGGTATCTGCATAGACACCCTCTAGCCCAGTCTTAGCCATGAGATGAGCTAGTCTTATCAGGCAGGGCCACACTCTCAGGGCCTTTGCAGTAGGACATCTAGGCCTGAGGTCAAGAACAGGTCCATTTTAGGAATGCTGGCCCTTCAGGAAAGTTCTTTACTGAGCTTTTCTTTCCCTGTCTGTCAGATTTGGGGAACTCCTTGACATAGTGGCCTTACTGTCACTCATAGGGCACATTGCAGAAGTTTGTGGATGACCTATTTGAAACTGTGTTCAGTACGGCCCATCGGGGCTCAGCTTTACCCTTGGCCATCAAGTACATGTTTGACTTCCTGGATGAACAGGCTGACCAGCGCCAGATCAGTGACCCTGATGTGCGCCACACCTGGAAAAGCAACTGGTACTTATTAGTTCCTGGCTACCGCTAGCCCTTTTGAGGATGGGTGGGAGGAAGAGACTAGTGACTTAGCCCAGTCCCAAGGCCATGGAAACAGGTTGACTGGCAGCTGAATAGCCTATCAGGCAAAAGGGATGAGAGAGTGGCTTGGCCTGGAACTGAATATGAGTATATAGAAGATGGGTACTGCTGGATTGTACAGATGGAAAATGCTAGTCTAACACTGGAATTGGCCATTTTTCTTCAGGGTCCTGCACAGGGTAGAGATATTGATGACTTGGCACAGGTAGAGACAGTGAAAACTTCAGGGGTGGAGAATGAGGACAGAAAGCTGTCTATTCTTATTTCTTATTGCCTGAGTCCAGCAGAAAGTTAAAGAAAAAAATCATTTACCATAAATGTGTCCTTCTTGTTACCTCAGGAGAAGTTATGAGCTGACCAGACAGGAACAAGGTGGAAAGGAAGGCAGTGGGGGCAAAGGGGCCCATACAGCTACTGGGGAGTCTTGAGTGTATATCCCTCTGTTCAGCTTACCTCTGCGTTTCTGGGTGAATGTGATCAAGAACCCGCAGTTCGTGTTTGACATCCACAAGAACAGCATCACAGATGCCTGTTTGTCAGTGGTGGCCCAGACCTTCATGGACTCCTGTTCTACATCAGAGCACCGTCTGGGCAAGGACTCCCCATCCAACAAGCTACTCTACGCCAAGGATATCCCTAATTACAAGAGCTGGGTGGAGAGGTGGGCCCTGGGAAACTGCTGTGTGTGCATGGTGGCAGGCTGCAACTGCCTGCCTAAACAGCCTGTCTGAGGCTGGTCAAACACTAATGACACATGAGTTTTGGCTTTTGTGACATGTGCATGATTGACTCACCCAGGGTTTCTACAGGTACTACCGAGATATCGCAAAGATGGCATCAATCAGTGACCAGGACATGGATGCCTACCTAGTGGAACAATCCCGCCTCCATGCCAATGACTTCAATGTCCTAAGTGCACTCAGTGAGCTCTACTTCTATGTCACCAAGTATCGTCAGGAGGTATGTTCATGCAGCTTACAGATCCCCAGTTGCATGTTTCTGATGATGATGCAATTAGGGGCAAAGGCAGGGAGGTTGATGGATTGAGGAGTGCCAAGGATTTGAGCAAGATGGGACACAGAATCCGTCTTGTATCTTGTCCATATTTCATTCCTTGCCTAGGGCCAACATGGGTAATAATTTCCCTAGATGCTGGGATTTAAGGAATACAGGAGAAAAACCACTTAGCTGGAGTATAGAATTACCGCTGCATAAAAAAGTTAAGAGACTGGAGAATCAGAAGGGGTAGGCAAAGGGTTATGGGGTGGGGCTAGAGGTAGGTGCATCCAGTTATTAGTAGGGCCTGTGGCTTTTGTGGTTGGAAATGCCAGCAGACAGACAAACACAAAAGGGTGTGGAGGCCTGGATTCATCTTCTGAGTGGCTGGATGTTGGCCACAAGTTGGAATCAAGGATGACTGCAGGACTTCTTCAGCCTAAGTAGCTGACAGGATGAAGTTCACCACCATAAACTCTGTAATACTACAAACCACAGGAAAGACTGTGGATGGAACATCCTTGTGGGGCCCAGGGAACAAATACCAAGAATCTTCAGATCATCCATAGAAAATGCTAAAGATCCAAGGGAACAGAACGTCTTGGGATGGGTAGCAGGGATGGAGTCAAAGTTGATTGGCTGGGAAGGTTGAGCCCATTTTCCATTCTCTTGCTAACTTAAAATCACAAGTATGCAAGGCATAGGAGTTGATGGATTCAGGGGAAGTCTTGGAAGAAAGTACACTTTTGGAAACCATAGATGGAATTTAAAGCCCTGAGCCAGGGGGATGGGGAAAATGTCTCAGTTGATTGAGGACCTGAATTTGGATTTAGAGCACCCATGTAAAAATATTGGGTGTGGTGCGTGTGTCTATAATCCCAGCACTGGGGAGGTAGAGATAGACGGCTCCTTGGTCAGTCAGTCTAGCCAATCAGTGAATTCTATGTTCCATGAGAGACCATATCTCAAAAAATAAGGTGGATGAGCTGGAGAGATGGCAAATCAGTTAAGAGCACTTTCTGTTCTTCCAGAGGATCCAAGTTTGATTCCCAGCACCCATATGGCAACTCACAGTCTCCTAGCTCCAGTTTCAGGGAATCCAGTCTCCTCCTCTGACTTCTGTGGTCACCACATGTGATATACATACATACATGCAAGCAAAAACACTCACACATTTTTTAAAAGGTGGAGAATGATAGAGAAAGACACCAGGTATTGACCTCTTGAACTCCACATCCATGCATGTGTACACAGACAAGTAGAGATGTGCATGCAAGATTGAGCCCTGGACAGGCATGGTGGCACATACCTGTAGTCCCTGCACTTAGGAGGCAGAGTTAGACAGATTGCTGTGTTTCAAGGGTAACCTGGTCTACAAAGTGAGTTGCAGAACAGTCAGAGATACATAGTGAGACACTGTCTCAAAATAAAGGAGCTCACCAAAGGAGATTAAGGGGCTATAGAGGGAGATCTGGCCAAGGACAGCACTCTGAGCCCCTCACAGATCAAAGAGGAAAGGGAACTAGCAGAGGACTGGGAGGAACCCAGAGGTGGCTGGTGGAGTCAGTTCTGTATCCTGAGCCAGGCCCCTGTATGGATCAAAGAGGACGGAATGGCCAGATTTGCCAAGGCGATATTGGAGTTTGGGTTAGGCAGAAAAAGGAATTGATAACAGCAGGTATGGCTCACTTTCCAAAGAGGTTACACAATGAGCCATGATAGGAGAGAAATCTCTGTAATTGGGGATGGTATTAGGAGTCAAGGAAAAGTCGGTGGTTTTGCTGAGAAATTGGAGGTTTAGAGCTTGAGCTTGGCACAGGGACTTAAGCTTGTGGGAGGGAAGCACCCATCTGGGAAGCAAGGACTTTGTGCAGAAGTGGTGCCCTGCCTTGGAGTCTGCTCCAGTGGATCCTCATCTCCTAGATCCTTACCTCGCTGGACCGAGATGCCTCTTGTCGGAAGCACAAGCTTCGACAGAAGCTGGAGCAGATCATCAGCCTGGTGTCCAGCAGCAGCTGAGTGAGGAGATGGTGAGGAGGGGCTTCTCACTTCTGAGCAATTCTCTGAGCCAGTGAAGTGGCTGGCTCTAGCATGAGTCTCTAGGGCTGAGATCCGGATCTGGTGGTGTTGGGGAGGTTACCAGGCCAAGTTGCCCCCATCACACCTGGGCCCCCTTCATTAGTGCCTTGCTTTGGGCCCTGCAGGGGGAGGGGGTAATAGGACCAAGCTCCCCCCTACCAGCAGCAGCAATACCCCCACCCTCTTGCCTTGTGTTCCCATGTCAAGAGAGCCCTTGCCCTCCTAGCTCTGTACACCCTACCCACCTATTTATTAACCTAACCCCACCTTAATTTCCATATGTAAATATACATGTCTCATGGGATATGCCAGCCTCACAGACCTGCCTCCTTGGTTGATCTGGGCCTTCCTTCCTGTCCTGGTTCCTTTGTGACATTGCTAGCCTTGGCTCAGCCTCTGGCATCTCACCTTTGCTGTGTCAGGCCTTACTTGTCCTAAGAGAACCTCAGTACCAGCAGCATTTGGGGTTGGATGATACATCTGAAACTGCCCTCAGATTGGCTGGGCCTGGCCAGCCATTGTCCCTCTACAGATGCTTCAGGAGTCAGACCACATTTTCATGGGGCCTGTTGTCTCTGAGAGAACTATAACCAGGTTGTGCTTGGGCCTGATGTGGGCCTGGGCCTCTGGGACATTCCTTGTGTCCCTACTGCCAAATTTCCTCAGTGTTGTAGGCACTTGCCCTGAACCCTTTCAGCCCCAGCTGCCCCATCATGTGCCCACCCCTAAGGGGCCAAGGTGGCAGTGCCTTACTGTTTTGTGTCTCCTGCCTTCTCTGAGGAATCTGACCCTGTTTGATGGTTCTAGACTCCCAGCCCACTCTTCTTTTGTTGCATGAGTTTTTCTTTGTTGTAATTTTTTCCTAATTAAATGTTGGGAAATTGGGTCTGTGCATATCTTTGTCTTTGGGGCAAGTGGGTTGACCTGCTGGGCTGTGGGTGAGCCAAACTGTGGGAGGAAATAGAACTTTATAGTATTTCTGATTCGAGGACGATCATAGCAATGGGTAGTCCATTAGGCAATTCTGGTGGCTCCTACTTCAAGATTGAATAAATCTGCTTCCTTCTCCTGGCGTTCACTGTTCCTACTCGGATTTCACTGTTTCTACTCGGATTTGCCCATCTCCCTGCTTCTACCCTGCGTGTTTAGCACATTATTACGTGGAGTTGAAGATGGAGAGATGCTTCAAATAAGAGACATGTCCTCCCGTGTTACAAAAATTCTTCAGTGGGGCTAGAGAGATGGCAGGGTAGTTAAGAGCATGGGTTGCTCTTCCACAGGATCCAGGTTCAATTCCCAGCACCCACGTAGTAGCTCACAACCATTTGTAATTCCAGTTCCAGGAGATCTGGTGCCCTCTTCTGGCCTCCTCAGGTACCAGTCATACACATGATATACATGCAGGCAAAATATGCATACATAAAACATAAAATCAAACTAAAAGAAAAACTTTCAGTGGCTTCATTTGTATCCAAAATTCTGGAGCTATGGCAACTCATTGGAGTATAATTGTGCTGGATCTACCTGTGTGCAAATTACCCCATCACTTGTTAGATGATGCATATATGGTGAAGATATTGTACAACAAACAAAGATAGCTTGGGACTGAGGAAATGGCTCAGTGTCACACAAACTTGAGGACTGGAGTTTGGACAGTAATTACAGCACTCAGAAAGCAGAAATGAGGGTATCCTGGGACAAGCTGGATAGCCTTGTTTGTCATGTAGACAAGCTCTCTGTTCAACTGAAAAACCTTGCCTTATAGAATAAGGTGGAGAGTGATAGAAAAAAAAACTCAACATCAACCTCAGGCCTCCACACATATACAACAGGTGTATGCATAGATACTGGATCATGCACATATATATATGCATGCCTTATATATATATATGCCTTATATATATAATTATATATATATATAATTAAAGGCATGGTGGTTCATGCCTTTAATTCCAGCACTTGGGAGGCAGAGGCAGGCAGATCTCAGTGAGTCTGAGGCCAGCCTGGTCTACAGAGTGAGCTCCAGGACAGCTAGAACTGTTACACAGAGAAACCCTATCTTGGAAAACCAAAAAGTAAATAAATAAATCAGAGTAGCTTGCTCCTGGTAGTTTGAAGGTGGCAGCAGAAATTCAAGTACAGCCTCAGCTATATGCTAAACACTAGGGCAGCATGGGCCATATGAACTATATGAACTATCAAAAAAACGATATGAAAACCACAACTGGCTTGTGGGATTCTTTTTTTTTTCTCTAAATGGTTAAAATCTTGTTTTGAAGCTGTAGCTGCCTCATAAGACCTGTACATAGGGCTGGAGAGATGACTCAGAGGTTAAGAGCACTAACTGCTCTTCCACAGGTCCTGAGTTCAATTCCCAGCAACCACATGGTGGCTCACAACCATCTGTAATGAGATCTGGCGCCCTCTTCTGACCTACAGGCATACAAGCAGACAGAACACTATACATAATAAATAAATCTTAAAAAAACCTGTACAAGATCAAGGTAGTCAACAGTCTAGTATTAAGAGGAAGCAGCTCATGAGCTCCCACCTAT
The DNA here is from genome assembly GCA_028555095.1 of Dicrostonyx torquatus. Lineage (NCBI taxonomy): Eukaryota > Metazoa > Chordata > Mammalia > Rodentia > Cricetidae > Dicrostonyx > Dicrostonyx torquatus. Next base: position 216,926 of record JAQHUG010000480.1, on the reverse strand, counting down.
AACTGGGGAGCTATTAATAGTGGATGGCTTCTAGGGGAGGGAAAATCAGTTTTCTTTAAGGGTGTGGCTTTTTATAAGTCAACCATGCTCCAGTGAATGGCCCCATACCCAGAAATACATGGGCAGCACAAATTGGACTTGATGGTTATAGTTAAAAAGAGGACACAGTTGGGGAGGGGTTTAAAGAAGGACTGGTGAATCGGAGGAGTTAAGGGAGGGGTGGGGGTGAATGATTACAATGCATTGTATGAAATTTTCAAAGAATATTGTAAGTGCCTTGTTTGGGAGACTGAAGAGATGGCCCAGCCACTAAAGGTACATACTGCACAAACTCAAAGCCCCTGTTTCTAAAGTAATGATTAAGAAAAAGAGATAAGAGAGCTCATCAGATCAATGACACCAAGTTTAACAGATGAGACTCTGAATAGGAACTTGGAATGGCTTTTGAATTCAGGGCAGAATAGTGAAGAAAAGACAAGCAGGACAGAACCCTAGATGCACCCAGTGGGTTCTAGTTGAATATTACACAGGACATAGGACACAGGAGCACAAATGTGTGAGGAAAGACTGAGTAAGACCTGGGAAAAGGATCTGCCCTGTGTTAACTGCCTAGCACTGAAAACAAGACAGGGACGAGTAGCTGCCTCCTCTTTTGCAAGGCAGTGTCAGGGTCAGAAGAGTCATTCCTTAGTAGTGATGAAAACCTACTTCGATACACAGAATGACTCTGCGCCATGCAGCACACCCTCAACATACAAAGACTCAGATGCTTTCCAAGGGATACAAAGAAGCAGAAAAACTCAACTCAGAAGGAAATAAATTATTAGTCATTCGGAATAGAAAGGAAGAGGCACAACTGCCTTTATTCTAAGAAACATGATAACCTATAGTGAAAATCTAATGGCATCTACAGATGAACCACTAGGCTGAATGTAGCCAAGTTGCAAGGCATATGTTTTATAGGGAGTTAATGTCTATCCCCAGATGCCAGTTGTCAGGCACTTTTCCTTGATAGGTGGAGAAGCTACAAAACCTAACCTCTGTCTCTGGGTTATTTGTTCTTACATAAACAAAGTTTGGTTTTTTGGGGGGGTATATTGGTATTTGGTTTAGGAGGGGGAATGTCAGCAGTGCTAAAGATTTGGGAAACCAGTATCTGGTGAGTAGAGATTCATTTTCAGTAGTGCAATTCACTAGGGTATGTCAAGAACATTCAAAGAAATCTTACTGATAGCTCAAAATCTAACCAAGAAGCCGGGCGGTAGTGGCTCATGCCTTTAATCCCAGCACTCGAGAGGCAGAGGCAGGCGGATCTTTGTGAGTTTGAGACCAGCCTGGTCTACAAGAGCTAGTTCCAGGACAGGTTCCAAAGCTACAGAGAAACCCTGTCTTGAAAAACAAAACAAAAACCAAAACAACAACAACAACAAAAAACTAACCAAGAATAATTTGTTCAAACTTTTTTTTTTTTTTTTTTTTTTTTTAAGACAGGGTTTCTCTGTGTAGTCCTGGCTGTCCTGAAACTTGCTCTGTAAACCAGGCTGGCCTCAAACTCAAAAGATCCTCCTGCCTCTGCCTCCCAAGTGCTACGATTAAAGGTGTGTACTACCACTGCCCATGAATGAATGAAATGAATTTTTAAGTATTCAATAATTATATTAAGTTGCATCATATATGTGCCTATTCTACAATGCTTAAAATTGTTTTTTTATGTGCTGGGCAGTGGTATTTCACACCTTTAGTCCCAGCACTTGAGAGACAGAGGCAGGCAGATCTCTGTGAGTTTGAAGCCAGCCTGGTCTACAAGGACAGGCTCCAAAGCTACAAAGAGAAACCTTGTCTCAAAAAACCAAAAGAAAATTGTTTTTATGCATAAGCCAAGGTTGATGGTGAATGCTTGAGATCCCAGCATTCTGGAGGTAGAGACAAAGATAAGAAGCTGGGGAGGCTGGGTGGTAGCACATGCTTTTATAAAATCCCAGCATGCCAGGCGGTGGTGGTGCATGCCTTTAATCCCAGTACTCAGGAGGCAGAGGCAGGTGGATCTCTGTGAGTTCAAGACCAGCCTGGTCTTCAAGAGCTAGTTCCAGGACAGTCTCCAAAGTTACTGAGAAACCCTGCCTCGAAAAACAAACAAAATCCCAGCACTCGGGAGGCAGAGGCAGGTGGATCTCTATGAGTTCGAGGCCAGCCTGGTCTAGAAAGCAAGTTCAGGAGAGGCTCCAAAGCTATAGAGAAACCCTGTCTCAAAACAAACAAACAAACAAAACAACAACAACAAAACAAAACCCACCAGCTATGGAGTTTGAGGCCAGCCTAAGCAATGAGACCCTGTCTCAAAAAATGAAAACAAATTGACTAGAAAGGAAAATTTCATTTTAGGTGAAAAAATACTTAGAAAGAACTACAGAACTACAATACTAGCAAAAAGTTTGTGTCCTACTATTCCTATTCACTTAAAAGTTATATTTATTTTGTGTGTGTGTGTGTGTGTGTGTATGCACACGTACATACTCTCCCCAAGGTCAGAGGACAACTTTTAGGAGTTGGTTCTTTCCTGTTACTTTCAGGGCTTAAATTCAGGTCATAATACTTTCATGTGAGTGCTTAAAAATTTTTTTTTCATTTTGTGTGTATAGGTGTTTTGCCTGCTTGTATGTCTGTGCACCACGTGAATGAAGTGACCACAGAGGCCAGAAGGGAGCATTGGATGTTTTGGGACTGGACATAAAAACAGTTTGAGTACATGTGCATGCTGCAGATCAAACTGAGGTCCTCTGGAAGAAAAGCCAGTGTTCTTAACTACTGAGCCACCTCTACAGTCCCAATAAAAATAAATCTTAAAGCCAGGTGGTGGTGGTACACACCTTTAATCCCAGCAAATGCAGAAGGATCTCTGTGAGTCTGAGGCCACCCTGGTCTACAGAGCAAGTCCCAGGACTGCCACTGCTACAGAATGATAGCCTGTTTTGACAATTTCAGACATGTTTATAAAGTATTTTGAGTGTATTTATCCCCTATTATCCTCCTCTCATCCTCATTGAACCCTTTCTTCCTAACAGCTACATCTCCGTTTTTAGGTCTGTCTTTTTGCCCTACTGAGTTTAATTAGGGTTGCTTGCATAGTCATGGGTGTGAGGTTATTTACAGGAGTAGGAGCAACTTAACAGTGGTTACACTACTGAACAAAAACAACTCTCTTTCCCCAGCAGCCATTAACTGCCAATAGCTCCTCAGAACAGGGGCTTCATAATATTTCTATACATTTATTATAGTGATAAAATTCTAATACCAAAAGTTTCCCAAAGTGGAGGTACTAGTGAGCCTTGCATGAGAGGGTGCATGTCGTTTTAATTTTCTTCTATTTCTGAAATTGTCATCTATTTTCAGTGTTGGGATTGAATCAAGGGCCACATACTTTAGGTGAATACTCCTATCCTGTACTAACAAATACCTGGATGCCAGAGCCTGTCCTCTGACACAAGGAAAAAGTCAAAGAAAATCTAGAAGCTGAAAATCAACTCAAATACAGATTAGAAGCACAGCTTTATTTTCTTCAGCAACAAACATTTAAGCACCAGACTAAACAAGTGGCCCCTAAGTACCTGAAGACCAAGTCAGGCAAAAAATACTAGGCCCCGCATTGAAGTAGCCGTTACCATTTCTGGAATCTCTTCCGTAGGATTGTACTGCCTAGGAGGGGCCGGACATAAGGTCAAACCTGAGCGCCTTCTCCCAGCCAGGCTCAACAAGAAACTGGAGGCCCAAAGCGCTGTATGGTGTTCACCACTAGGGAAAGCTGGTCAAGAAAGTTCATGATGGAAATTCGGAGGAGGCGAGAGTCTTCTGAGATCCAGTGTCTAAGAGTGAGGAAAAATAATACTGTTATTAAGTTCAAAATCATAATTCCTATCCTTCTTTCCTTTTTTTTTTTTTTTTTTTTTGGAAAAAGAGAATCTCACAACATAGCCCTGACTGGTATGGAATTCATAGAACTCTGCCTCTGCTTCCTACCCTTTTTTGATCTCCCCTTGTATCCTGCAGATAAAGACTGCTTCAGTGCACCAAGCCTCTCCTTAGAAGTCGCCCTAGTGTGCCATCTCTAAGGAAGTGCAGTCTTGGGCGGAGAACAGCGCAGTCACCTACCCAGAATGCCAGACTATTTCAGCACTTACACTTCCAGCACGCAGCCGCTCACTTTAAGCTCCTTCCCCAACAGTCCTTGGTGTGGTTCGGCATCAGGAGCTAGGGACCCACAGGCGATTTCTGCCTCCAAAGAGGTCGGGAAAGGCACTGTAAGGGCGCTGATGGAGAGTCAGGAAAGACGCAATCTTGAATCAATTTTGCCTTCTTGGACCTCTAAAACCATCTCATCCGGTTTAAGCTCCCCAGACTACATCTTTCACATTACTTGGGCAATTCCTGCTCATTTCTCTCCACCCTCTGGTCCCATTCCCCTGTTCTCTTCTCATGCCCAGGCAGCCATGGTTAACATACCCCCACCCCCGCCCCGCTCCACTACCCCTTTCCCAGCCTCAAGCAGCCAGAAGGTGGCCCAGTTGTCTCTGTCCGGTAGGATACAATCTATGATGTCGGATTCCCGGCCTTTGGGTTAAAGGCACGGTGCTTTTGCTCGAACTGGAGACTTCCGGTGCTCGTGCAACAGGGTGAGCTCCACTGGGAATAACTGCCACTGTGCCTGCATCGCTGGGACAGCAGTGGCTAGTCAGGGAATCCGCGCCTTGTGTAGTGTGGCCTAACCCTCTATGTGCTCCCCGCATGTTTACTGCTGCTCCACTTTCCAACCCATCCTCCACCGCCGCTGCAACCCAGAGCCCGCCTTATCCTCCGGAAGCTCCGCCCTCGCTCAGGCTGCCAATCCCCACATGCACCTGCGCGAATGGCCGGGCGACAAAGTTGCTAAATTGTATCAGTCCCACCTGGAGACCTCTCCCGGATCTCGAAGAGGTTGATCTGGTCTGCCTCTGCCTCCAAAGTGCCATACCACGCCTAAGTTTTCCTTCAGTCTCTTAAAAGGGATCTAAGGAGTCGCCCAGTGGTAGCACACGCTTTTAGTCCCAGCACTGAGAGGCAGTAGGGGGTGGATCTCTG
>JAQHUG010000480.1:175127-204204 GCA_028555095.1 Dicrostonyx torquatus | reverse complement strand
AAAAAAAAAAAAAAAAAAAAAAAAAAAAAAAAAACCTCATGCCAGCTCCCAGAACATTTCTGTCTTTGGGAGGCCACCTGAGCTGGGAGCTTCATTTCTGCTTTCTCTGGTGTGATAGTGATCACATCATGTACCTAGGACCAGGACCCCAATCTGAGAGCGGGAAGGGTTCTCAGGTACTTGTATTGAGCAGGGGGCAGGGAGTGGATTATTGCCACTTGGGTGTACGTGTGGCTCAGCAGGGCACAGTGCCTATGGCAAATGTTCCAATCCCTGATGAGGGCTCCAAGAGTTTTGAGTCTGCTGGTATATGGAGGGCAAATACCAAATTCAGGGCAAAGGGAGGGTCTGGATCCTGCGGTTCCCAGCCTCCTCTTATGGCCCTCTTCCTATTGCTCATCCAAGCAGCATTTGTCATGTCTTGTCTTCCCTCCTCTTATCTGACATCTTTGCCCTGACAGAGCTCCCCAAGGCTTAACACTGAATAAAAAAAGAAATAAAAGGAAAAGGAAAGGAAATGAACATGACTGCTTCTAGGTGTGGTGGAGGAGAAAGTTTATTGTAGACATGTAGGAGAGCATAGCCAGAGGCAGGGACATCTGGGAGAGTCCAGAGCAGACATGACCCTGACCCATGTGAGGATAGTGTGGAGGGGAAAGGGACCAAGAAGCCAGGAGGGTAAGGGGCAGACAAAAAGGTCAGGCAAACAAAATGGTTGGATTATATATAGAAGAGCAGCCCAGCCTTCTGGGCTGGAGAAGTTGAACATAGGGGATGGGGAATGCCAGCCAGGACCCTGGAATAGGTAGGGACTGACTAAGAGGTAAGGAAGAACCTGGTGGCTGCGTCCACTTTGATATGTTCAGTAGGCATCTCAGCCATTTGTTGTGGATTTGAAACCTAACAAACATTACCTATTTGTCTCCATTCCTTTGTACACATATCTTGTGGAATGAGAGGTTCCTGAGGACTCCTTGGTCTGTCATACAGTGGCAATAACCTACATATTAAGAACTCTAGAGAGAGGCTCCATCTTGTCCCTGTAGTGGCAGCACTGATCGTCTTTCCCTTCTGGAGGCCTGCCCTTGACTTGCACTTGGGACCATCTCCTATCAATCAATGCCTTTACCTCGGGCTCTCTTCTAAACTCCTCTGGTTAGTGAAGCTGGCTCCTTGAAGGAGCTCCTTAGCTCCTTTCTAAGGGCAGCCACCTCAGTCATCTTTCCAGTATCTAAGACTCTCCGTGTAAAGAAAATTCCTGGCTATAGCAGTATGTTTATACGAGCCCAAAGAATAAAGCTGGACCTGGGTTCAAGTTACTGTTCATCTACTTCCTACATTTGGCAGTCAGAAGAGAATGAAATGGGAAGTGCTCTGCATAGAAAAGGTTCATAACAATACAATAGTTGACTATCGAAAGGAGTCTTCCTGCTGTTCTGGATCAGCTTGTCCATTATAGGGCCCCCTTTGAGGGCTCTTCACTCATCTCTATGTCCAATCTTCTCTCCATCCCAGCCTCCCAAGGAAATCAGTTTATCAATTGCACCCCTTTCAGGACTCCTTCCTACACTTGTGAATTTTGTTTCAGGAATAGCCTGATTCCTGAGGAACCCTCTGTTTTCTTGCTCTATAGGTAGCTACACAGCCAAACCTGCCAACTGTACCATTAAATAAACTCATCTAAACACCACTGTCTCATCTCTGGCTAAGATGACCATTTTAAAGGCATCTGGTGCTCTGAATTGAGGAGCATTGCCTCAAGAGACTCATGAACATGTCTACGGTTTGTTTCTACCTTTAGAAACTTAAAGTGTCTTTGGATGCAAGTCTCAGAAAACACTCCTTGTCTTGAGTCCTCATCCCTTCCTCCTCTACTATCTCCAAGGCAGTCAAGCTCTTTCTGGTTTAGTTATTTCCTGAGTGGACAGTTGCCATCTGCATCCACCAGAATGAGGGACAGCTGGTACAGCTCACATGTGCCCAGGAAAGCAGACCAAGACCGGCTGAGTAGCTTTTAACAGATAATCAACAGCTCCTTTTCCCATATGCCCCGTCCAAGTAATTACACAGGATTCAGTTCTGACCAATAAGAGACAGCATTTATTTGCTGGGGCATCTGAGACAGAAGCTATGCTACAGAGAGAAAGTGCTCCTCACTGGCAGAGAACGAAGGGTTTTGATGAAGCTGCAGGCAGCCACCCTTTGATCCTTGGAAGTAGTGGTAAGGATGAAGTAGATCCTGGAGAATTCAGAGGGAGGCAGGAAAAGAGCTGGTGAGATTGTTCATCCACTGCCAGTACTCCTGGGCTTTTTCAGTTTTATAAACCAGCAAGTTTCCTGTGTTGTTAAACCAATTATTGGAAACCAAAAGCAGCCTAGTTTATTAATAGAGTTCATTTTGGTGAAAAGTCTCACATGCACCTTTAGTGTTATTCATTTTTCCAAATACGTTCCCTGACTCAAAGTGAACAAGGACATCGGTAAGCTTCTTATCTGAGCTGCCAGTCCATGTATGTGCTCACAAGCAGGTCCCTGATGTAGTACCCCAAGTCTTAGGGAGGACCAGGGTCTATCAGCTGCTCATCCCCTCAGGCCTCACCTTAGTTTATCATTCCATTATGGGGACTCAAGATTTGTCCCAGGAGGCCCTTGGGCAAGAAAGGCAAGTGTAGCCCCGACAACATTCATAGTGGCTTCCTTGGCAAGAGTGGAGGGGCAGGAGTAGTGTCTTGAAGGTGGCTATACTCCAGGACTCCCAGGGGGTCCTCCTCAAAGGAGCTAGTACTTACATGACCTTTAACAGCCAGGGATAGGTACAGTGAAAGGAAGAATCACTGTCTTCAGTTTACATCTCTATTGCCTCCTTAGCACCCTGAGTTTCTTCTTTAGCAGTGACGGCGTGCAAAGTAAAAGCCCCTGAACACGGGTGGGAGAGGAAGCATCCGTCTCATGTTGTGAGCGAGCGCTGGGTGAGGAGACCAAGGCAGAGTCCTAGTTGTGACAATGCCTTGCTGAGTCACCTGCTGTCTCTCATGGATGAGACCCACTTCCAGGAGAAGCCAAGCACATAGGGTGGCCCCAAGAAGAGCTATGTCACGAAGGCCCGGGATACTCCATCTGTGGCCCATGCTTGGCTTCAGTTTGCTTACTGAACACAAGGTGGAACTGCAGGTGATGAGAGTAGAGACTCCCACCTTGAGCTGGCAAAGGGGGAAGGAAACTTATTCAGGTCAGATGAGTGGCCATCACTGAACAGATTCAATGGTTGGGGACCAAAGTGGCACAGAAACTTGACTCAAGTCATACAACGGAGCTGGGGTATCGTTTGGATCCTCCAGCCCCTAACCGTGTCATACATCAAGAGCACGCTGGCTGCTGCAGCAGAGGGGCCCTGGATGGCTACCACTTGGCTTCCTATGGAGATTTGCCAAGGGCAATGCCAGATACACTAGAGGGCAAGTGACAGGGACTAGCGGCTTCCTGAGGGAGTTATTTGAGGGTGTATGCTGAGTGAGCTAAATGGGAATGGTAAGGCCCATCCCTCAAAACAGCACACTCTTTCTCCTACAGAGGCACTTCTAAGGTTGGCTAGACTTGGACTCTGGCTGTCCCAAGCCATTGCTAGGTGTCTCTACAGTGCAGCCTCAACTGTCCTGTGGGAGGCAGAAGAGAATTCAGGCCAAGTACTTTGAGTAGTGCCTAGCACCTAGCAAGAGCTGGGTACATACCAGCTATTATTATCACTATGAGCCAAACTGCGACATGAGAACACATTTAATGCAACATGCAGCTGTGGCCTGACCTGGAATTTCTCCCCCCAATCCCAGAATGCTATTTGGAGAACCCCTTTTCCATAGCCTCAGTTACTTCAGGGTGTAGAAAGCGGCTGGCCAAACGTTCGATGTCATCCAGTGTTAGGCGGCTCAGGGACCTGTCATAATCCTGAGGAGAGAAGAGCAGGTGGGTTCAGGGAGCGCCAGTTGGAAGGGGTATGCTGTAATAGGAGGGGCTGGGGCTAGAAGCATTAAGATTGGAGGTCCAGCATTACTCTCCTCACCCTCTGTAGTTGTTCCAGGACCCTGCTGGCATCTGCTACACTGAAGTGACGGGCCAGGACTTTGGAGATCAGCTGCCAGAGGGGTGGGGGTGGGGAGTCGACCAGTCTGTGGGTAGACCCTTCTTCTAGGAGCACCTTCTCCAAAGGTTTAACGACTAGGTTGAGCTTAGAATTGGGCCCGATGTTGTAATCTGACAGTCGTTTCTCATCTGCCAAAGAGAGATTGGTGGGGTTCCTTCCTCACTGCTGTGGGGGTGGCCAGAGAGCAATCTTGCCACAGCCAGCCAGAGTTAAGCACTGCAGCATCTGGTTATGGGTTGGTGGTGGCTCAATTACTTTTCTGGGGTCTAACAGCAGCCAGTGCCCTAATTCATTACATTGGTTTGTACATCCCGTCCCCCAGCTTCCAACTTCCTGTGGGGGTTCCTGGATGGTTTCTTTCTCTAGTTACCTGCTAGGGCCTTGCCCTTGAACAGCAGACGTTGCTGGCGCACAGGGACGTTCAGCTTATCCGAGACCAGGTGCTTCAGTGAAGACACTAGCTCGTCCTCCGGCACCTGACCGGGCCGAGGTGGAGAGGCAAGGGTTTAGCCCGAATTCCCTGGGTGACGAAGCCCTTGTGTCCCCTCCTGAGGTCAGCTCTCCCGACCTCCCCCGCCCGCCATTGGCCCCTAGCAGCAAGAGTGAGAGTGCAGCAGTCTGCAGGGGTGACCTTACCTGTAGGCTGCACTCCCGGCCCTGGAGCGCCTTCACCGTCAGCTGCATGGTGTCCACAGCCGTGTCCACTAGGGCCAATGCAAACCCCAACGGTTCCCTGCCGCGCGCCGCCGCCCCGGGCGCGCGCCGGAACCGCCCGCCGGAAGCCGTGAAAGGGGCGCGCCCGCCGCGTGGCTCCCGCCCATGTTCTTCAGTCCCGCCTCCGGGCCTTCGCGCCTGCTAGAGCCTGGGGTAGAGTCTGCCTCCCTGCCCCCCACCTCGGCCTACAAGCCTTCAGTGGCTTTGGTGCAGGGAAGTGGGGGTATCCCGCCCCCTGGGATCTAAGCGAGGAACCTGCGAGGTCAGGCGTGCTTCACTTGAAAGCTGTAACTTGAAGGACCAGGATGTCAGCTTCATGCAAGGTCTGGCCTGTGCTAATTCCTACGCTGCCGGTGGACCAAGTCAGTGCAGACTTGTGATGTCTCTCAGATACAGAAATGATCCAGTCCTACCTGCCATAGCTCGAGGCTTTCTACTTCTTCCTTTCTAGTCTGGCTGCAAAAATATCCTGACTGAGGCCCTGAAGTAGTGAACCCAAGCCTTTTATCTCCTCACTCATTATAGAACAGAGAGACCTGCCCTGTTGGGGAGGGCTGATAGAGAAAAGCTTTTGTAGATACCTGGGGATACAGCTCAAAGGTACAACACTTGTGTACCATATGCAAAACAGGGAGCGAGGAGAGAGGAGGCTCTGCAGGATCACCAAGCCTGTTCACCATCCTGGCCCATACCAGCCCAGACACACTTCCTATCCCCATTCATAGGCTGCAAGGGACAAAGACTGGAATGGACCCAAGCTTGTTTTTGTCTTTTATTGAAATATATTTCTAACTCAGCATGGCCTCTTTGGCACTGAAAGCTGAAAAAAAAGTTTTAAAAAAAATAAGCCTGGATTTGTCTGAGTGGATAGTGCATGAGAACTAAAGGCCTTTGGTACACAAGAACTGTGGGGAGAGTGGATGGAGTATGGGCACTGGGGTTAGAAAACTTCAGCCAGGGTCCTCAGGGAACAGGAAATAATCTCCTGTAGATGAACTGGCCAATAACCAAAGCCAGCATCTCGGAGGTACCACTCAGTGCCACAATGAAGGGGGCCTGAGAAGCATAGTCTGCTTGAAGGCGGCGCAGAGACAACTGCAGCATGGATAGGGCTAGCAGGCTGTTTTGCACCCCTACCTCAATGCTGACTGTCCGCCTCTGGGCCACTGGCAGCTTCAGGCACATGGCCAGGCTGTAGCCCACCAAGAGGCCAACCAGGGGCACTGTGAAGCCTACCAGTACGATGGGTAACCTGACTCCTACTAAGATGAAGACCCCCATGTGGTAGGCCAGGAATAGGCCACCTAGGAGAAGTACAAAGCTGAAGGGCTTGATGACATGTAGCAGCAGCTCTGAGAACTTGGGGAGCTTAGACTTGATCACCACACCTGCTGCTATGGGGATGGCGATGAACAGCAGGGTCCCCAGTATCTTGGAGATGGGTATGTGGAGTGTTTCATGGATGCTGAGAAGACGGCTGTAGATGGCTGATGAGAGTGGCAGGAAACCCGTGGCAGCTACTGTTGAAATGAAAGTCATAGAGATGGCCAGGGTGACATCTCCTCCAAGGAGGAGACTAAAAAGGTAGCTCCCTCCACCACCAGGTGCTGAGCAGGTAATGATGAGGCCCAGAGCCAAGGCCTTGGGTAGCATGAAGACTTTGGCCATCAGGAAAGCATAGAAGGGCATGACCAGAAACTGGCCCAAGAGGCCCAACAGCATGGGTTGGGGACTCTGTAGAAGCTCCTTCAAAACTTCAAGTTCCACTTTGCACCCAAATGAACACTTGTTGACAAAGATAAGAGGCAGGAGCAGGTATAGAATTGGGTTCTCTGAGAAGTGGTCCAAGTTGGAGTTGAGGGTAGAAGGGATATCTTCAGCAGGTGACACCCTGATGCAGAAATCTCTTCGTTCTTCAATCAGCAAGGGTGGGGCCTCATGGGAGTCCATGAGCTGGAGGTGGAGTGGGGCCAGCCCAGCCAGACCTGAATGGATGCTCACCACAAAGCCACCCTCACTGCCCCAGGTTATGGTACTCACATTCTTGATGGTTAGTACCTCTGTGTCCAGGGATATAACCCTCAGTGTGGGGCTGAGGCCTGTCCCATTGGCTTGTCCCAAGTATTGGCTAGAGATCACAATGATACCCTCACTCTTTTCAGGGAACTCAAACTCTGTCACTGAGCCATCCCCAATGCTCAAATAGTGACCACCAGTCAGTGGCACAGTGCGGCCCAGAGCAGTGCTGAGGTTGGCACTGGCCATCACTTGGGTCCCCCATGGCAGGCTGATGAGCAGCAGGGCAGCTCCAAGCATACCTAGGAGTTTTGTACAACCACCCTGTCCTCCAAGGCTAGGCAACTGTTGGGAGCTACCTCTGCTTCTCCTGACCACCATGGCGCTTCTCAAAGGATCGTGGCTCCTTGTGTCTTAGAGGAACATGCTTGCTTGTGCTATTGGAATATCCTGAGAAGGATCCATGGGAAGGGTCCTGGTCCTGTATGGTCTTCTTTGATATCAGGGCTTTCTCTGAAAAGAGAAGGGCAAAAAAAGGCTTATGAGAGGAGAAACTGCAAGCTCAGGGGCATGGGGCTCTCAGAGAACCTTTCACTTCTAGTTTGGGAATAGTACTGGTCCTTGCAGCCATCTCCTCCTCCAGCACAGCTGCCTCAAGCTTCTCAGCCCTCAAGAGAGGTCACTTACATATATAGGAAACCCCACTCAGCCTGCCAATTCTCTGGACTTGCCTACTATGGTGACCTTTTAGAGATGTTCTAGTACTGAGGGTTTTAGGAGAGCAATCTCTAACCCTGTTGCCACTAGTCTATTCCACACTATCAAGATGCTGTGATAGCACTGTAGGAATAACTAAACTTCCTGGAGGGGCTAGGTATTGTGGCTTACTGCTGTCATCCTAGCACTTGGGAAGTGGAGGCAAGACAATCAGTTCAAGATCACCCTTCAGTTACATAGCTAGTTCCAGGGCAGCCTGGAGGATTTGATACTCCATTTCCAAACAAAGCAAATCAAAAATGGCTTCCTGGGGAAGACAAGGAGACTAGTCAGACGAGAACAAAACGTGCCAATGTGAGATGAGCATGGTGGTTTACACCTTTAATCCCAGAACCCAGGAGGCAGAGGTAGGAGGATCTCTGTAAGTTTGAGGCCAGCCTGGTCTACAATCGAGTCTCAGGATTACACAGAGTAACTCTGTCTCCAAAAATGAAAAAAAAAAGGGTGCTGATGGGAACATTGTCTTGTACCAGATCCACGTTGTAAAATAGAATAGAGGAATCTGAATGCCATTTGCCAGCTACAAAGTGGTGACAAAGTGACATGGGCAATATGTGATTTACTGAACTAATGTCTGCAGGGGGTGATGCTTGCTACTGACATGGAGTTGGGTAAACCATTGCTGTGGCTACATGTCCTGTCCTACCTGCTCTCCCATAGTAATGAGATGGGAGTCCTTGTGAGAAGCACATCCCTACTTCTCAAGGAAGTTACAGTAGTACTGGCTTAGATATTCACATGGTAACCTCTTGTTAAAGCTCCCCAGATTCAGAATTTGAACTCTCATAGCTACTTCTATATCAGAAGAGACTTCTGGCATACATTCCCCTTCCAGGGTCTCTATATGTAGCCCTGGTTGGCCTGCAACTCACTATGTACACTAGGCTGGCCTGTGTACATACACAGAGATCTGCCTGTCTCTGTCTCTAAGTGCTGGAATTAAAAGGTGTAGATTACCACATTCAGCCCTACCAGAGACTTTTTGTTGTTGAGACAGGGCCTCATATAGCCGTAGCTGACTTGGAATTCACCATGTAGAGTGGGCTGGAAGTCAAAGATCTACCTGCCTCTGCCTCCCAAAATGATGTGGGATTTCCCTCTGTATGCTATGAATATGTTTTATTACCACTGATTAATAAAGAAGGTACTTTGGCCTATGACAGGGCAGAATAGAGCCAGGCTGGGAGAATACAGAGAGTATAGTTTCTGTGTGATTATTTGGGTCTGAGTGGCTGGGAAACGAAAAGAGCAGTCTCTGATTACACCCAAATGTTGGGATAAAAGTGTGAGCCACCTACTAGAAACTTAAACTTATAGTGGAACCTGAGTATTTCTTTCTTTCTTTCTTTTTTTAAATGTGTAGCCCAGGCTGGCCTCGAACTTGTGATCCTGCTGCCTCTGCCTCCTTCAGCAAATCCTACCTGCGTGCACCACTACAACAGGCGGAACTTGAGTATTTCTAAGGGCCGAGTAGCTTGGGGTGAAAGGAGGGGTCTGCCTCCTTCCATTTCTCAACTAGATTCATCACCCTAGTATTACCTGCTAGAACTGGGGCAACTGATGGCAGTGGACACAGCAGGTTTTACATTATGGCTTGCCAGGTGCCTTTAAGTTCTCTGGATCCTCATCAGTCTTTGGCCCCAGACCTCCATCTATATGGCCTTTGCTGCCTTAAGAGTATGGATCACTTACCCTGGGGGCCCTGGTTCAGCCCTGTGTCTCACCGATGAAAAGGGAGGCAGAAAACCAGAGTAGGGTAACAAGTGGAGAGGAAAAGATGTAGGCATCAGAGTGGTGTGAACCAGTCAAGGAAGAGGTTAAGGACCACCCACCCATACCCCATCCTTCCAGTAGGAATGGGTGGACCTGAGTCACTGCAAGAGGGATTTGGCCCCTATCCTACACCTCTGCTGATGGAGGGGGATGGATGAGTTAGGGTAAATACACTCCAAAGCTGAGGAAGTAATCCTGCCTGGAAGCTTTTTCCACAGCAGCCAAGTGTTGGGGGTTAGGATATCTGGCAGTGATGACCAGGCCTCCTCCGCACCCGGGAGTCCGAGGGTTGTCAGGTGGTTGGAGAAGTTAGGAAGAGCTCACAACCCCGCAGTCAGTCGGGTTCAGGAGAGCCTTCACGTCACTCCGGCGCCGGCAAAGCCTCACGCTGGGCCTAGCCCGAGCGGGTGATCACGGACTGCGGTCGGAGCCATAAGCCACCTCCCGTCATCCCCTTCCCAGTCGAAGTCTCTCACCTGCTTCCGAGGCCACAGAGCTCCGCACAAGCGGCCTCTGGGCCAGCAGATGAGGGCGAGAGCGGCCCTCCGGGACCTCGTCCCGCCCCCACAGGCTCCGCCCCACCGAGGCTCCACCCGCGTTCTAGAACTCCGCCCTCTCACAGAAGCCCTCACCTCCGGAAGGCGCCCGTCGGATTCCCACAGGATGTGACGTTTCTGGGAGCGACGAGCAGGCCCTACCACGTGAGACCTGACTTCCTCAGTCAGCGCTCTTTGGCGCGCTGCGCAATAGTTACTTTTTGTAGTTACGTTCTGGGGGCGTGGGGCAGTGGGTGGTGGTAAGGTGTAGAAAGGATGTCAGAAGATAGTAAACAAATATTGAATTAAAGGTGATGTGGGGGTTGAAGCAATGGCTCGGTGGTTAAGAGCACTTACAACTGTGTAGGGGACTCGTGTTCGATTCTCCATCACTCACTTAGCGCACACCCACCTGTAACTACAGTTCCAGGGGATTTGATACCCTCTTCTGTCCTCTGCCCATCAAACATGCAGGTAAACAAAATGCATACACATAAAATAAAAATAAAACCTCTAAAAAGAAAGGTGATTTGTATGCAGGTGGTTCTGTTAACTGCCGTCCCAGCAAGAACAGTACGTGCTCTTAACTGTTAAGTTGGGGGCGTAGCCCCAGCCCCTGGCCTGGGTGTTGCTTCGCCCTGGACTCCAAATCCCAGCATGCCAGGCCCTGACCCCTACCTGAGGAAGGGGTCAGGACCAGTCCCCACAGGGTATTTAAGGGGCCTCGTAGAGGAGGAACACGTGTTTTTTCGGGTCTGTAGGGGTTCTTTGCTGTCCTGTCTCCCGGCCATGGGCTCAGCCACCCGAGAGCGTCTTACTTAATAAAACGATGGGCATTTTGATTTGGTTTGATATGACCCAACTGGATTTCTTGCGCTGGCGGAGCTGCTCTTATTCTTAACATACGGAGTGTCCCACCGAGGGGCCTTAGTTTTTTCCTGCGGGGTCCGGATCCGTGGGCCCGGGGGCCGAGTGTTTCTTTATTTTGTACACTTCTGTCTACCAAGTGTACAAAATAAACTTTATTGTATTATTGTTTGTTTTGTTTTCTTTTTTTTTTAAAGTGAGACTTGCTGGGTGCGGTGGCACATGCCTTTAATCCCATCACTTGGGAAGCAGAGGCAGGCGATCTCTGTGAGTTTGAGGCCAGCCTGATGTGTAGTGCTCCATGACAGCCAGGATTACACAGAGAAATCCTGTCTCAAAAACCACAGTAATAATGATAGTATTAAATATACATTTATCTGGCAGCTTGAGAGAGATGGTTCAATGGTTAAGAGCATGTACCGTTCTTGCAGAGGACCTCAGTTTGGTTCCCAGTACCCATACCTGGCATGTAATTCCAGCTGCAGGAGATCTGATGCCCTTGTTTGGACTTTGAAATCAATTGCAATCATGTGCACATACTCCTACAAAGACACACACATACAATTTAAAAATAGTAAATCTGAGAACATAAATACATTTTCAATTTTATTCTGTTACATTTATTTAACGGATAGTTTCAGACTCAGAAATCTCTCTTCATAGATGTTTGATCTTGGTGCAAAGCTATGGTCTCTAAGCTTGTACATAAAGCTTCATTCCATCAATAATAGGATTTTTCCGTTGTAGTGTATTCTGAAGTTCTTGTGAAGAAAACAACCCAGTTTGTGGGGATAGTATACATCTTTAATACCAGTGCTCAAGGGAGACAGAGGCAGGCAGATCTCTGTGAGTTCGAGGCTAGCCTGGTCTACAGAGTGAGTTCTAGGACAGCCAAGGCCACACAAAGAAACCCTGTCTTGGGAGAATAAAAGGAAAACTGAACTCAACTCACAACTCTATGCAAGCCAGCCTCTCTGTCAAAGGTACTTTAGTGTATGGACAAGTTGAGCAAACCTTTCTTAGCTCACATTTGAGGATTTTTTTTTCTGATAAAAGCAATAAACTAACTGCCACTTGTATGCAGTTCCATAGAATCACTGCCGGGCAGCCATGTTTAGACTTTTTTAAAAAATAGACTTGATGTAAAATGCTTATGAGAAAAAGAAGACTTGATTTACTTCATTTTTCTTGTATAAAAACATTATATACAGAGAAACCCTGTCTCTAAACAACAAAACAACAACAAAAGTTAGTAACAAAAAACCCTTATGTGGTGGTCATAGCTGGAGCCTCGGTCCTCTGTACAGAGACTCTTGTGCAGGTCACAAGATGGTCAGTGAATTCCTAATAAGGAGACTTGGTGAACACAGTCTCTTTCCAGAGGTCAGGGGTCAGTTAGCTGTAGGTCATGGAGATGGCATCAAAGGTGCCCTTGTCAAAGTTGCCCAGGGTGGCAGTGGAGTTCCTGGATGATGTATAGCAGTCATCAATACTGGCCATCAGCAACAGCTTCTTGGGCACAGAAGCAGAGACTACCAGTACCTCTGGGTGAAGGGATGAGCCAAGCAGCCTGTCAACCCAACCTTGCATGTAACAGTGTGGGGTTTGCCAATCTTGTTCCCCCAGTAGCCTCTCTGCACAAGGACAATGGAAAGCTTGGCTAAGATAATGGCCTCTTGGATGGCAGTGGCTACCTCCTTAGAGATCTTAACACCAAGACCAACATAACCATTGTACTTCATAATAGTGACACAAGCCTTGAAACTGATCCACTGGCTAGCTGGAGACTTTCTGCACTGGCATGATCTTTAGACCCTCATCCTTTAGGGATGCACCCAAGAAAGTTAATAATCTCGGATTACTTAATAGGGCAGGGAGAACAAGTAGATTATCTCTTCCAGGGTCTTGATCTTCATATCGTTGACCAGAAGGTCTAGCTTACTGATGGGGAAACACTCTTCATCTTTGGCTTTACCTTCATAAGTGCTGACCACGGCCATGGCCTCAATCATGACCATGGCGCCTAAAACCACTGCCAAATACTCTATGGAAACCAATGTAGCTTCCTAATTCTGGACCCCTACGTTCCTGGGTGCTCTTGTTGCACCAGCGTCATCTGCCATTTGGTATTTTCCCTAAAAAGAAGCAGCTAGACTAATTTATTTATTTATTTGATTATGAGACAGAATCTCAGAGCTGATCTCAAACTCCTAAGGTAGCTGAGATGAACTTTGAATCTTTCTGCTTGCATCATCACAACACCAAAACCAATTTATATGGTGCTGAGAATCAAATTCAGTGCCTTGTTCATGCTAGGCATGCATACCAACTGACCTACATCCACAGCTATGAAAATGATGGTAAAACAATTTTGAAGTGTATTTTTAAAAATATTTTTATGTGTGTGTGTGTGTTTGTGTGTGTGCTTGCTTAAGTTTATGTGGACCATGTGTGAGCAGGAAAGCTTGGAGGTCAGAGGGAGTTGGATCTCCTAGAATTTGAGTAATATGTTTTGAGCTGCCACGGGGATGCTGGGAACTGAACTCAGAGCCTCTGGAAGAGCAGTAAGCACTCCTACTATTTCTACAGTCCCATATTGTGTGTTTTATAAAATTCAATTTAGTACATATATATTACATACAAGTATGTATATATGTTAGGGGGTATACATACTCTAAGGCAGCAGTTCTCAACCTGTAGGTTGCAAACATTTTGGGGTACAGGGGTCACCTAAGATCATCTGCATATCAGATATTTACATAACAGCAACAAAAATACAGTATGAAGTAGCAATGAAATAACTATGGTTGGGAGTCAGCATGACATGAGGAATTGTATTAAGAGGTTGCATGTCTTGAATTCCAGCATTCTGGAGACAGAGATAGGTGGATCTCTGTGAGTTCTAGGCCAGCCTGCTCTACAGAGTGAGATCCAGGACAGGGCTACACAGAGAAACACTGTCTCAGAAAAAAAAGAGGTTGCAGCATTAGGAAGGTTGAGAACCACTGCTCTAAGGGTTTGATGTGTGAATGACTACAAACAGTTGCAGCTGGGAATGGGAGCTCACACTTGTAATTCTAGCACAGAAAGAGGGGCTAAGGTATGGAGGATCAGCTTGAGGTCAGCTTAAAAAAATAGTGAGCTAGGCCATTATGGTTGTGGAGTTCTCAAAAAACTGGAGGCTAGTGAGATGGTTCAGTGGGTAAGAGCACTTTCTATATAAAACAGTAAACTTTAGATTCAGTGAGAGACCTGAATCTGAACATGAAAATGTCTTAAAGGAATAATGCAGAGAATGATAGAGGAAGAGACCTCATGTTCCCTTTACCTCTCTCGCCTTAACATGGCATGCACACATGGGCATGTAATACACACACACACACACACACACACACACAGGACACATAGCTGAGGTGCCTATAACACATCAAAGCATAACTGGCTCACAGGTTCTCTCTGCATCTCCCAGTCCCTGCCTGTTACAGGGCCCTCCTGGCTGGCATAACCCAACCCCTACCCTGAACTTCTCCAGCCTAAGGGGCTAGGCTGCTCTTCACTATATAATCCAACCATTCTGATTGCCAGTTCTCATTTCCCCCCCCTCCCACATGGCACAACTCAGTCTGGACATCTGGACTCTCCCAGATGTCCCTGTTCCTGCTTCTGAGATACCAAATATACACACAGTGGTGTGCTTACTGATCCTCTGAGAATAAACAACCTAGCATTAGGGCTTCAAAAAAATATGACTGCTCCTAAGTATGGTAGAGGATAAACTTTATTTATTTTCTTTTTTTTATAATTAACTTTATTTCATGTACGTTGGTGTGAAGGTGTCAGATCCCCTGGGACTGGAGTTACAGACAGTTGTGAGCTGCTATGTGGATGCTGGAATTTGAACCCGGATCCTCTGGAAGAGGAGCTAGTGCTCTCAACCTCTGAGCCATTTCTCCAGCCCCAACTTTATTTCGTTATTTTTTAAAAAATCTCTCTCTCTCTCTCTCTCTCTCTCTCTCTCTCTCTCTCTCTCTCTTTCTCTCTCTCTCACACACACACAAGTAAAAATAAAATAAAAAACAAAATCGAACTAATATTTTGAAGCCCTAATGCTAGGTTGTTTATCCTCAGAGGATCAGTAAGCACATCACTGTGTGTATATTTAATATCTCAGAATGTTGATACTGTCTGTCTCAAATGGAAGAAGTCAGTATTAAAGTCAGGACATGTGAGAGGGCTGGGTTTGTCATACTGTTGGGCTGAAGATCCAGTTTGGAAAGGGCAATGTGTCCATCTGAAGATGAAGTAAGTTGGCCACAGGGAGAGATGGATCAGCTGAAAGAAGCAGGGAAGGAAATTTTAAGACTTGTGTCCTTGGTGGAAATCATGCTGTTGAGTGGAACTCACCTGGGCCTGGCCACCTGAAAGCCACCAATTATTGCTATGTGCTGGAATCAGGGGAGAAAATTTGGTAAGAAGACTGGTCAGAAGATTGCTCCTTGTTATCATTAGCCATTTCAGCCTTCTCTGAAAAGCCAGAGGGAGTGTTGGGATGTCTATGGGTAGGACAAACCCATAACCCAATTTCAACTAAGGACAGTTAGCCTTCAAAGTTGTCCTGAAACTTTTGGGAAGTAATTTACACAGTGCTCCCCACTATCAGCTTCCTAACCTGTGTTGGGTCAAATGGGAGATAAATTGTGTTGCCCTATCTGTGGCTCTCTTCCTATTGTGCAGCCGTGACTGCTCAACACAGGCACTTAATATTTGTAAAGCAACTGGTCAGAGATTGGGCCTGGAGGATAGTTAAGTTGGTAAAATGCTTACAAGCATGAGGACCTAATTTCAATCTACAAAACATGGTGGTAATGTTTGTAATTCCAATGCTGGGGAGGTAAAGACAGAAGGATCCCTGCGGCTCACTGGCAAGCCAGTCTAGCTTACTTGGTGAGTTCCAGGCCAAGGAGAGCCTGCCTCAAAAAACAAGGTGGAGGCCAGTGGGGTGGCTAAGTGGATAAAGCCACCAAGCTTGATGACCTGAGTTTGACCCCTGGGAGGACCCATATGGTGGAAGGACAGAACCCATTTTCACAAGTTGTCCTCTTGCCAATAAATACCTTCACACATGGTGATAGACACACAGACTCACAGATAAACACATACAAACAAAAAGACAATTGTCCAATTGTCTGGGAGGCACAGGAAGGTCTCTGTCCTTCCAGCATCATAGTAAGCACATTTAGTGAGATTCTGCTTCACCTGGGAGTAAGCTGCTAACCTAGGGAGCCTACTCATCTGGTTCCTAACCTCTAGGTGACCTTGATCATTTTTGTACATTGACAATAATGACCAGACTTCCTAGGGTTGTGTGAGCCATGTAAGTAAGTTGTTTAAAACTAATTTTTTTTTCGAGACAGGGTTTCTCTGCAGCTTTGGAGCCTGCGCTGGAAGTAGCTCTTGTAGACCAGGTTGGTCTCGAACTCACAGAGATCCACCTGCCTCTGCCTCCCGAGTGCTGGGATTAAAGGCATGCGCCACCACTGCCTGGCAAAACTAATTTTTAAATTTTTTTTTGAGATGGGGTTTCTCTGTATCTTTGGCTGTCCTGGAACTCTTTTTGTAGACCAGGCTGGTCTTGAACTCACAGAGAGCCACCTGCCTCTGCCTCCTCAGCGCTAGGATTAAAGGCATGTGCCTACACTGCTCAGCTTTCAAACTAAAATCTTGAATGAATAAGCTGAAACTTTCTTGATCTCCACTGGGAGCCTTTTAATTTGTAGCTGAGGCAATATTGGCTACATTGTGGAAGCAAGTGAAAGGTGTGCTGGATTTATATTATTCTCTATTCTTTGAGATTTTTGAAACTTTCCATAATAGAAGAGTCAAGAGACAAATATTCTGGTGTGGGGGCAGTACTGGGGAGGCAGATATAGGTAGATAAATGGAGCTTACTGGCTAGTCTGCCAGTCTAATTCTGAGTTCCAGGCCATTTGAACAAACCAACAAATAAAAGCAGTGGAATGTGGTGGCACATGCCTTGATCCCAGGACTTGGGGAACAGAAACAAGCAGATCATTGTGAGATCATTGCCAGGGCCACATAGTGAGAACCTTCTCAAAACAACAAAACAAGTAACTAATGTTGGCCCTGGTGGCTTCTGCTTTCAATTTCAACAGAGAAAGAGACAGAGTTTGGTACAGACTTAGAGGGCTGGGTGTTAACAGTTGTATCATCACTATATCTGAGATAAGGAGCTGAGCCCTGCTGACTTTCTGTCTTGGATACAAAACTCTCCCTTTCCTGGCATGCCTCTCCTCCTTGGCACTCCACACTTCTAAACTAGCATATGCCTGCTATTGAATACTTCCATTCCTTTTCCTTTTTCTCTTTTCACATTTATTTAGTGTATGTGCATGCATGTGCCTACACATGGTTAGAGGATAACTTGCAGGAGTTGGTTCTCTCCTTCTACCATGGGTTCTGGGGATCACCAGGTTTGGCAGCAAGTGCCTTTATCTAATTGAGCTCCTCCAGCCCCCACCCCAGCCCCACCCCGTTTTTTGGATGTAGCACCTCATACATGTAACCAAGGCTGTCCTGGAATTTGCTAAGTAGCCATGTTTTTTTTTTTTAAAAAAAATTTTTATTTATTATGTATACAATGTTCTGTCTGCATGTATGCCTGCCCACCAGAAGAGGGCACCAGGTCTCATAGATGGTTGTGAGCCATCATGTGGTTGCTGGGAATTGAACTCAGAACCTCTGGAAGAGCAGCCAGTGCTCTTAACCTCTGAGCCATCTCTCCAGCCCAGTAGCCATGGTTTAATTTTAACTTTTGAACCTCCTACTGCATTCCACTTCCTAAGTGTTAGAATAGATGCATACTACTACGCCCAGCCCTACTCTCCTTTCTTAAGGCCTGTCTGCTTTTACCATTTTTCTTGAGACTCAGTACTTAACACTGATGGGCTGAAGGCTTGGAAAGCAGGTTGCCACAGTAGGACTTCTAAGTTTATCACCTCTGGCATGGCCACCTCAGGGATACCTTATGGGCTCCTCAAATTACTATGCCTTGATGTCTCCCATCTAGGAAGTCCAAGTTGTGTTTTCTCCATTTTGGAACCAGGTTGCTTCTGCACTCCTGGAGTTGATATTTTAGTGCCTGTACCAGTTTTAATTCCCATCTTTCTCCCTATAGGCTCACACTGGGCTAGTGAGAGTTGGTGAGTTTCCTTGGTTTCCAGAGTACAGAACCATCTCTCTAATCAAAGCAATGGGTGACACCATTCTGCCTCCTATTGAGTCACTTCTGAGCTGCAGGGCCTGTTGACAAAGGCTGTCTGTTCAAGCTCCCAGAGCAATATGTTGTTGATCCTCTCGGACTCATCTGTCCCCTCCATATGCAAAGGACAACACCACCTTTGACTCTCCACTGAGGACAACATCCCAAATGCATTTTATTCCACTGAAATTGATTAGTTTATTAACAAACAGGTCGTTTAGAAGGTGAGCTCTCTGACAATCTGCATATTTCCATATACTTTATGAGGAACTTTGATTGGACTCCAGCTACTTGGGCACCAAAGGCCAGTCCTCCATTCAGGTTTGCAGAAGTGATCTGATTAAGCTCTGATATGGCTTACTTAAAAAGGATTACACTGAAAACAGTGTTGAATGGCAGGGCAGTGCCTCTGGGAGGGAGAGGTTCTGGAAGATGTCCTAACCTACCCACTGGCTGCTCCAGTGAAAGGAGCAAGCACTGAAAGCCCTTGCCTCTGGGGGCACTCAAGAAATAGAAGATGACACATAGGGGCAGAGGAAGGGGCTGGGTGGAACTGACTTGGGATCAGCTTTAGGAAAACAAGGACACAGCTACCTAAGCTCCGTGACAAAGTGAAATGGCCCAGCCCTGCAGCTCTCATCACCTTGAAGTCACTTTCAAGCCCTGATGTGTTGGGGCGGGGGAGCCTCATGCCTGGGCATAGGGCAAGGTCTCCACCCTATACTGGTGCCATGCTGCCTCCTTCAGTCTGGTCCCAGGGCTCTGCTGTGCTAGCCCGCCATGCTCCTTCGAGGGATACAGCCTTCCATTTCCAGGGCCTCTGGCCAGCCCTCATATTTGTTGGTGTGCTTACTGTTCTTCACATGCTGTAGGGGTTAACAGGAAGTTATGACCTAGCCCTCAGGGGCCGATCATCACGGTACTCTTCAATCTTGTGCCCTTGCCTTCATACAGGGAAAATGGGATGGCTGCTGTGGTTTATTCTCTCACAAGTGAACTGGGGATGGGCCATGGCCTGATATACACCAGGACTGTGAGCCTTGTGGACTGGAGGGAGTCCATGTGGCCCTGGCTTCAGGGAAATGCTGGAAGCTGCTGCCGAGTTTGGGGTGAAGGGACTTGGAGGGCATGAGCTTGGAGTTTTTTTTTTTTGTCAGCCACAGCTGTGGAGAAACTTGTATTGGTTGAGAGCAGGACTTGGGGACCTACCTAAGACTTTTTGCTGGGAGCCTTCTTAGGTAAGGATGATACCAGGGGCCCTCCCCTCTTCAGCAGCCCCTAGCACAACATATGACTGGTATAGCCTAAGAGGGAACCCATGGAAGATTGAAAAAGAAGGCTGTAGCATAAATTGGGAAACCAGGTTGTGACAAAACTAGGATGGTAATGAGCATCTTTTTTTTTTTCTTTAAATCTGAGACAGTATCTCATGTAGCCCAGGCTGGCCTCAAATTCACTTATATGACCAAGGATAATCTTGAACTTCTGATTCTTTTGCATTTACCTCCACAGTGCTGGTATTACAGGTGTGTTTCCATGCCAAGTTTTATACAATGCTAAGTATTGAATGCAGGGCCTCATGTATGCTGTTCAAACACCTACCATAAATGAGCTACATCCCTGAACTGAGCATCCTGAAGACGTCTGTGAAAAAGATTTCTTAGTTATAATCAATGGGCATTCTGACTTTTAAAGACTCTTTAGGTTGAAATATGTATTCAGGGAAGCTGTGGTGTAAAGAGAAGGGGTGGCAAGGTTACCAGGCTAGGAGGCAGAAGTGCCAGGTTATCTGCTGTACCTGCTCAAAGGGGCTCTTGTTTTGTACACCTTTGGCTCCTACAAACACCCAGCTGTCACGGAAGGCTAGCTCCTTGGCGTTCCTGCTGCCCAGCTCAGAAAAAAGCTTCCTGGTCTCTTCATTCATCCTGTCACACAGTAAGAAGAAATATGAATTTGGGACTATAACTGTATTGGAAAACACTGAAGCTGGACTTGGCAGTACTTACTTGGTAGCTGGATCATCATAGGATGCCACAAACACTAGGGTACCTTCATGCAGTGGCCGGATGAACTTCAAGAGATCATTGACATCTGTTGGAGATGGGCCCACAGACAATGGAGCTTTAGGTTCCACTGAGCAGCCCTTCCCCACCAAACAATATTCTTCTAATGAGGAAAACAATGTAGGGACTGGGCAAGGGCTATTCCACATTAAGGGCCACCAGTATGAGCACAGACAAACTGGTCAAGAAGCGAGGGCCATCTGTTCAATAAACATAGACTCCAGACAGAGATCCCCTATCCCCTATATTTTGTGAACCCAAAGCTATAAGAATGCAAAGATACAGAGGGCCGGGCTTCAGGGAGAAAATATATAATAGGATGCTGTGGTGGCCACTCACCTCCAGCCCACATGTCAAAGGCTCTGGCTTCCAGGAGCTCACCACTGACCCCTGTTGCAAGAAGAGAAAGACCTGCTAAGCAAACTGTCTGGGACATGCTACCTTACTGCTTCAGCCCCTCGCCCAGGCTCAAACATGGAAGGTGGTAGCTCTTCCAGAACCTTCAAACATGCTCTGTCATCCTTTCATTCACAGAGCTACAGCCCACGGAGCCTCTGGCATAAGGCGCTATGCATTCACCACTACTATCATGTTTTTATTCACTGGATAACTTCCTTTGTAGAGGTTTTGGGTGGCATAGATTTTTTTCCCCCCAAGCCTCCCTGGGAGTACCCAGAAGCCATGTGCACCTGCATAGGGAGTGATGGAGTGGAGGGGGCAGGCCATAGCACGAATCTGCTTCTATGGTCTGACCCCACAACATGGGGGACTTACCATTCACCAGGGCAATGTTCAGCCCACGGCCCACATTGTCCTTGACGCTGCTCATGAGCCTAGCAGGGGGGCAGAAGATCTCTTGTGGTCATATCAGATATCTCTTCCTCATATAGCCCTTAGCCCTTGGCCCTTGCAGACCTGACCTCAAGTTCCCCTCCCACTTCCCAGCCCATATGCTCACATCTTGTCCTCGAGGCAGATCTTGGGCCCGATGACATTGGCAGCCCCGCTGACTATGCGAAAGGCCAGGTGCTCCTCAGGACATGGCTGGGGCAGGCCGCACTTGTACTTCCTGGCCCTTGGTTCTGAGTAATGATAGCAGATGTGACCCATGTGCCTGGCCCTGGTGTCACCTAAGATCTGAGGGTGGAGGTCAGGACAAGCCATAGGGCTGAAGGAGCAACCATAGTGCATGGAACTGGGGAAGGAGGTGGGTGGGGCTTTATACCCAAAGCTGAGGATGCTTCCAAGTAGTAAGATGGCAAGGGAGTAGGGACACCAAGAATAAGGCTTTTTTGCTACCGGTAGGAAAAGTGAATGGGGGTTGAGAGTTGGCTTGGAACCCTTATACAACCAGAACAAAGCAGAGGTCCAGAAAGTCAGGGTGGAAGTTCCATGAATGAGGCACACAATCAGACCAAAGTAGATGAGCTGAGGTAGGTGGGTGGAGCATGAGGGCTCTGCTAGCTTCTGGATTTCTTCAGGATGAGGGTGGGGATGTTCTCTATAATGGCTTGAATTATGACCCTATAAAATATTCTGGAGTCTGAATTCCCAGTTACTCAGAATGTTGTCTTGCTTGGAAACAGTCTTTAAGACAGGTAAGTTATGATGAGGTCATATGTTGAGCCCTTAATGCAGTGTAATTGGTGTACTTATGAGAAGAGAAGAGATAAAACCATACAGAAGGAAATGCTGTGAGCCAGTACAGGCAAAAGTCAGAGTGGTGCAGCTACAAGATCCTAGACCCTTACCTGGAGCTTTTAGTGGGAGCACAGCCCTACTGATACTTTCATTCCTACTCTTGGCTTCCAGAATTGTAACAAAGTAAATTTTGGTTTGTTTAAGGCACTACTTTTCTTAAGGCAGCTTCAGGAAGCTAATATACATTTTGGTGCCAGGAATTGGGGGGGTTTATATAAACAAAAAACGCAAATACCGAAGAATGTAGAAATGGATTTGAACTGGGTTGAGTGGACAAAGGATGAAGAGTTTTGAGGTATATAGTAGAAAGAGTCTAGACTGCTTTAAAAAAAGAAAACAAGCTACTAATAGGAACAGAGTGAAGCCAGATGTGCTATTGCATATCTTTAATCCCACCACTGGGAAGGCCGAGGTAGGAGAATCATGATTTCAAGGCTATTCTGGGCTACATAGTAAGTCTTTGTATTAAAACAGATTTAGCAAAATGGATAGTAAATACAGTTTTGGTGCAAGCTCAGAAAAAAAAGCAATAGAGAAAGATTCTTCTGTTGAATCTTTCACTTGCATCATCCTAAACAAAGTGTTGATAGGAACATGAATATTACAGCTCTTTTGGTGAGATCTTAGAAGAAGCCATTAACTGGGTGTGGGAGGAAAGGTCATCCTTGTTATAAAGTGTCAATTGTTCTGTATATTTAGCAGAGGAGACTCTCAAACAGTGGTAAAGGTATTCTCTCAATAATGGGGATTTTTTTTTTGCTTGCTGCTGTTCATTGTAAAATGAGAGCAGACAGAGCAATTGGGGAAAGAACTGTCGATCATGAAGGAGCTAGTACATGAAGATTGAAAACAAATCCTAGCACTTGGGAGAGGGAAGCAGGAAGACTAAGAATTTAAGGTTACTCTTGGCTATATAGTGAATTTAATGATAGTCTGGGATTCATTAAGCCCTGTCACAAAAAAAGAAAAGAAAGCAGTCCAAACCTGTAATTCCAGCATTTGGTAGGGTAACACAGGAGGATCACCGAGAGTTTGAGAACTACATAGTTAAGTTCAAGGCCATAGGGTAAAACTCTAACCAAAAAAATCTGAAATATTTTATGGGCTAGGAAAATAGCTCAGTGTAGAGTTCAATTTCCAGAATCATATTTTTTAAAAAGCATCCCTTAGAGAGAACACAAAGAGGATGGCTGGTTTAGGATTGGCTAAGGAAATGAAGTGTGTGATTGTGGATGTGCTCCTGCCTCTCAGAAGCCTGGGTTTGAAATGGGAGGATTCTCTTGTCTTATATAACCCAAGCCCTCATGAATCCCATGAGAGGCCAGCAAACTTTGTTAGAAGTTTATACAAACAGAAACACTATCAATCTATGAAAAGGACAGAGACAAGAAGAATATAAGGATGGAAGCAAGAAAGGAAGGAAACATGGAAAGAAACAATGAAGGGAGGGAGGGAGGAAAGAAAGAAGGGAGGGAAATTCTTAATATAGAGCCAGGATTGAAGAGGCCAAAGAGGGTCCAAGCCTAGAGGGTGACAGTATCTCCCATTCCAGAGGATGGGGTCACTTCAGTGGGCCTAGAAGCAGAGTATCTGAACATAGACATTTCTTTTTAGAACTTGAAATCTAGAAGAATTGCCTTGCACTGTTATATTTGGGATTGGTTTAGAACCATGAGTGCCCTACTTCCTTTCTCCAGTGTCTCCCATTTAGAATGGGATTTTTTTTTTTACTATGCCTGCTTTTCTCGCCTTCTGATGGTGGATAACTTATTTACTAGGTTCACGGAACAGAAAGCTATGACAGCTAGTGGCTAGAGGGCCAGATGGACAACAGAAGTCCTGGTGGGCAGGCTAGCAGCAGGCAGGGGTGTCACAAAAGGCAGTATGATATGCAGGCATAGGAGGGGACAGGGAAGGGACAGGAAGCTTACCTGCTGTCACTGAGTTCTCTGGGCCTGTGGATACAGATGGTTGTTTCTGTTAGTATGGAGGCCTCCAGGAGCCTATATAGCATAGCAGCCAGGATCAGGGACTTGGGGCCAAATCAGGCTACACTTGGCATGTTCCCCGGCTCAAGTCTCAATGATGCCCTGATGTAAAACTGCCTGCTCCAGGAAAAGGATAAATTGTAATTGTAAGTAGTGCTAAGACTTGGTACTAAGATGCAGAATCCCTTGTGTATGTCAGAGCCCAGCAGAAAGTCCAAGATGATCAATGTTTAGTGGAGGGCTTTCCACTCCTTACTCTCACTCTATCAATTTCTACTCAATATTGGATTGCAATTAGGGTGGGTTGCTCTCTCGGTCAGTTGCTAGGGACAACAAGGCTGCATTTCTGTTAGAAGATAGGCTGAGAGCAGCAAAAAGAAGCTATTCAAGAAGGGGATGGACAACCCAACCATCACACCCCATATTGTAACCTGTGTAGTGAGGCAAGAGGTTCCCCACACTCACTGGTGAAGAATTGCTGAATTCGAGGAAGGCCACCACCAGGACCACCCAGGAGGATGGTGACTAGGATCCAGGTGAGACCCATAGTGATGATTAGGGCCACGATGCGCAGGGGGCCTGTAGGCAGGGTAGACACAGGGCAGGTCCATCTCAGATACCAGTGAACAAACGCAGCAATGACCCACTGCCTTACACGACCAGATCTCCCCTTCTATTTGGGAACAAGTTATGGCAGGATTAGAAGGTGGGGAACCCGTTGCTACCCACCAGACCCAAGAAGGAGACTCGAATTCCCTCCTTGTGGAGGGAAGAAAGTGAGTTCAAATGCTGAGGTTGCTCTGGTTCTCCCAAGCAGGTTTGGAGGAACCTTTTAGAACTCAAGCTCTGAATAGGTTCCATATCACCAAGCTCAGCATCTTGACTCTGAAACTGTCTGTATTTACAACTCAACCATCTGCCTCTCCTTTCCTCTTGTTCTGATGGAGTATCTATATTCCTTTTAAAGACCAGTTCTTGGGTCTAGAGAGATGGCTCAGAGGTTAAGGGCACTTGACTGCTCTTCCAGAGGTTCTGAGTTCAAATCCCAGCAACTCACAACCATCTGTAATGAGACCTGGCGCCCTCTTCTGGCCTGCAGGCATACATGCAGGCAGAACACTATACATCATAAATAAATAAATATTAAAAAAATAAAGACCAGTTCTCCTACTTGCTTCAAGATTCATCAAGTTCTCTCCCGTCTTAGGTATGCTGTGCTAAGGCTCCTTCCTTCTTTCTATCTCACTTTCAGATTATTAACAGGTCCTAACTTAATAAGATAAAGATGAAACAGAGTTTCTACGAGAAAAATCTCATTTTCTGATTCCTCACCTTCCACTTCCCCACCAAATTCTTTAAAACTTTATACTCTATCTGGGCTTATAGCTCTGTGGTAGAGCTTTTGTCCAGTATGCATGTGACCCTGGGTTCCATTCCTAGCATACACATAAAAAGTCATCTATATTGGGATTTCTATCATCTCACCCCTCACTCTCTCCCAAAATTCTTCCAATCTAGTCTTGCCACCATAACAGCAAACAAATGACCTTCCAAACCAGACCATCCATGACTTTCATGTCACATTTCTGATCGCCTGTCTGCTCTTTCTCGACATCTCGGTGGGCTGCCCTAACCATCCTGATGCAAACACTTCACTGCTACATTCTAGGACACCACAGTCTCTTGACCTGATTCTTTGGGACTTCCTCTTTTTTTTTTTTTGGTTAGGTCATCTTTGATTACTCTCTCCTTAAAAGCTATTCTTCTCCAGAATGCCTTCTCTTGTCTGCATATTCTCTTTATGGGAGATTTCATCTACCACAGTTATCAAGTTAAACACCATATGACAATGACACTTTATTTTCTGGCTCTAATCTTGATCTGTCTTGAACTCACATCCTCCCAATCAGTTCCTTACTACCCTTACCAGGATTTATCCATGAAGTTGCTATCTTACCAGTTCTCAAATTCTACTCTTACTCCAGTCAGTCCCCTCCACGAACCATTTTCATCCCCACAAGGCATCTTCATCTTAGTTGTCCAGCTGACAGCAGGGCGGCCACTTAGATCATATCCAACCTCACAGGCACCAAGGTCAATTGTCTTCTAAGTCCACATCTCTTTGCTTCTACTCTCCACCCCTCCTGACCAGCCACTAGATTCTCTGGAACCTTTTCCTCACAAGTCATTTTCCAAAAAGCATCTAGCCTGTTATTTAAGTTGGGTCAATTGACTAAATATCAATCCTTGACTTATAGTTTGGGAAACTGAAATCCTTAGAGGTGAAAGAATTTGCTCATAAAATAAGTGCTTGTGCACAGTCATTCTTTAGTAACAAACCAGTGACTACCCGGGCCCATCCTGACACAGCCACTAGGACACTTGGACTGTCTTCCGTTCGCTGTGAAAGCCACCCACCTGCCAACCTCATGTCCACTTCTCCCGCTGGGTTGGGACCTCCGGCAGGTGCACTGTTTGGGGACCGTGGGATCTGGGAGGAATGAAGCAGGAGAGTAGGTTTGGGTGGTGGGGAAGGGGCAAGTCTGCTGGGCGCGATCGGTGCTACAACTTGTTCCTCCAGACACCAGATTAGGCTCAGTTCCTCATGAGCGCTGGGAGAAGCACCACTGCCTAGCCAGCAGCGCCTTGGGAACCCGTCAGGGCTCACAGTCTGGCTAACAAGCCTCCAGGACAGGAACGTAGCAATTGTTCTCCCAGACCCGGGCCTCTCCCGTGCTAGGCCCGGGGCTCGGGTCCGTCCTCTCGAGGCTGGTGACAGAGACCCGCTGGCCAAGGACGTTGCCTGGGTGTAGGGAGACGCAGACCGGATCAGGGAATTTCCCAGTGGTCTCGTTCGGTCGGCGAGGTGAAGCAAACGAGTCACGTAGAAAAGCTTGACAGGCGCGACAATGGCGGCCCAGGGAGGGCCACAGCCCATAGGCGCCGCTCCGCCATAGGCCCGTAGGATGCGCTGTGGGGCCTCAGGTCCTCACGTATGCTCCACCTCCAGATCCGCCTCCTCCCTCTTCACGAGAGTGGGAAGTGCCTGGAGAAGCTGTTTCTCTGCTGCTTTAGCTCAAACTGAGCCTCCTAGCTTCCTAGAAAGAGCCTGAGTCATTGCTGCCACATGAATCTCCTAGACTTTTTTTTTTTTAAATTGGGACTATACCCTATAGTTCATGCTGAGGTTATAGGCGCAAACCACCACAGCCAGCTCCCCCGCTGCCTCCACATATTCTCTTCGGTGGGAGATCTTCCATTTCTACTTTTGGTGAGCTGAAACTCTGCTTGTGTCTTGAGATTGGAGCTCTCATGGCTGGTAAGAGGATGGATCTGGGGGACACAGATAGTGACGTAATGTTGACATGTGTTCTTTAAAAACATGGGAAGTCCAGAAGCACATATGGAGGTAAAACAAAGCCTCAGTCCTAGAGGGTGAGCCGTTGGTTGCTGTCTTTCTGCTTTTTGTGTATGTGTATATTTTTTCCCAGAGAGTATTCTGTTTTATGTATCACTCAGTGAGGGGATGTCTGGAACGTTACCATTCATCTTCATGCAGGAGCTTTCTGTCTCTACCACCTAGAGTGTCAGGGCAGCTGAGACGGTCCTTTCAGCTGGATTCACCCGGCAGCAGCTGGACAGAAGTAAAACAACACTCCTGTCCTTTGACCCAATGATTTACAGGAACTCTACTCCACTTAGGTAATGCTCCAAAATATAGAAAAAGTTTACAGAAGCACTGTTTTGGTTAAACATAGCATTTTCAGCTTGGGTACTGTAATCTCAGCACTTGGGAGGTGGAGGCAGGAGGATCAAGAGTTTAAGGCATTCTCAGCCATTTATCAAGTTTGAGGTCAGCCTGAACTTCATTAGACCTTGTCTCAAAAAATGATGGGAATGGAGCCAGGTGTGCTAGCTCACACCTTTAATCCCAGCATTTGGAAAGTAGAGGCAGGAAGGTCAGGAATTCAAGGACAGTATCAGCTAGGAGTTTGTAGTCAGCCTGAACTGCATGAAAACCTATCTTCAAAAAAAATTGTTGGTTGTTGTTGGTGGTGGTGGCACAAGCCTTAATCTCAGTACTAGGGAGGCAGAGGCAGTCTCTGTGAGTTCGAGGCCAGTCTGGTTTATAGAGCTAGTTCCAGGACAGCCAGGGCTATACAGAGAAACCCTGTCTTGAACCCCCACTCCAAAAAAAAGAGTCAGCGGTTAAGACTATTTTATTGTTTTTTTCAGAGGACTCGGGTTCATTTTTACAGTACCCACACAACCATCTGTAACTTCAGTTCCAGGGGATCTGATGACTTAATCTGACCTCAGGCATTAGGCTTGCATGTGGTGCACAGATGGCTCAGTGGTTAAGAGCATATAACTGTTCTTACAGAATACCAGAGTTTGATTCTCAACACTCACATCAGGCTGCTTACAACTGCCTGTAACGCCAGCTTCAGGGGATCTGACACCTCTCTGACTTTCTCCTACACACACACACACACACACACTAATTACAATTTTTTAAAAGAAAACATTGAGTAACGAAAAAAAGATAAAATAGTAATAAAAACAAAATGAATATAAAAAAAACCCCAAAAAAGAATCTAGAGAGAATATAGTAGTTTCCATATTGGCTGACAATCCTTCATATCACTCTCCTTACCATGGTCAAGACCATCTGTTTTAGCAGCCTTCTGCTGTAGTCAGGGGGTTGTGTTTGTGTTTTGTCACTGAGTATG
Source organism: Dicrostonyx torquatus (assembly GCA_028555095.1). NCBI lineage: Eukaryota > Metazoa > Chordata > Mammalia > Rodentia > Cricetidae > Dicrostonyx > Dicrostonyx torquatus. The sequence continues at coordinate 175,619 of JAQHUG010000480.1, read as the reverse complement.
GTGGCCTCATGTACTTCTGGCATCAAACCTTGGGCACAGTGCCCTCCTCAGTAGGGCTCAGTAGAAGCTGCCAGCTACTAATATCCTCAAACTGATAGGTCATCCAAGTATCTGCCAGATTAGTGGTGCTTAGAAAACAAGGTTTGTACCTTGCTCAGAGCAGGCAGAGGAAGTTTAAATTTCCTTGTAGGTCTAGGTCTAGGGTCAATTCCCCTCTCTGCAGAGTCACCACAAGAATGATAGGCATCAGAAGCCTGAGAGTCAGTCCCAGGTCTTTTCTTTTGTCTCACCATGTTTTATTTTGTTTACACAAGGTCTCACTATGTAGCCATGGCTACCCTGGAACTTTCTATATAGACCAGGTTGGCCTCAAATTTACAGATACCTGCTTTTTTTTTTTTTGGTTTTTTGAGACAGGGTTTCTCTGTAGCTTTGGAGCCTGTCCTGGAACTAGCTCTTGTAGACCAGGCTGGTCTCGAACTCACAGATATC
>JAQHUG010000480.1:151487-164680 GCA_028555095.1 Dicrostonyx torquatus | reverse complement strand
ACATGGCAGCTCACAACTGTAACTCCAGTTCCAGGGGATCTGCGGTAGTTCGAATAGGTATAGTCCTCAGACTCATGTGTTTGAATGATTGCCTATAAGGAGTGACACTATTTGGAAGAATGGCCTTGTTTGAGGAAGTGTGTCACTGTGGAGGTGGTCTTTGAGGTGCCATATACTCAAGCTAAGACCAGTGTGGGGCATAGTTCACTTCCTGTTTCCTGCGTAACAAGATGTACAACTCTCACCAGGCATGGTGGTGCATGCCTTTAATCCCAGCCTTTAGGAGACAGATGCAGGCAGATCTCTGTGAGTTGAGGCCAGTCTGGTCTACAGAGTGAGTTCCAGAAGAGCCAGAGCTGTTACACAGAGAACACTCTCACAAAACCCAAAAACAAACAAACAAAAAGCTGGGGTGGGGTGTAAGAACCAAAGAGCTCCCTCAGTTAATAAAGTGCTTGTCACACAAACATGAAAACATGAGTTCAGTGCCCAGCACCCATGCACAAGGCAGGACAGTGACCATGTGTAATCCAAGTGCTGGGGATGTAAAGATAGGAGGATGCCTATAGCTCACTGACCAGCCAACCTAAGTAAATTGGGAAATCTCAGATTCAGAGAGAGACCTCATCTTAAAATATAAGATGGTGAGCTAGCAAGGTGTCTCAGCAGGTAAGAACCCAAGAATCCACATAAAGGTTGAGATAATTGGTTCTTCAAAGTTGTTCTCTGTCTTCTACATGTACACACATACACAAAGTTTCTTAAAATAAAGTAGAGAGTGATTGAGAAAGCTACTCAAAGGCCCTTAGTGCAATTTTTGTTTGCTTTATTTTTGTTTGTTTGTTTTTTTTCTCTTTCGAGACAGGGTTTCTCTGTGGCTTTGGAGCCTGTCCTGGAACTAACTCTTGTAGACCAGGCTGGTCTCGAACTCACAAAGATCCACCTGCCACTGCCTCCCGAGTGCTGGGATTAAAGGCGTGCACCACCACCGCCCAGCTATTTTTGTTTGTTTTAAGACAGGGTCTCCTGTAACCCAAGTTCTAAAACTTGTTGTGTAGCCAAAGCAGGCCTTGAACTTGCAATCCTCCTACCTCAGTCTCTCAAGTTCTGGGATTACAAACGTATACCCCATATCCATCCTTTTTTGATACTTTTATTATTTTTTTTAAATTGTTTTTATTGAGCTATATATTTTTCTCCACTCCCCTCCCTTTCTCTCCCGTCCCCTTCTACCCTCTCCCATGGTCCCCATGCTCCCAATTTACTCAGGAGATCTTGTCTTTTTTTCTACTTCCCATGTAAATTAGGTCCATGGATGTCTCTCTTAGGGTACTCTTTGTTGTCTAGGTTCTCTGGAATTGTGAATTATAGGCTGGTTTTCTTTGCTTTGTGTCTAAAAGCCACTTATGAGTGAGTACATGTATTTGTCTTTCTGGGTCTGGGCTACCTCACTCAATATGATGTTCTCTAGATTCATCCATTTGCCTGCAAATTTCAAGGTGTCATTATTTTTTTCTGCTGTGTAGTACTCCATTGTGTTTATGTACCATATTTTGCTCATCCATTCTTCAGTTGAGGGGCATGTAGGTTGTTTCCTGGTTCTGGCTATGACAAATAATGCTGCTATGAACAGATTATTTGTTCTTTTGATGACTGATTTCTTGAGTTCTTTGTCTATTTTGGAGATCAGCCCTCTGTCCAATATGGGGTTGGGGAAGATCTTTTCCCATTCTGTAGGCTGCCATTTTGTCTTGTTGACCATGTAATTTGTTTTACAGAAGATTCTCAATTTCAGGAGGTCCCATTTATTAATTGTTTCTCTCAGTGTCTGTGCCAATGCGCTCACATGCACTTCCCACTTTATCTTTTTTGGGGTTTAGTGTGGTTGTTTCTATGTTGAGGTCTTTGATCCATTTGGACTTGAGTTTTATGCATGGTGAAAGACATGGATCTATTTTCATTCTTCTACATGTTGATATCCAGTTATGACAGCACCGTTTGTTGAATATGTTTTTTCCACTTTATGTTTTTTCCTTCTTTGTCAGGTGTTTGTAGGTGTGTGGATTAATATCCGGGTCTTCAGTTAGGTTCCCTTGGTCCTCCTGTCTGTTTTTGTGCCAATACCAGACTGTTTTCAGTACCGTAGCTTTGTAGTAGACTTAGAAGTCAGGGATTGTAATGCCTCCAGATGTTTCTTTTTTTAAATGTCTATTAATTAATTAATTTAAAGTACATAGTATGTATAATGCATTTCCAGCATGCCAGAAGAGGGCACCAGATCTCACTATAGATAGTTGTGAGCCACCATGTGGTTGCCGGGAATTGAACTCAGGACCTTTGGAAGAGCAGGCAATGCTCTTAACCTCTGAGCCATCTCTCCAGCCCGATGTTTCTTTATTGTACAGGATTGTTTTGGCTATCCTGGGTTTTTGCTTTTCCATATGAAGTTGAGTATTGTTCTCTCGAGGTCTGTGAAGAATTTTGCTGGACATTGCATTGAATCTGTAGATTGCTTTTGGTAAGATTGCCATTTTTACTATGTTAATTCTACCTACCCAAGAGGATGTGAGATCTTTCCATTTTCTGGTGTCTTCTTTAATTTCTTTCTTTCTTTAAAGTTCTTGTTATACACGTCTTCCACTTGTTTGGTTAGTGTTATTACAATATAGTTTAGAATCAGGAAATTCTGAAGGGCTATCCTAGCTTGTCTTGGGAAAGTTTGGCATTCACTTTCTTTTCTGTCCTGTTTGTCCAATTTGGACAGTATACTGTCAGCAGTCAAGACAAGAGGATTTTCTTGTCCAGTGGATACCTCTTGCCACAAAGAAAGTAAACTCCATATGGAGTTTCTTTGATGTCCATCATCTTCTCTGAAGTAGATTGATGTTGCCAGGAGCAGACATGTCTCATTGTTATAAAAAAAGAAAAGAGCCTATGTTATTAAGACATCTTAAATGCCATATTCTGTAGATTTGGGAAGTATTTGAAGACAACCTGTCTATCTAAAATATATCTCTGTTTGACCTTGAAAACATACCTAATATGACTACAAGTTTGATTGTAATGATTACTATCATTTCTTTATATCCTAATTAGTTGGTAACAATAATTTTGAAGGACTAGAAATTTGTGTTACATTGTTAAATGAGCTGTATAGGTACAATATCTTGAACAAGATTAGAAATGTATGTACAGTATGTTCTAACAGAAATAATCTTAAATTTGTACCAACATACAAAAATCCATATAATATAAAATATTTAAAACTTGTAGTTGCTTTTTAAAAGTAGACTCAATAATCTACTTTTTAATCTTCTCATATCTACATCCTCCCTTTTTTCTTTTCAGAGTATATTCAATAATTTACCCTTTTATCCTATCATATCTGTATCCCCCCTTTTCTTTTCAAAACAAGAACCTTGAATCTAGTCTCTTTTGTTTAGCTTTTTTCCTAACCATTACCAATAACAACCTGTAACCAATACCCACAAACAAAGACAAATATCCATAACCCAATGAATGACTAAAACCCACCCAACCCACCTCTTGGAAACTGGGTATTGTGTTCTTAAATTTACTTCCTCTGTCTGCGGGGGCAACGACATCTTTAGGGAATCCTGAAAAGAAAAATTTGGGTTAATTGTCAAGTCCTGAGAGAGGTAGCTGTATCATTTGTTGTCCAGTCTCTGTGTAATGGGAAAGTGCAGGGCTTGTCTCAAGTCCTGGCTATAGTAGTCTGCGAGGCTGGACCATCTCAGCTAACCAAGTTGAAATTTTCCTGAGCAGTTTGGACTGCTCAAAGCTGATCTTCAGGTGGTGCTTTTCAGCTTAGCGCTGTTATCTTCGTCCTGATGAAAACGTTGTTCTGCTGCCCCATTCTCCTTTTGGAGACTTCACAGGTCATTGTTAGGTGTGGTCATGGTTCACTGTAGAAAACAATAGGCCTTTCGGAGGAAGGCTGCTTGTTGGTTCCCAGCTGCTCAGCCCCAAAATAATCACACAGAAACTATATTATTTAAATCACTGCTTGGCCCATTAGTTCTAGCTTCTTATTGGCTAACTCTTATATCTTAATTTAACCAATCTCCATTAATCTGTGTATCACCATGAGGTTGTGGCCTACCAGCAAAGTTTCAGCACATCTGTCTCTGGCAGAGGCTCCATGGCTTTTCTCTATTCCTTTTTCTCCCAGCATTCAGTTTAGTTTTCCTCACCTACCTAAGTTCTGCCATATCAACAGACCAAGGCAGTTTCTTGGTGTAGGAGGTCCTTCTTTCTATGTGTTGCTTGTATTGGTTAATGAATAAAGAAACTGCCTTGGCCTAATAGGGCAGAACTTAGGTAGGTGGAGAAGACAGAACTGAATTCTGGAAGGAAGAAAACAGAGTCAGGAGAGACGCCATGAATCCTCTGCCTGAGATGGATGCTAGTTAGAACTTTACTATGAGAGTTAGCCAATAAGAGGCTAGAGCTTATGGGCCAAGCAGTGATTTAATTAATACAATTTCTGTGTGGTTATTTCAGGTGTAAGCTAGCTGGGCGGTAGGGATGAGCTAGCAGGAACTACCACCCCTACAACAGTTTCTTTATTCATCAATGGTATTCACAGCATACAGAGGGGAATACCACATCATAGGCCAGTTTACTCTTTTTCTTGGTAGTTTTTTTTCTGGATGATTTGTCCTTTTTCTTCATGTGTCTCATTTGTCCAGTGTGGTCTTCAGATTCCTTAGCTGGGTGCTATTTATTCTCCTGAAAAGACAGAAGCAAAACCCTTTCCCAACCCTAATTTGGGGGAGATTGCCTTTGGCAAGTTATATCTGATCAAATGAAAAGCATTTGTTAGTTTTATAGTTAGTTTGGATTAAATGTCCATGCTGTTTGATGAACTATCAACTCTTCTAATTAAGAGGTGTTTTTTGTCCAAATGAAATTTTTATCAATTTTAATGATATCCATACCTTTTCTTCTCCTGTGGAAACAAAAGCAAGACCCCTTTGCCAATATAACACATGTCCTAGTTTCCATTCTGAGGTAAGTACATCTTTAAAGTATATCAGCTGATTTAATTCAGAAGTTTTTTTTTTGTTATTCAATGCCTCTCTGCAGCTGTCATTCCTTTCTCATTAGCATTTAGAAAATTTAAAGTTAATAAAGTATTATGCAATCTATTTCTGGGGGTCTTTATTATCCTTTTATGTTTATTTAACATATCCTTTAGAGTCTAATTTGATCTTTCTATAAGTGCGTAGCCTGTAAGATTATGTGGTATACTTGTAATATGCTTTATATTGTAATAAGCAAAAAACTTTCATTTTCTTAGAGACATATGCTGGAATATTGTCAACCTTAATTTGTGCAGGTATTTCCATAATGGCCATGACTTCCAACAAACGTGTGATTACTGAATCAGTCTTTTCCCAAACTCAAGGCAGTTGTACATTGAAAAGGTAAATAAGTATCATTGGTGTGTTGTACATATTTAATTTTCCAAATTCTACAAAATGGAACACATCCATCTGCCAGATTTCACTCCTTTGAGTATCCTTTGGGTTACTTCCTGTAGGTAATGGTGTTTGGTTGTATAAAGAACAAGTAGGACATCTCCTTAAAATTTCCTTGGCTTTTTGCCGTGTAACTGAAAAGTCTTTTTTAGACCTTTGCTATTGTCATGATTTTTTTTTATGAATTGAGGCCTCCAGCACATTTCCAATTAATAATTGATTGCTTTCTGCACTCCCTCAAGCTAGAGGACCTGGCAGAACCATATGGGTCAGATGTATGTTATGTATATGGGATGAAGCCTATTCCTGATTATTTCTTGTGACTGAATAAATAGTAAAATCAATTCTGTATCATCTGGTATAATTTAGCATTTTCAATATGCAAAACAACTCTTTTGGAATATCGCAAATCAGTAACTATGTTGAGAGGTTCCTTAAAATCTATTAGTACCATAAGAATGTCATATAATTATGACTTTTGGGCAAAATTATAAGGGCTTAGATTCACTTTACTTAAATTTTCTGATTTTTAACTTGCGTTTCTGTATTTATTTGCATCAGCAGAGAATGTAGGGGCTACAGATATTAGTGTGTCCCATACAATGTGAGGAAGGATCCAGTTAGTTCTTTTTATAAGTTGAATTCTCTTGCTTTTGGGATATTTGTTGTAAATCTCTCCAAAGATTGCTGCAAGCTCTTTGCCAGGGTTTACTTTCTCCTATTATTTGTCAGTTTCATCCTTATTAAAAGGTACTATAATTTCTGCTGGGTCTATTCCTCCTAATTGATGAAGTCTCAATTTTCCTTTTAGAATTAACTTAGAGACCTTTTCCACATACATATTAAAGACATCTTTATTTTTGACTCTGTTTATATGGTAAAAAGATCCATTCTAAGATAATATCTTCCCTCTGTGTTAAAATTCCTGTGGGAGAATGCTTAGAGGTCTTAGATATGACCAGAATGCAGTTAAGATTCAGATTCACATGATCCACATGTGCCTTCTATAATTTCTCTTCCATCAAAGCCAATTCTTTCTCAGCTTCAGCTGACAATTCCCTGGGGCTATGTAAGTCCTTGTCATTATCTAAAATTATGAATAAATTTCCCAGTTCATCAGGTTTTATCCCAATAGGTGGCCATAGATAGGAAATGTCTCCTAGCAATCTTTGAAAGTCATTGAGAGTGCAGACTCTAGCTCTCCTAATTTGCACCCCTTGGGGTCTAAGTTTTTTTGTAAACCTATTTTATTCCCTAAATAATTAACAGAATTTCCTCTTTGTATTTTTTCAGGAGCAATTTGTAATCTCCAACAAGGCAAAATTTTCCTCTTCAAACATTCTTTCTCAAGTATCTGCATTTGAAACAGATGGTAAAATGTCATCATGTAATGGTAAGCTCTAGATTCAGGAAACTGCTTACATTTCATCTTCAATGACTGATGTGTAAAATATTGGCAAGGGTGGGGTTATTTAATATTCCCTGTGGGCGATATTCTATTGGTATCTGTTAGCAGGCTGAGAATTAGTGTAAGTAGGCATTGTTTTTTTCTTTCTTTTCTTTTCTTTTTTTGGGTTTTTCGAGACAGGGTTTCTCTGTAGCTTTGGAGCCTGTCCTGGCACTAGCTCTTGTAGACCAGGCTGGCCTCGAACTCACAGAGATCCGCCTGCCTCTGCCTCCCAAGTGCTGGGATTAAAGGCGTGCACCACCACCGCCCGGCATAAGTAGGCATTGTGAAGGCAATTTTTTCTCTGTCTTTTTCAGGTAAAGGTATGGTGAATTAACAGGCCTTTAAATCAATAACTATAAGAGGCCATCCTTTAGGCAATAGAGAAGACAAAGGAATTCCAGACTGTAGAAAGTCCATTGGCTGAATCACCTTATTAACAGCTCTTAGATCTGTTATCATTCTCCATTTTATAGATTTTTTTTAAACAACACATACAGGAGAATTCCAAGGCCTGGTTGACTTTTTAATATGCTGAGCATCTAGTTGCTCCTGTACCAGCTGTTCTGAAGTCATTTTTGTCACATCTGTACTCATGTCTATAAGACCTTCAATGACAATGCCATTTATTTGTATTTTTTTATTTTGGTCATTGTTCATTTATAGAAGTTTGCCAAAATATTCACTTTATGATTTTTTCTGAATTTTCTGTTCTTTCTTCTCTAGCTATTCTGTCATACAGAGCAGTATGATTTCTTTTTTTTTCTTTTTCTTTTTTTGGTTTTTCAAGACAGGGTTTCTCTGTGGCTTTGGAGCCTGTCCTGGAACTAGCTCTTGTAGACCAGGCTGGTCTCGAACTCACAGAGATCCGCCTGCCTCTGCCTCCCGAGTGCTGGGATTAAAGGTGTGCGCCACCACCGCCTGGCAGAGCAGTATGGTTTCTTACAAGAGGCACTAGGTTCTTTAATTTCCCTGGGAAGGAGTTTCCTCTATGATGACAGGAATCAACTGAACCAGATTTGGCATAGGGGCTGTGAGAGGCCCCTCAAGGTGTTACCCAATGGCAAGGGATTATCTTGAATGTCCCTTGTTGATTTATATTCATTATTCCAATACCTGCCTTTACTACCCCTTTTGCATAATCCTGAAGGGAGGGGCATTCTGAACGGATCATTCTTAGAAAAACATTGTTTCTGGGAACACCCTGTCTACAATCCCTTTTAACACTTGGCATTTCGATTTTTCCTCAAAGCTCTGAAAATCTCTCCTATACAAGCATCATCATAGTAATGAGATTCAGTATTGATGCTGTCTTGGATCCATTCCTCCAAGGATGCTGATCTTGCCTTTAATGACCTAATTATTCTTTTGTACTGAGAATTAGCATTTTCAAAGGCCAGAGATGTAATTATTACTTTTCTAGCTTCTAAATTTGGTATCGTTCTATTTACTACTGGTGTCAATCTTTGTATAATATCAGTGAAGGTTTCTTTTGGTCTCTGTATGGCTTTAGTAAATGACTCGATCTTCTTTCCTACTTCTTCAGTTCTGTCCCAAGCATTCAAAGCTGCTCCACAGCATAAAGCCAGGATGTGACAATCATATAGGGATCACATTTCTATAGTTGCATAAGTTGGTCTTGGGAGATTTTCATACCTCTATCTCTACTCTGTTTTTTGATGGTCTTAGCTTCTTCCCACTGTAATTGTGGACCAGGCTCCAAGTCTGCTGTAACCATGTCTCTACAGTCTTGAGGGGTAATCCTATTACAAGTTGACCATGAGTTTAACATCTGCTTCACAAAAGGTGAATGCATGCCATATGAGACTATTATTTTGTCAAATCTCCTTAAATCTAATATTGCCACAGGATTCCATTCAGCTCTCACAGAGTCTTGGGAGATATCTATCATATGGCAATTCCTACAAGGTTACTGGATATATTAGGATTGGTTTTTTAAAACCTTAGGCTGTTTCTCTTTATTATAATGCAACACTGAAATTGGTTCTCCTTTAACTTCCTCTGTCTGTATTTGAATATGTCTATGATCTGTTTTAATAAGTTTTTCTAAGGCCTCTAACTTGACAATCATACCAAACATCTTTTTAAGAGATAAACCAAAAATTATCAAAATGATAACAAGGATTATCAAAAAGATACTTAACAGTATGTCAATTTTGGTTATGTTGATTATCCCTTCATTTAATTGTTCCATTTTTAAATCATGTATTACACAATCATACAGAGACCTAACTTTGTCTATCATAATTGTGTTTCCCATTTTTTTTTGGTTTTTCAAGACAGGGTTTCTCTGTAGCTTTTGGAGCCTGTCCTGGAACTAGCTCTTGTAGACCAGGCTAGCCTCAAAACTCACAGAGATCCGCCTGCCTCTGCCTCCCGAGTGCTGGGATTAAAGGTGTGTGCCATCACTGCCTGGCCTTCCCATTTTTTTAAAAAACATTTATTTATTTATTACATATACAGTGTTCTACTTGCATGTATCCCTACAGGCCAGAAGAGGGCACCAGATCTCATTACAGATGGTTGTGAGTCACCATGTGGTTGCTGGGAACTGAACTCAGGACCTTCGGACGGGCAGGCAGTGCTCTTAACCACTGAGCCATCTCTCTAGCCCTCCCAATTTTTTTAATATCGGAAAAAAACTCTCTCTTTTAACTAATTCTCCCTTTAAGAATTCCTTTTTTTTTTTTTAACCAAATCTCTGCTGCCAATGATGAAGATGTGAGGCTGACAGGGTGTGGTGGTTGGTTTGAATAGGAATGGCTGCATAGACTCATGTGTTTGAATGCTTGGCCCATAGTGGGGGGTGGGGGGTGTGGTGGCACTATCAGGAGGTGTGGCCTTGTTGGAGTAGGTGTGGATTTATTGGAGGAAGTATGTCACTGTAAAGGCATGTTGTCAGGGTTTCTGCCTGCCTGGTTCCCATAGTCGTTAAGTCCCAAAGAAATCACACAGAGTTCTACATTAGTTATAAACTGATTGGCCCATTAGCTCAGGCTTCTTATTAACTCTTATAACTTACATAGCCCATTATTCTAGTATATGCTAGCCACATGGCTCGGTACCTCTTTCAGCAAGGCAGTCACATCTTGCTGCTTTTGTGGCGGGCTCACAACTGCAGAGAAATGGGCTTCCTCCTTCCTAGAATTCTCCTGTTCTCATTGACTCACCTCTACTCCCTGTCTGGTTGTCCTGCCTATACTTCCTGCCTGGCTACTGGCCAATCAGCATTTATTTAAAATATAATTGACAGAATACAGACCATTCGCCCACACCAGGGGCAGGATTTGAGGTTTCATATAAACTCAAGTTATGCCTAGTGTGGCTCAGTCTCCTGTTGCCTGCAGATCAAGATGTAGAACTCATGTCTCCTTCTCTAGGACCATGTCTGCCTGCATGCCATCATGTCCCACCATAATGATAATGGACTAAACCACTAAAACTGTAAGCTAGCATTAATTAAATGCTTTCCTTTATAAGAGTTGCTGTGGTCATGATGTCTCTTCACAGCAATAAAACCCTAATTTACAGGGGTTCTGAAGAGAGGAGTCAGGGACCTTTCTTATAGGTCTCTAAGAAAGAGAGGTAGTTTATCGCACTAACCTGCAGCTAGGCTCTCTGGTTTCCAGGCAGAAGTCAGCGAAGGAGGTGGGTAACAGGATGTGTGGTACACCTTGAAATGTATTAGAGATTAATAGAAAATGTCTTCATTAAGCGGCCTGTCAGTATCTGCGAGGAGGGGAAGGGCTACCACAGGCATTAGTCTGAGTTCTAACATTGCATTCTTACAACAACACCATAGTGAATTATTTTTACTTTTGTTTGTTTTGAGACAGGCTCTCTCCTGTTTCCCTGCTAGCCTTAAATGTGCTATGTAGTTGTTGCTGCCCTTCAACTCATTATTCATATTGTCAGGACTTGTGAAGTGCTGAACTCACAGGCATGTGCCATATATGGCTTTCAGAGGGAGAATCCTGGAGGCTCTGTCAGAACAGGAGGGATGATCCCCTCTGATTGCTTCTCAAAGCCCAAGTGAGCCTAGAGGCTCAGAGAAGCCCTTCCCCATCTATACCTCTGTCTCATCTCATCTGGTCCTCCTATGACCTCATGTTCCTTCTCAGCAGGCAGGCCAGGTCAAGCTGGGGCTTCAGCCTTCTCTACCTGCATTTGCTTGGTGGCTCAATCTGAAGGGTGAGGCCAGGTATGATATTCTTATCCAGCTTAGTAATTTTCAGGTATGAGTAGGAGGCTAAAAACTTTGAGCACTATGCCCATGGCAAGGGACACAGAAAAGGTCTATTCAGCTCTGCCCATTCCATCTTGGGTAAAGCTGTAACAGATAAGCTTTTAATGAGTCTCCTTAGACATAAAAAGCAGGAGCTAAAGAGAAAAGGAGTCTTGAAGTCTTTCTACATCCCTGAACTGGTTGACAGTGGTCAGAGAGGTGGATGGAGCAGCTGATTGGGTATATCTGGGTCACTGGGCAAGGGTATGAATTTGGGCCAGTTGCTGGCTTGGTCCATTCCTCCTGAGAGCTCCAGAAGGCCAGTGAAGACTATTTGTTCAGGGAGCCTACAGGGTTCTGGTATCCTGCATAGTCATCTAAGACACTGTGCTTAAGACTATATATATATATATATATATATATATATATATATATATATATATTGCTGTCATCATCTTAAAATTACTAATGAATGCAGCTGTGATCTTAGGTACATAAAGTTGGATGGGACAAATGAGTAGTAATGCAGTAAGCAAGGGAAATGCTGCCTCTGGGCATATCTTATATTCTAGGGGCTCCTTCCGGCACCCTTTTAAAATTTTATGTGTATGTTGTTTTGCCTGTGTTTATGTCTGTGTAGCATGTGGGTGCAGTGCCCACAGTGGCCAAAAGAGGGTGTCAGATCCCCTGGAACTGGAGTTAATACACAGTTGTGAGCCACATTGAGGGTGCTGAGAATTGAAACTCAACCCTTTTGAAGATTAACCAATGTTCTTAACCAATTAAGTCATTTCTCCAGCCCCAAATTTTCATATTTGAGGAGGGCAGAAATCAAGCCTTTTCCTTTGTAAACAACAGCTTTATTAAATATTTCATTAATATGTCATGAACTTTTCTCTTTTAAAGTGTAGAATTTGTGGTGTTTGGGACATTTATGTGTTGTGAAACCACCATATAGATCTAATTCCAGAGTTATTTCATCATCTGAAACAGAAATTACATGCTTATTATCTCTCTGTCTCTATCAAAATATAGTTCTGGCAACCCCTTGATTTGCTTTCTGTATCTGTGACATTAAATAAACAAATAATAATTAGTTGAGTGTAGTGGCCCATGCCTTTAATCCTAGCACTCAGAAGGCAGAGGTAGATGGATCTCTGTGAGTTTGAGAATGGTCTGATCTACAGAACTAGTTCCAGGACAACCAGAAACCATCTCAGAAAACAATAATAATAATAATAATAATAATAATACCATTCGAAGTGAAGAGAGATATTGTGCACAAAAGATAATATCTCTCTCATGTTTTCAGACAGTGCCTTGTGTAAGCCAGTCTAGCTTTAGAACTTGCTATGTAGTTAAGGATCACACACCCCTATCAAACTCGCTTCCCAGTCCTTCCAGGTCTTTCCTCATCCCTCATCCTTGTGATCACCTGTTGTAAAATATTATTTTAAGGTATGTTATATTTGTTTACACTGTGGAACATTTGTTTAATAATGAAAAAATGTGTTGCATCTTTTATGTTGCATTTGTTTAACTCTGTGAAGTTGTGTTACTTTGCCTGCCTAAAACACCTGAGTGGTCTAATAAAGAGCTGAATGGGCTAAGAGCAAGGCAGGAGAAAGGATAGGTGGGGCTAGCAGGCAGAGAGAATAAACAGGAGAAAGAGAGAAAAGGAATCGAGGCATGAGAGAAGGAGCAAGAGAACAAGGAGAAGAGGATGTTAGTAGCCATCCCCTTACCACACAGCCAGTCATAGGGTAAGAGTGAAAGTAAGACAAACAGAAGTGAGAAAATGAAAAAGCCCAGAGGTGTTGTATTTTGGGGGAGAGGTGTGGGTTGTGTTCCCAGCGCCTGGCTCCCAAGCCCCCAGCTACTGGCCCGCTCAGCCACTGGTTACTTGCTTATGCCCGAAATAACCACATGAGACCTGTATTAATTTAAATACTGCCTTGCCCATTATCTCTAGCCTCTTCCCGGCTAGCCCTCACCT
>JAQHUG010000480.1:83434-150582 GCA_028555095.1 Dicrostonyx torquatus | reverse complement strand
AGGTAGACAACTCCCTGGTTGGAATCCCAAGTTATTTCCTTATACGGAACTGGAACATAGTTGGATTCTTAGACTTTTGTTTGAGGTAGGAGCAGATCTACTTTATTCTTGGAGCACAAGGGCTGGCTATTAGCCACAGGTGTTGACAATAACCTTGAGAGAGCAGAACTCTCAGGTCAACAGCTTGGTGGGGCCTTTGTTTGAGGTAGAAGCACAATAACCTTGTAAGTTCCTACTCTCTGACCTTTGGTCAATGAGGAAATAGGCTCATAATTTCGGCCCTCCACAAATAAGCCAAGCTAAGGTCTGGTGTTCATAAGAAAGAATAAGAAAAAAAGAAAAAGAAAAGAAAGAATAAGACTGTGTGTATTTATTTGGGAACTGGGTGATGTCCACCCCCAAAGAACAAAAGAATAAAGAGTAAAACAACAAGAACAACAACAGTCTTCTGTGGCAGCATGGATCACAGATATCAACAGGTCTTGGGTATCAGCTAAGGCCACTCACATCAACATGGTCTCTGGCAGCAACATGACTGACTGACAGATACCAACATGACTTTAGGTGGCATCATAAGCTACAGATATCTGCATGGCCTTTGGTGGTAACATGGGCCATGAATATCAACATGGTTCCCAACTGCAGCAGGACCACGTACCCAGCATGGCTCATGGTATGCACCTGCTTAAAAACATATTTTATTATATTTTATCTATCTATCCATCTACCTATCATCTATCTATCTTGTGATGTGTGTGTGTATACATACACTTGAGTGCCACCACACTCATGTGGAGGTCTGAGGGCAACATAGTGTCGGGGACCGTTGCCCCAACATAGAAACTGGTGCTTTGTCCTATATGTGTTCTTGGAGACGCGAGGAAGAAATCAGACTTTCACACCATCATCATTCAAAGGCAGCTCAGGACCTCTTGTCCTTTTCAGCATGACCTTGCGTTTATTTCTTCTCCTCCCAAGCTCTGAATGCCCTCTGAAAATGCTCCTCCACCCTCAGGAATTCTCTATTCACATTCCTTTTCCGGGGACACCACACCTCTCATCCACACACCTGCATATCTCACCAGCTTTGGAACCAGCAACTTCTTCCTGGGCAGTCTACAAGTAAAAGAAGGCCGGAGCCAAGCCTTTCACCTTTTGTCTTTCTAAATTGCTAGCTTTCCAACTACCAAGCTGTATTCAAGCCATGGCCGTCACCAGGCTGGCGGATGTCAGAGCCCACAATGTAGGAGTTAGTTCTTTCTAACATGTGGGGCTCATGAATTGAATTCAGGTCATCAAACTTGGCAGTAGCACATCTTTATCTGCTGAGCCCTTCCACTGGCTCTGTTCTTGTTTTTGTAACAGGTTCTCACTATAGCCCTGGCTGACCTAGAACTCTCTGTGTAGTCCAGGCTACTTTCAAACTTGCATTAATTCTCCTGCTTTGACCCCCAGAGTGGGATTACAGGTGTGCCTGGTACTTTTAAAAATATTTATTTTTTAATATATGTGCATTGGTTATCAGACCCCCTGGAACTGGAGCTACAGACAGTTGTGAGCTGTCATATGGATGCTGGGAACTGAACTTGGTCATCTGGAAGGACAGCAGTGCTCTTAACTGCTGAACCATCTCTGCAGTCCCACCTGGTATTCGTCTTAGTCTTAGAAACAATCTCTTCTAGCCAGGCCTATAATAGCTACTTAGGTGGCTAAGGTGGGAGGGTAACAAGTTTAGTGCCAGCCTGGGCAATTTAATGAGATCATGTGTAGAAGAAAAAATAAGGAGGGAGCTGGGCATGGTGGCACAATTCTTTAATCCCAGCACTTCAGAGGCAGAGGCCAATGGATCTCTGTGAGTTCAAGGCCAGCTACATATACAAGAGCTAGTTCCGGGACAGGCTCCAAAGCTACAGAGAAACCCTGTCTCGAAAAACCAAACCAAAACAAACCAAAACAAACAAAAAGTATGATGCTATTACTCAGATGGGCAGTGGTGGCTCATACCTTTAATCCCAACACTTCAGAGGCAGAGGCCAATGGATCTCTGTGAGTTCAAGGCCAGCTACATATACAAGAGCTAGTTCCGGGACAGGCTCCAAAGCTACAGAGAAACCCTGTCTCGAAAAACCAAACCAAAACAAACCAAAACAAACAAAAAGTATGATGCTATTACTCAGATGGGCAGTGGTGGCTCATACCTTTAATCCCAACACTTCAGAGGCAGAGGCCAGGTGAATTTCTGTGAATTTCAGGACAGTTGGAGCTATATAGCAAGACCCTGTCTCAAAAACACAAAATAAAAAGGGCTAAGCATGTTATCCTTGGTTCAATAGTTAGTACAACAAACAACAGACACCAAAAACATTATTTTTCTATGTTTAATGACATTTTCCCTCTATTTAAAAATTCTTTTTGAGACAAGGTTGGCCTGGAATTTGCTATGTAGACCAGGCTGTCCTTGAACTGACAGAAATCTGTGTGACTTTGGTTCTTTTTTTTAAAAAAAATATTTATTTATTTATTATGTATACAATATTCTGTCTGTGTGTATGTATGTCTGCAGGCCAGAAGAGGGCACCAGACCTCATTACAGATGGTTGTAAGCCACCATGTGGTTGCCGGGAACTGAACTCAGGACCTTTGGAAGAGCAGGCAATGCTCTTAATCACTGAGCCATCTCTCCAGCCCGTGACTTTGGTTCTTGAGTGCTGGGATTAAAGGCATTAAAGACCAAACCCAGGTCTCTCTACTTTAGTTTGTTTTTTGAGACAGGATTTCTGTGTGTAACCTTGGCTATTCTGGAACTCTATGTAGACCAGGTTGGCCTCAAATTCACAGGGATCTGCCTGTCTCTGCCTCCCAAGTGCTGGGATTAAAGGTATAAGCCACCACCAACCTCTCTGATTTTTTTAACCAGAGGGCTAGCTTTTTATTTTTTTCAGTGCCAGGGATCTAACCCAGAGTCATGGGCATGCTAGGTAAATTTTAGTTAAGTTCTAAGCCACTCTTAGTTTTTTAAAATTCTTTTTGAATTTTATTTTTATGAATTGGAGTGTGTACAGGCCTGCACATGCCACAGAGTGCATGCAGAGATTAGAGGGCAAGTTGAGGGAGTTGTTTTTTTTTCCCTTCCATCTGGGTTTCAGAGATCAAATTTGGGTTATTGGTCTTGGCAAGAGGTTCCTATAGCCACTGAGCCATCTCACTGGCTCTGTCCTCAGTTTTTTGAGACAAGGTCTTGAATGTAGTTCAGGCTGACCTTGTCCTATTGATCTTGTTGTCTCTGCCTCCATAGTGCCAAGATTACTGGTTTAAAATACTGCACTCAGGTGATTATTTTGTTCGTTGCTTTTTGTTTCCAGACAGGTTGTTTCTCTACTGTAGCCTAGGTTAACATGGAACTTACTATGTAATCTAGGCTGGACTAGAACTTTGGTAATCCTCAGAAATCAGTCTCCTGAGTGATGAGATTACAGGTCTGAGTCACCAGGGCTGATTCTTCAGCTGGGCACTTAAAATTTTTTATTGTGTGTATGTATGATATGTGTATATGTGGGTGTTTGCATGTTATAATATACATGTGAAGGTAAGAATACAACTTTTGTGGAATCAGTGGTTTCCTTCTGTCTTTCATGATGAGTTCCAGATATTGAACTCGGGTCACGTACTTGTGCTGTCAGGCTTGCATTTGATTCAAGTGACTTTACCTGCTGAGCCAGCCAATTTTACTTTGTATGAGATTCTGAAACGTTTATACCGTGGCTAGGAACTGTTGCTTAGCTTATTTTAGAGGTTCTTGGGGGACATTCTGATAGGATTGAGGGGCATGAATAACAGACTCCTCCAGTGCAGGCTCCTTGGCCCCCTACTTATGGTCTCAGTACCACATATCCACACTTACACAGAATGAAGGAAACAAGCTCCTTACAAGCCCGGGTACTTTTTGTTTATTGTTTTGAGACTGGGTCTCATGAAGCCCAAGTCCTCCCAACCAGAACAACCAATCAACCAACCAAGCAACCAAACAAAAACCCTCTAAAAAAACAAACAAGAAAAACCTGGGCATGGTACCACACTCAAGAGCAATTAGTTCTCAACCTTCCTAATGCTGTGACCCTTCAATACAGTTGCTCATGTTGTGGTGACCCCAAACAATAAAGTTATTTTTGTTGCTACTTCATAACTATAACAGGTTGAGAACTGCAGCTCAAGTGTGTGGTAGGAGGATCAGAAGTTCAAGGACATCTTCCATTACAAAGCAAGTTTGAGGCCAGCCTGGCTATATGAAATCCTGTTTCAAAAATAACTACATCAAAACAAAATAAATTACACTGAGAATATGCAGTTAAAAAATCAAACAATCATTAAATAAAAGCCTCTACTATGTTTTTCAAGAAAGGTTTTTTTCCCTAGTCTTGGGTGTCCTGGCACTCACTCTGTAGAACAACCACACTGGCCTCAAACTCACAGAGATCTGCCTGTCTCTGCTTCCTGAGTGCTGAGATTAAAGGTGAGTGGCACCACTGTCTGGCTACTTTTATTTATTTATTTATTCATTTAAAATGAAAATTTTTTCCCTTTTTTTTCCTTTTGGTTTTTCAAGACAGGGTTTCTCTGTGGCTTTGGAGCCTGTCCTGGAACTAGCTCTTGTAGACCAGGCTGGTCTCGAACTCACGAAGATCCGCCTGCCTCTGCCTCCCGAGTGCTGGGATTAAAGGCATGCGCCACCACCGCCCAGCTAAAATGAAATTTTTTCAAGACATGGTTTCTCCATATACCTTTGGAGCCTGGCTTGGAGCCTGGCCTGGAACTAGCTCTGTAGATCAGGCTGACCTTGAATTCACTGAGATCTGCCTGCCACCTGTGCTTCCCAAGTGCTGGGATTAAAGGTGTGCACCACCACTACCAGGCTAAATTAATGTGTTTTTATTTCATGTGCATTCATGTTTTGCCTGTGTGTATGTCTGTGTGAAGGTGTCAGATCCCCTGAAACTGGAGTTATAGGCAGTTATGAGCCGTTGTGTTGGTGCTGGGAATTGAACCTAGGTCCTTTAGAAGAGCAGCCTGTATTCTTAACCACTGAGCTGTCTCCCTAGCCCCAATTTTATTTTTAATTGCCAATTTTCTTTAGTGTTTATGAAAGTATGCAGATCTATTCTCAGACCTAGTAAAGTGAATTACCTTCATGTCAAATTTCCATTCTTCACTTTAAGTTTTGAGATGTGGTACTTATATTTCTCAGGCTGGTGTCCACCTTGGCTGTATAGACAAGGATGACTTGAACTTTTGATCTTCCTGCCTCCACCCCTTTACCTCTTGCTTCTACTCTAGTATTCAAGGTCCTAGGTGACATTTCAGAGTCTCCATCTATGTTTTTGTGTCCTAGACTTGAAGTGGCAGCTGAAGAACTTTACCATCCCATCATTCTCTCCAGTATAGGGACCAGGACCTTGAATTTCACTTGAATGTCATCATTTGGAACTTAATTTCTGATTTGTGTCTCTACATGGAGCTGAGGTGGCCTTTGCTGTCTGCTGAGCTTCACTGTCATGCCCCCGAAGTAGAATAAGTTAGAAAAGACAAATTATTAGACATTGATTTATTTAGCGATTTACTTAAAGCACTGCTTGTAATGCCTATTTGCCAAACATGACTTCACTTGCTACCTGGAACAGAATGACCTGGATAAATATCTGAAAGCAATGGGTCATTGCCCTTAACAAACTGCTGACTGCCACAAAGGCTTCTGTAAATTCTGCTTGCTTGCCTATCCCACCTTGTGGTTTTAGAGTATAAAACGAGAATACAAATTAGACCCAACATTGAAGCCTTTCAGGAGCTATCCTGGCTTTACTGATGATATCTCTCTTCTAGTCTCATTGGTGACAGTGTGCTTATTCCAGAAAGATTCCTGCAACACTCTCATCGTACCTCTCATTTCTGGAGTGCTGTTTGCCTATTGTGTGTTTGTTCCTCAGTAGGGACTCACATCAGCATGATTAGCTGAATGTCCTCATCTCTCTCTTGTGCCTCTCTGTATTAGGACCCAGGAGCCTAGGTGAAATGCAACTAACTACATCTGGGCCTTCATGCACTATCGTAGTCTGCTCTTCCAGAGACAGACAGTGTTGTAGCCCCTATTCTAGTGCAGCTACAAACACCTAAGGTGACAGTTTACTGTCCCACCTAGAAGTTCCTGATTTCAATCAGTGTAGGCATACAGAGATTCTGTTAGTTGAACTCCCCAGATTAGGCCATGAATCTCAGCACCAATGCTGGCACCAGAACTAAGGTAATGTACTGGAGAAATTGCGTAGTGTTAAGGTGTGCTTGCTGACCTTGCAAAGGACCTGATTTTGGTTCTCAGCAATCATATCAGGCAGCTCACAGCTCCAGTTCCAGGGCATTTGACACCCTCTTCTGATCTCCATGTACACGTACAGATACATACACATAAATAAAAAAATATATATCTAAAAATAACTAAGGTGATGGATGACTCTCCTCAGCATATCTGTCATTTTTCCTATGTGGGCTCCCATAGCTGAGCTTGACCCTTAATTCATGGGGTAGAAATTCAGAGGGTAACATGGCGTGATAGTCATCAACTCGACTACATCTGTAATTAACTAAATCCAAGAAGCTGGGTGTATTACTGAGAGATTTTTCTTGGTTAGATTATTTGAGGTGGAAGATCCACTCAAAATCCAGAACATTTGCAGTCAGAAATCCACCCTAAATCTGGTCATATCTCCTGGTGGCACCCCATATAGAAGGACACGGACAAAGGAAACTTGCTTTTTGCCTGCCTGCCTGCCTGCCTGCCCTCACTCTTGCTGGCAAGTTAATCTTTCTTATTCACCAAGCCATTTCTTTGCTGGTGTTAGGACCCACTTCTTTAGGATTCCAACCTAGACTGAAAACTGGGACTCCATTATGAGATTGGGGCTGTTGAGATATCCAGTCTCATGGACTGAACAGCTACAGGATCCTTGGCCTTTCTATCAGAAAACAGCATTGTTGGACTACACGGACTGCAACTTGGAAGCAACTCAAAAACATATATTTTAATCGGTTCTGTTCCTTTATAGAACCCTAATAATGAGTCTATCCTTCATAGTCCTGGATGGTGGAGCAGAAATGACAAAGGGGACAGGTAAAACTGTTTGAGGATTTAATGGCAAGGTTGGGGTAGGGAAATCCTAGCTGCTACTTCTGCCTTCCTTTGGTGAGAAGGCTGCCTGTGGGTGGGATGAGGATGACCATGGGGTCTGGAGTTGGTTAGGGGACATCTAGGGCCCCGAAATATTGCTAAGCAGTATGAGGTCTCTTCCAGCTGGTAAGGAGGAATGTTAAGTGGCACTGAAGCTGATGTGACCATGGGCAGATCCTCTCACATAGGTATTCTTGACCACTTCCTTCGAGTTTTGAGGAGTTTGCCCATAGACACTATGGAGTGTGGTATGGTCATCATCCCTCTGAGGCTCAAGGCTCTTCCCCCATTGTTCCTAACTCCTATCTTGAGGAGTCTAGGGACAGACTGATAGACTGTTCTTCCTTTTGCAGGTGCTGGAGTAAGGGGAGGAGGTGATTCAGGTCTTGTGGAGAGACGGGTGGCTCAGATAGGGACAGTGGTGGCCCTGAAAACATTACAGTGAGTTTTGAACATTTGGTAGTTGAGGAATGTAGCTGGGCTCGGTGGTGGTGGCAGTGGCCGCAGCAGCAGTGATGGCGGTGGCAGGGGCGGCAGCAGCATAGGATAGAGAGTGGTGGCCTGAGCCCAGGGACTGGAATGTTTGACTAAGGTCTATGGTCCCAAAGTCCTTCCAATATAGGGCTAGGTGATGGTAAGGACAGACACAGAAAGGGTGGTCAAAAGGGGCAGAGTGCCGATGGTGTAAGTTCCCAAGGCTCAGAGCTTGTGAGGGTTCACCCACTTGTAGGTGCCCTCATACTGGAAGCCCACTCTCTTCATCAGCTCATCTGCCTCTGTGGGGCCGCGGCTGGGAGGCAAAGGGAAACATTGAGTGACCCTTGTCCTTGGTAATTCCCAATGTCCTGCTTCATTTGGCTTGGCTCCCTTAGCTCCCATCCTTCCCTTACCTGCCATAAACATAGGGAATGGGCTGGGGCTTCTCTCGATCAATCTTGTGCAGCAGTGGTGTGAAGATACGCCAGGCTTCCCTGAGTTCATCACTGAAGGGATACAGTGTATGATGGAGCAGAGACACATAGGGAGGGAGGGAGAAGGCCACCTCTCTTGCCTGAGTGTATTAGGCTTTGGGGAGGGGTTTCCTCACCTGCGGACAAAGTGCATCTGACTCCCACAGAAGACATCCAGGATGAGGCGTTCATAGGCATCAGGGAGCTTCACATTCTGCAGGGTTGGGGAAGGGGGAATGTTGCTGATACTGATACTGTATTTGAGCACCCATGGCCTCCCTTAGGGCCTTGCCCAGATGGTCCTCCCTGTGGGAACCTTGTATCTGTTGCCATAGGTCAAGTCCAGCTCTGATTCCTCAGGGTTGAAGAACATGCCAGGCTTCTTGGTCATCATCTTGGTGTATACAGCCTCATTAGGCTGCACACGGATCACCAGCTCGTTACGCTTGCACTGCTGGTGGAAGATGTCGCCTGCCACATCGCGGAACTGCAGTCTCACTTCAGCCTTACGCTCATTCAGAGCTTTGCCACAGCGCAGGATGAAGGGTACCCCTACAGGGCAGGACTGGCCTCAGGGACTGGCTTTCCTACAGTCTTGTGCTGTGTAAGTGTGTGTGTGTGTGTGTGTGTAGAGAGGGAGAGGGGCAGATCACTGTGCCTGTGCACATGTGTGAATGTGTAATTGAGGAATAAGTGTGACTAGGGTGGTGTTCCACTTGTGCCAGCCCTCCTCTCCAGCATCCCTTACTACTTAGCACCATGTATCTGACCATGCTAGTAAGTGTATCTTTGAGAGTACATCAAACCCCACTTTTCTGGGTCCTAGAGGTGTCACCTACCATCCCACCGCTCGTTTTCCACATAGAGGACAGCCGCTGCAAAGGTGGCAGTGGTGGACCCATGGGGCACTGTAGGATCATCTAAGTACCCATGGGTAGCTTCTCCTTCTCCATTGGGGTTCCCCACATACTGGCCAAGGACAACATTGTTGGTTTCCACCTCTGAGATACATTTCAGCACTTTGACCTGGGAGAAAAACCATTGCAGAATGGGCCCCTCAGTTACAGGGAGGGTGTAGGGAAAAGGACATGAGCCCAGTGCCTTGTCATAGAGTGGCCTGCCATGGGGTATAGCTGCTGGGGACCTGGTAGATATGCCTCTCTACCTACCTTCTCATCACGGACATCATCTGAATCTGTGGAGGCAGGCTTTTCCATGGCCACCAGACACAACATCTGCAGGAGATGGTTCTGCATAACGTCCCTAGTATCAGAAGAAGCAAATACTCTGGTCAGGTGCCACTTCCAGCATGGGAACAAAGGGATGACCAAGTTCTAGGAGCACTAGGGTTACTAAACAAGGCTTTCTAGTGACAACCTGGGAAACCTTGCTTCTTTATCTGTAGTGTCGTCCAGGTCTAAGGCAAGGAAGTAGACAGTGACCCTGGAAACACTTGAGGTTTAGCTGAGTGGGTTGAATACTAGCCCTTAGTGTATGAGGTTTAAACTGAGTTAGGGTAGGATATGGGTTCTTACCTGATGATCCCAAATTCATCAAAGTAGCCTCCACGACCCTCAGTACCAAAGGGCTCTTTAAATGTGAGTATCACACAGGCAATGTTGTCTCGGTTCCAGATAGGACCAAAGATCCTGTTGGCAAATCTATAGGAGGTACAGGAGAAAGACTAGCATGGGAGACATTATGGAAGAGCCCATCTACCCTTGGGATTCTACAGTATAGTAGTTGCATCTGAGCCAAGCTAG
Source organism: Dicrostonyx torquatus (assembly GCA_028555095.1). Classification (NCBI taxonomy): domain Eukaryota; kingdom Metazoa; phylum Chordata; class Mammalia; order Rodentia; family Cricetidae; genus Dicrostonyx; species Dicrostonyx torquatus. The sequence goes on along the minus strand of JAQHUG010000480.1, from coordinate 140,656 downwards.
AGTCTAGTACCCTGGCTGGCATCTTTGAAGAATCTGTCTTTGGGGCAGCGGGGCAGGTAGGGTTCCTCACATTGCCACCCTTGCCCTGGTCCTTTCCCACCCTGTCCCCTTTGTACCTCAGCACCATGAGGTTCTGAACCATCTCCTTGCCCAAGTAGTGGTCAATGCGGTAGATCTGGTCCTCACGGAACAGAGAGGAGATGTGGTTCGACAGCTGGTTGGAGCTCTGCAGGTCTCTCCCGAAGGGCTTCTCCACTATGATGCGGTTCCAGCCTCTGCCGGGAGCCCCCAGTCATGTTATTTCCCAAACCTTTCCCCAGGAATAGGCCCAGAGCCATGTCACTCTGACCCAGGGAGCAGGGCTTTCATCCACATTGTATTCTCAGGTGACCCAGGGAAGCTCTGCTGACTGCTACTGATTCTTACCCTGCACAGACAGTGTCTTAGAAGCCTTCCTGCCAACATGCTGATGACTGGATCAGTTTCTGGGTTTTGCCCACCCTTGGTGCTAGTGTAGCATGACTGGCACATTCTTGGGTGGCTTTGTTTCCCCTCCTTACCCATGTTAGATCCTCAGGGGGTCAGAAGTAGCCCAGCAGCCAACAGAAAAGTAGGCAGATAGGACATCAAGCACACAACTTCCTTACTAGTTTTACTTTAATTAGTTTGAGATAGGGTCGCATGTATCTAAGGTTAGCCTAGAATTTGCTATGTAGTCAAGGATGACCTTAGACTCCTGATTCTCCTGCCTCCATTTCCTAAGAGCTGGGATCACACGCATGTGCCAGTATGTCTGGCTGCCCTCATTGATCTTATTTATTTATTTACTGTATACAAGTATTCTGTCTTCATGTACATCTCTACGCCAGAAGAGGGCATCAGATCTCATTATAGATGTTGTAAGCCACCACGTGGCTGCTGGGATTTTCGATTCTTTTTTTTTTTTCTTTTTTTGGTTTTTCGAGACAGGGTTTCTCTGTAGCTTTGGAGCCTGTCCTGGAACTAGCTCTTGTAGACCAGGCTGGTCTTGAACTCACAAAGATCCACCTGCCTCTGCCTCCCGAGTGCTGGGATTAAAGGCGTGCACCACCACCGCCCGGCTAGGTTTTATATTCTTGAGATGAAGTCATGCATTGTTACTCAGGTTGGCTTGAAACTCTTGGGTAGTCCTGCATCATCCCTTGAGTACCTGGGACTACAGTCATGGCTCAGTGCAACTGACTTCTATTGGTTTTATTTGTTTTTTTTTTTTAAGTAACTTTTTTTTTTCTTTTTGAGGTTCTTACTATAAAGACTAGGCTAACTTTAAATTCACTATGTAGTTCATGCCGGCCTTGACTACATAGTGATCCTTCTGTATCCTGACTACTGGGATTACAAATGTGCACCAGTATTACCTTCCTTAAATTTTTGTGTTGTTCTTTGAGACAGTCTCACTCTTAATTTCAGGTTAGTCTTGAACTACAAGTACTCCTCTTGCCTAAGTCTCCACAGTGCTAGGATTATAATGTGTGAGTCACATTGACCAGATTTTCTTTGATTTTAAAAGAACAGGTTCTTTTCTTTGTAGCTCATAACAGAGCACTAAAGTTGTTTTCTAAATTCAAAATCAGGAGCAAGAGAAAGATGGTATTCAGTCTGCAGTGGTCTGCTGGGAATTCTGAAACACACACACACACACACACACACACACACACACACACACACACGAGGGGCGGGGGGGGGGGGGGAGAGGGAGAGAGAGAGAGCGCGAGAGTGCGCATGCACACGAGAAAATGCCTCATAGTAGCTGTTCTGTGGAGCAACACTGTCATCTTGTGGTCATGGTGGGAACTGTTGCTAGAAGCTGCCCAGTTAAGTATATGTGGTAATAAAAGGCTGTTAGAAAAATCCAGTACTTATAGCTTGTTCCCTCTTTTGGAATGCTAATCCATCTAGACAACAAACAGGAGGCAGTCAGATTTTCAGCTTGCCTAGACTGGCTTGACCTGAGGGCTGCTGTTCAGAGTAGCAGAAGCAAAAGCAAACAGACAGGAACAGGGAGAGAAAGGTAGGCCTTACGTCTGACTCATGCAGATCTCTTGAATGTTCTTGGTGACAGCTTCATAGACTGTTGGGGGCAAGGCCAGGTAGAATAGGCGGTTGGCCTGCATCCCCTGGGGCAGGGCATTCAAATGGCTATTGAGGTGCTTGTAGGAGGCTGGATCATCATACTGGCCAGCCACATAGGAGTTACGGGAAAAGAACTCCTCCAGCTTGGGTTTTTCCTCTGGGGTGGCCTGGGAGAAATAGACAGAGAAATGTCAGTTCTGCATCTCTCAGCATCTACACACTTGTTCTGCCCTAAAGGAGTGAAGTATCTCATTTTTCTTTTTTTTTCTTTTTGGTTTTTCAAGACAGGGTTTGTGGCTTTGGAGCCTGTCCTGGAACTAGCTCTTGTAGACCAGGCTGGCCTCGAACTCCCAAAGATCCGCCTGTCTCTGCCTCCCGAGTGCTGGGATTAAAGTCGTGCGCCACCACCGCCCGGCCCAGTATCTCATTTTTCTACAATGTCTTACTCCAGTTGGGTTTCCCTTGAGTCAACTGTTCTGACTCCACAAGTACAAGAGTTTCCTTCATCCATCTTGCTAACTTTGTGCACCCATGGGGAAGAGGTTGAGGCATACGGCAGGAATACTGTGTGCTGGTGGGCAAATCACTGGTATAGTTTACCTCAGGGTCCTCGTGCCTAGAGCTGAAATCTAATTTCAGGAAACTATGACCTGAGAGAAAAGAATGTTGGAAGGATGTCTCTTCAAAATTATCAACAGAAAACTATAGGTGCTGAGAAAATGCCAACATTGCACATTTACCAGGGGGAAGAGGTACTTGGAAGAATCCTCTAGCTGCTGGCATGACCCAGTGTGGCACCAGAGGACAGCAGGATGGAGCCAGAGAGGCTGGGTCATAGTGGAGCTGGGAAACAGATCTAAGACTGAATTGACCATCTTCTTCTATCTTTGTCCAGAGGTCATGGAAAGGGTGGCATAAGTAAGTGGCCTCAGCTTTTGAGTGGTTGGTAAGGGACAGCAAGGATGTGAGGTGTCAGAGCTTGAGTGTTCTGGGTGGCCCTGTTTCTCGGTCAGTCAAATAAGAACTGGGAAAGGAAGTCTTGCTTATGATGGGAATGGGACAGGTCTCCTCACGGGCTGCCTTGAGCTAGTCTTGCTGTGGGGAAGGGGTAAGGGCACAACAAGGCTCTGGTATACTCCATTGTCACTCACTTTAAAGAAGGGCTCACTCTGCTTGCGGATGTCATCCACTGTGAGACGGGAGCGGGCATAGCCCACAATGAAAGTGTCCTCGGGTAGAAGGCCATCCCGGAACAGCCACCTGAGGGTACAACAAGGCTTTTTTCAGGCTGGGTAGGGAAGGCCAAGGCCTGTCTCTAGTAGAGGTTTTTTTGGGGGGTAGTATAGAGATATACCTACCAGATGGTGGGATAGATCTTCTTCTTGGCCAGGTCACCCTGCAGCAGAAGAAACATGGTCAGAAAGAGCTGACATGATCTAGATCATTCCCTACCACTGGTGAACTGGGTCCTCATTTAGGATTACCACTCAGCTACAGATATATCTACTATGCCCCCATATATCATCAGAGGAACTCAGAGAGTCAAGCCTGCCCCAGCCTTGTACCAGTACAGGTGAGTAGATGAATCTGCCAGGTTAAAAATGAAAACCCAGACATTGAGTTCATTAGAACTTAAGGATGATAAAGGCAGCACATTCAACAAAAATAAAACCTCTGAGATATGATAGATGTCACAATATCATAAAAGAGGGTACAAAGTAACTAGATGATCATTCAATTAATGAAGTTAGAAAAATGACAGCAAGCCAGGCTTGACGATGCAGTGAGGTCTTCTCAATATAAAGGCCAGATTCGATGGCATATAGCTTTCCAACATTTAGGGAGAAATTGTTCCAAAAGTCCTCCTCCAAATCTGAATTTTAAAGCAATAAAAAAATTTATAAGGAAGAAATGAAAAAATTGGACTGGGGATGATGCTCAGTGATTTTAGACGTGCAGATTCTGATTTGTATCCCTGAACTAAAAAACAAACAAACAAACTGAAATAGAATAGAAAACTAATAAAAGAGTGCTAGAGGATGTGGGGGACAGCAGTCTTCTGAATATAACATGGCTGTGGCACCGATGAAGAAGTCACAGCAGCTGTGGTTGCTTGTACAAGATTTGTACAAGATCTGCACAAGATCAAGCCAGTCAACATGGCAACATGGAGTGTGTATGTGAGGCGGGGAGGGTTCACAAGCTCCTACCCCTAGGTTAGGATCTACTGGCAGCCGATGGTTGCTGGGGAGTTTAATTTTTCTTCATGGGTGTGGCTTCTGGTTGCTAAAGGAGTGGATGATGAAGCACTAATTGCATTTAGTGGGTTATAAAAAAAGAAAAGTTGGGAGGGTGAGGGGGAAGGGGGTCCAGAAGGAGTTAGAGGGAGAATGGAGGGTGGATATGCTTGAAATATTTTGTATACATGTATGAAATTCTCAAAGAATAAATTAAGAACTATTAAAAAAATCAAACCAAAGTAAAACCAACTTCCCCAAACACCAAATCAAAAACCCAAATAAACATAAAACAAACAAACAAACAAAAAAGAAAAACTGGGCTTGGTGGTATTTGTGTGGTTGGAACAGGAGGATCAGGACTTCGAAGCTATCCTTATGTATACCTATCCCTGTCTGTCTCAAACACCAAAAACCAAAACAACACAACCAACAAAATCCAAACCAAACCACAACAAAACTAACCAAAACCTAACAATTTAGAATGATAGAGAATTATTATTATTATTATTATTAATTTTGGTTTTTCGAGACAGGGTTTCTCTGTGTAACAACCAGGGCTGTCCTGGAACTCACTCTGTAGACCAGGCTGACCTTAAACTCACGGAGATCTGCCTGCCTCTGTCCCCTAAGTGCTGGGATTAAGATGTGTGTCACCACTGCCCAGCTTTATTATTAGGTTTTGAGACAGGGTTTTGCCGTGTAACCCAGGTTGTTTTTCCCTCCAAATCAGGGTTTCTTTGTGTAGCCCTGGCTGTCCTGGGACTAATTCTGTAGACCAGGCTGGCTGTGGACTCATCTACCTGCCTCTGCCTCCTAAGTGCTGGGATTAAGATGTGTGTCACCACTGCCCAGCTTTATTATTAGGTTTTGAGACAGGGTTTTGCCGTGTAACCCAGGTTGTTTTTCCCTCCAAATCAGGGTTTCTTTGTGTAGCCCTGGCTGTCCTGGGACTAATTCTGTAGACCAGGCTGGCTGTGGATTCAGAAATCTCCCAGTGCTGGGATTAAAGATAGGTGCTACCTTGCCCTGTCCTGTTGGTCTTAAATTAGTATGTAGTCCTGCTAGCCTCAAACTCTAGACAATCCTCTTTGTTTCAGCCTTCTTTGTCCTGGGATCACAAACATGTGTCACCATGCTCAGCAAGAGGGAGAAATGTCTGGAAAAAAATTCAACCCACCATATAATGGAGCAAACGCAATGACTACAAAGACAACCCCTGACCTAGATATCATTGCCAGTGGCTTCTATCAGAATCAAGGAAGTGAGAATTTGAGTCTGAAACAAATTTCCCCTGAGGACAGAAGAAACGGGGAGTATTCCTAAAGCTACATTGAGAACGTCAGTTCTACAACTTGATGACAAAGCAGATGTGAAAGCCTTTCTATTTATTGATCTTTTTTTTTTTTGAGACAGGGTCTGTCTACATAGCCCTGGCTGTCCTGGAACTCACTATGTAGACCCAATTAAGTCTGGATCCCCAGGACCTATGTAAAAAGCTGGGCAGGGAAGTGCACATCTGTGACCCTAGAGCTGAGGGGTGGGGACAGCAGATTTTTGAAGCTCATTTGCCAACAAGCCTGGCTAAACTGATGAACTGCAGGTTCAACAAGAGCTCCTGTCTCGAATAATAAAGGTGGAGAGCAATGGAAATTCTGGTATCTACACATGTGCTCACATGTATGTATGCATCTGCACACACATACAGATGGACAAATATATATGAAGAAAAAAGGCAAGCCAGGCATGGTGGCACATGATTGACCCTCAACGACTCAAACATAGTGGTATATGCATACAATCTCAGCACTTATGGTGTTGAGGCAGGAGGATGATGACTTCAAGGCCAGCCTGGACTACATAGTAAGACCTTTTTATCAAAGAGGGAAGGGGATCTCTTTAATCTGATTTTGGACATCTATCAAACACCCTAAGAACACCACACATGATGGGGGTATTGGTTACTTTCTTGTTGCTGTGACAATACCTGACAGAAGGTAACTTGAGGGATGAAGAGTTCATTCAGGCTCCCAGTTTGAGGGTCCAGTCTGTCATGTCAGAGAAGACATGGCGATGGAGTTTGAAGTACTTTGTGTCAACAGTCAAGAAGCAAAGAGATGAATAAGGACACGCAGCTTACTTTCCCTTGTTTTCCTTTTGTTCAGTCAGGGACACCAACCAATAGGGTGCGCCATGAACATTCATGGTAGGTCTCTCTTCCTCAGTTAAATCTTTCTGTAAACATGGTTATCTGGTTGTCTATAAGGAGATTCTAAATGCCTGATATTGCTTCCTTAGTTTTTAACTAGAAGGCCTTGCTAGTATCATAAGACAAGAAAATGAAAATGGCATAAGGTTTGGAAAAAAGACAAAAAACCCGTCATTATTAGATAACTATTTATTAAAAAACACCTCAAATCAACCTACAGAGTAATTATTAGAGCTAACGAGGGTTTAGCCAAATTGCTAGATTAAAAGAAGTGATAGGAGTAGGTAGCGATTTCTTAGGATATAAAGGAATAATCATAAGCCAGCATCGTACTGCAGCCTGTAATCATAGTGCTCCAGAAGGGGAGGGAGGAGGAGGAGGAGAAGGACTTCAGAGTTATCCTTGGATACCTGTGTTCAAGGTTTGCACAGAGAGAAGGAAGAGATGAGAGGAGAGAGTGATGAAAATATGAAGGGCATGTGTGAAGCTCTAGGTTCAATCTCCAGTATTATTAAACAAAGAAAAGAAGGAAGAAAGAGAAGTAGGTAGGCAAGCCTGGCATTACGGCCTCAGTGGGTAGGGCATGTGTTTAGCATGTGCAGGGCCCAGAGTATAATCCCTAGCAACAAAAATAGTATTTACTAAACTTATATGTATTCCGAATATCTAAATAGCGCCTATGACACACTATAAAACAATCTAACTAAAACGGGTAAAAGGTTTGGCTAGATGTTTCACCAGAAAGAAAATGAATGGCCATTAAATAATACATGGCAAGTGTTCAAGATCATTAGGTAACAGAAAATACAAATTGAACAAGACACCACTTCATACTCATTAGAATGGTTGTAATGATGATAGTTGAATACGTTGGTACATACTTACAATTCAACCACTTGGGAGGCAGAACCGGGAGGAACTTTATGAGTAAAAGGCTAGCCTGAGCAACATAGTTCCAGGCTAACCTGAGCTACATGGGACCCCATGTCAAATAGAACTCCCTCCCCTGCAAAACCAAACTGTTGGTGTGGAACTCATAGACTGGGGGTAGAAATGTGCAATAGTTCAATCTAAAACATTCTGGCAGCCTATTATCAAGTGAAGCACCTACACCTATCTTATGACCTACCATTACTCTACTAAGTGTTACCCTAGAGAAAAAAGCAGGCAGCCAGCCACCCAAAGATCTGTGCACGAATGGTCATGGCAACTTTAATTTAAAATAGCCTGGACCCGGGTGGTGGTAGCACACACCTTTAATTCCAGCACTCGGGAGACAGAGGCAGGTGGATCTCTGTGAGTTTGAGTCCAGCTTGGTCTACAGATTGAGTTCCAGGACAGCCAGGGTTACACAGAGAAATCTCACCTCAAACAACAAAGGAGTCCAGAGATGCTCAAATCAACCAGCACACAGATGGAAAAACTGTATATCTGTATTCAGCTACTCAGGAATGAGCTACCATTCCAGTGTTGGCAAATCTCAAATACATTATGCTAGACCACAGAATCTAGACAAAAAAAAAACCAACAAAAAACAAAAAAACAAAAAACAAAACTAGCTAGCAAGGGTACCCAAGAATTGCGTGGGGAGACAGAAATGTTCTAGATTAGGCCATTACCAGCACAGCTAGCATTTATGCATTATAATGTGTACTCAGAAAAGAGGGTGGAGAGGAGGTTTGACATTACTCCTGGGAAACAAGGACTACAAAGTGGGGAGTTTGGGGGACTTTTTGGGTACTGATTTTTTTTTTCGAGACAAGGTTTCTGCCTGTTGTGGATGCTAGGAACCAAACTTGGGTTTGAGCAAAAGTAGCAAGTACTCTTAATCAATGAGCTATCTTTCCAGCCTATTTCTTAATGTGTGAAACATTCTCCAGATGCACCCTTAAGGTCTGTGTTCTTTTTGATGTATATTTTAATAAAAATTACAAATATCTTGGGGTAAAAATATAGCTCAGTGGTAAAGTACTTAGCAAGCATGAGGTAGTGGGTTTGATCCCTAGCACTGCAAAACTAACAAACCAAACAGCACCCCACAAAAAAACCCACTATAAATTTTAATAGATACAAGTTAACTCCTTTTATTTACTAACATCAAGCAGTTGTCAAAATAAGCAATTTAAAACAATACCATTTACAAAAGTTAATATTATAAAGAACCTAGAAATAAGTTCAATAGAATACATGTGTGGGTTTACAGAGAAAATAATCCAATTCTATTAAAGATGATCTATTTAAGACCCCATGTTCCTTTCTAAGCCAACATGCACACCCAGTTCAATCTCCTACCATAAGCAGCCTAACATGCTTTCATTTTGTACCCTGCCAAACAAGGTATAAAAAGGAGGGGCTGAAATGGCTACCAAGCTCTTGAATAGAGTAGGGCATCTGCCCTTTCATCTCAAACCCTATAATTAGGAATATGGGATGGGTGCAAACCCACACTACACAGGGTACTGCTACTACATTTGGAGAGGTGAGTAAGTGGCACCAGGAGTGATGTACTGGTCCCATCTGTATCCCAACTCTACAGAAAAAACAACTCTGAGTATTAAGGACCTGAATATTTATGCAAAAGTAATTTGTTGAAACTTTTATTACAGGGATATCTAATTAAAATTTCAGAACACCACTCTATCTAACAAGGTATTTTGGCACTAATTTATCAGATGTTTGGTATGAGTTTTCTTTTTTTCTTTTTAAATATTTATTATGTGTACAATATTCTGTCTGTGTGTATGCCTGCAGGCCAGAAGAGGGCACCAGACCTCATTACAGATGGTTGTGAGCCACCATGTGGTTGCTGGGAATTGAACTCAGGACCTTTGGAAGAGTAGGCAATGCGCTTAACCTCTGAGCCATCTCTCCAGCCCTGTTATGAGTTTTCAGATGGAGTTGGTCTAAGTTTAAACAAGCTATTGCAGAATGCAGCCAGAACAATATTCCTTACCGGGGCCCACTGTGACCTGGAAAGATGCGGGACTCCATGGATCAGGGACCTCCAGAAAGTGAAGTGAACTGCTGATCCCTTTAGCACAATAACCAAAAGGAAAGTTCCTGCCAACGCAAGTGAACTAGTATACCACATAGCCCATGCTGACTAGCTTTTTTTTTTTTTTCTTCAGGACAGGGTTTCTCTGTGGCTTTGGAGCCTGTCCTGGAACTAGCTCTTGTAGACCAGGCTGGTCTCGAACTCACAGAGATCCACCTGCCTCTGCCTCCCGAGTGCTGGGATTAAAGGCGTGCGCTACCACTGCCTGGCTGACTAGCTTTTTAAAATGAAGACGTAGGGCTGGAGAGGTGGCTTGGTAGTTAAAGGCACTGGCTTTTCTTTCAGAGGATCCTGGTTTGATTTCCAGGGCCCATATGGTGGTTCACAACCATGTCACTCCAGTTTCAGGGGATCTGATGCCTTCTTTTGACCTCTGACTGCACCAGGCATGCAAGTTGTCAGACTTACATGCAGGCAAAATACCCGTATACATAAAATAAATAACACAATATCAAAACATTAAAGAGGTAATACAACTTTAGATACAAACTTCAAAAATGACTGAGCCAGATATAGTAGTATATACCTGTAATCCCAGTATTTGGCAGGAGAATAACTGAGGCAGAAGAATAACAAGTTCAAGGCCAGCCTGGGAAACTCAGTGAGCCTGTTTTATAAAAATGGGGGCAGAGGCTTGTGGGGGAGGCTGAGGCTGAGTGGTAGACTTGCTTAGCATGCAAGAAGCCTTGAGGTATTTCCCCAGTAATGTATTAACAAACAAGAGATTGAGCTATGTGGCTGCATTGATGAATTCTTTTCTATAGGAAATGGCAATTCTGGATAAGAATGGTTATGGGCACTCAGAGATTTCCAGTGGCTTAAATGTTTGTCTTTAGAGGTTTGCTGAGTGACAGGTCTATGGAAGCAAGTGTGTGCAGATCATTTCCAGGTTCTACTTGGTTTCCAAAACTTCCACAGTGGGTAGTTACCAAACTTTGGCAACCTGTGTTGGCCTGAGGGAATAATTCCCCCCACTCAGTGATTAAAGTCCCGAGCACTGTGGAGATACTTGCTATATTTCCGATGAACTTCTGGGAGCCTGAGCCCAATGGCCACCTTCTAGCCCTATGCTACAATGACCATCTTTAGGAAAATGTCTAAGACTTGTTGCCAGCTGGGCTCCTACTGCTCTAGAGCCTCCTCATCTGTCATTCCCTCATGTGATACTTCGCATGGCCACCTGAATGTCCTACTTACTGTCCCCTAAGTCACTTTGCTGGACAAAGCTTTTACCCTGTTGTGCCAGATGGCTGACCTTACAGGTCCCACAAAGGTCAGCTTAGACAAGCCGCATTCTGGGTCAGGATCTCCCCTGAAGATGGTTCTTGGTTCTTGGTACCCTCAATGCCTGCCTCTGGCATCTCCCATCAGTGGGATGTAGGTTACTGCTCATGTTCAGAGGACTCTGTCCTGGCCTCACACACTCAGGAAACTAGACACTGAAAGAAACAATGAGAACCCTGGCTTGCAAACCTCTCCTAGCAGGCAGTGTTTGCTCATGATCAAATCCCAACAGACTGGGAGGAATCAGGACAGACTCCAGCCAATATATTGGTGGAAAGGGACAGGTTTGCTGAGTCACAGTTGCCCCACATCCAGAGCTGTTTGTTCTTGTTCCTTTTGGGATTAACCAGACATAGAACCTGCTCTCCTTGTTTTAGTTCAGTCCCTGCAACCGGCAGCCTGCCTGGCTTCAAGTCACTCAAGGGAGGTGAGGTAGGACTTGGGACAGTGGGGCCGGGGGGGGGGGGGAAGGGGCAGCTATTCTTCTCAGGGATGAAGGTGACCTTGTCTTTCCTGCTGGCTTCCTGATTCTCACTGAACTCATCTTAAATAAGGGACATGAGAAGAACTGATATCTAAACTTACCATGTGTGGGAGTGGGGGCAATTAGAGAGGTAGCTGGATGTCTCTCATCTTTGCCACCTCCTCATATTGCCCAAGGATAATGGCAGAGGAAGGAGACACCTAGGACGTGTGGTGACTTAGGAGAATTAGAGCATGATTAAGATCTCCAGCCAGATAAGGGCAAAGAGACCTGAGTACCAACTGACCTATAATCAGCTGAGGTTTGACCTCTTGTTTTATAAACCCAAATCACACGCAAGGGTTGTTGGGAATGAGGGACACCCCCCCCCCCAGCTTCCCAAGGTGGAATTCAGGGCTGGATCTCCAAGGAGATCAGCTGGCTTCCAGCCATTGGAATGAAACATGGGGAAATGTGAGGTAGGTTTCGGCTGAAAAAAATAAATCTAACAAAAGGCCTCCTTCCTATACTCTGGGGCCCCATGAGTCACCAGGCTTTTGGGAAAATGCCAAGGTCATCATGACACAGCAAGAATATTACCAGCCTAAGGGAGAAGTCAGTTCTGAAATGACTCAAGAAGAGGGATGGGCTTGGAATGCCAGGTCACACCTCACACAGGCCTGTCAGCAGGATGGACCCTGACTACTCATTCAATGGCTCTCACACGGTCTAGGTGAGGAAACTGATGTATAGAGATGAACCCTGTAGTGAGCCCATCTGGCCATGTGGACTCCCGGGCCTACTCCTTTTCTTCTGCATAAAGGGAGAGAATCCCTTTCCAGTCTCACCAAGGTCCTATTGGCTGAGGGAGATGCCCTTTTAGGTCCACAGTTTCTTCCCCCTACTGATCCATAAGGACAGGGTTTACTGGAGGAGGGGTGGTAAGGATTCCTGTTTCCTTCCTTGTTTGGGTGCGAGTCTTGAAAAGACGAGTAGCTACAGTGAAGCAGCATAAGAATGCCCCTAGGTAGGAAGCTAGGTACATGGATAAAGACGGGGTAAGGAAGGGGAGAAAGAAGGGGCAGAGGACAGTTATTTGGGCTCGACTTGCCCTAGTGTGTCCCAGTGTCCTAGGGTTCTCCCTGCCAGCCACTGGATTCCTTTTAATCTCTAAATCACACTGAGCTTATTCCCAATTTAGAGGACAATTGCCCTCTTATCCTCAACTTGGGACCTGTGTATTGCAGGGGCCTTAGTACATAAGAGCCCATTTGTGACTTCTGCCACATACAGTTCCCTAAAGTCCTGTTGGTTTGCTTGTTCCTAAAATACACTGCCATCACAAGGAGGATAGGGAGTGAGGCTGTTGTGGATTGCAGGAGACACTTGATTACTACATTGAATGAATGGAGAACTTGCAGGTCTCCTAGATCAGCTAGCACTTTGCCTGCCTCATGCATTCAGTATCAGGCAGGAAATACTCTGGGGGCTGTCACAGCACAGGGTCTGTCTGTCTCAGGCCCTCTGAGAGGAACAGAGAGAAACAACGATGCTCTTCAGCAAACCTCTCTTTCTTCCCCATTCCCTTCTGCTGGAGCTAGTTCTACTCTGGAAGCCTTAGTTCTCACTCCCAGAGCAGAGGAGAGTAAAGGGGAACCATACTGATTGCAGTGAAATGAAGTTGCTCAACTTCAGGCTAAAACTCAGTAATCAGCCTCAGATAAAGCCGGCCCTTGTTTGTTAGATGAAAACTACTAAGGTTCAGAGAAATGTAGACATTTCTTTCAGGTCACACAACAAGCTATCAATGAGGTGTCTAAGAGTTCAGGTCCTGCACTTGTAAACTATCTTTGCTGTTTGGGTTATTGTTGTTGCAAGCTTATGAAAGCATGGGTGGGGCAGGGGAAGTCATCCTCAGTTACTTTCCCTTCCAGATGGCTCTTTAGATCAAGGGCCTATCAGAGTCGTATATTCTAAGGTTTGTGGTTGATACATGCACTCATTGCTTTTAAGGGAACTCGGTTGAAGCCAGGACTGAGGGTAGGACTGCTGTACTGTGTGTTCCAACCGGGTACCTCTCTTGGGTCTTAAGAGTTACAGGGAGTCAGGAGACAGTGCCTTGGGGTGTTTCTCCCTCGCCCTTTCAGGAGCAGAGCCCTTCTCCTCTGCTTCTGCATTCCTTTTCTAAATTTTCTCACTCTCAGTTTTGCTCAGAAATACCAGGATGTCAAAGAACAGGTTTGGCAAAGGGGTGGCATGTTCTGATTTCCTTTTTTTTTTTTTTTTTTTGGTAGTACTGGAATTGAACCTAGGGCCTCATGCATAAGAGGTCAGTACTTTACCACTGATCTACAACTCTAGTCCTTAGTGTGAACAAAGAACCACAGAGTTCCTCCAGCATTAAGGGGCCCAGAGCATGGAAGGTACTGAGCCAGTGGCTACCTTCTCAAGAACGCACCAGTTCTGATGAAGTTCTTGCTCAAGATTGCACAATAAGTTAATAGTGAAGATGGTCATACGAGGGTGAGCTGATTCCAGGGTTAAAAAGCAAGCAACCGAGTTTACCTTTGCCATCAAACTCTGGTCACTGAACATGCCCTCCCGCCACATAGCACATAAGAGGGTGCCCCCACCTGTCCCAGTCTCACTGGGTACTATCAATTCACCACCCCTCTGACTGGGCTTCTGTTCTTCAGGTTATCCTAACAGAGCACAATGGACAACTGGAAACCAGGTGGAATTAACAGAAATCTGAAGTAGGCTTTGGAAGATGTGGCAAAGAGGAGGTGTTTGTCTCTAGGGAGCTTCATTCAGTAGAGAGAAAAGAGGCAGAGGCAGGGCCTCAGATCCTTTCACTGAAATTGACTGTAACATTTGTCAAATTACAGATTTGGGAAAAATATACTGAAGAGCATTCTCTAATTGCACCTCAGTTTTTTTCCATCCAGGAAGAAGTTCACCTAGATGGTGCTTTATAACTTGGATGCTCCAAGTCTGGTCCACATTCAATTGCTGAGCATAGATTTCTGAAACGCCTTGCAAGTGAGAAATTCAACACAAGTACATGATGTATAGCAGGTACTGCTGTGATGATCAAGACACACAGGTGGGAACATATGCCATAAAGTTCAAACTAGTAGAACCTGTGTGGCCCCTTAGCAGTCAGCTGGGAAAGTTGAGGTACACATTTTTTTTTTTTTTTTTTTAGACTCAGGGCCTAAGGGGAGACTCACCGATGCACCCATGATGATAAATATGTGTGTATCAGCTTGGTGGAAAGCATCACCCTGGTACAACTCTTCCCTCAGGATCCCACACACCTGGGTCCGGCTCAGGGCCACCTGCTCTGCCATGATGTTTCTGGTGGAAGAAAGGCTCATTGATAATGCAGGAGAACAGAAGAGCATTGACAACTTAACCTTATCCAAGGGTCCTATGGGTTCTCACCAGGCTAGTGACTGATTACTGACTGGGAATGCTGTGTGTGCTCACACATGCAGAGTCAGAAACTGCTGCCTCTGGGCTCCAGCCATCCCCTCGTATGTTGTCTTCTCTGGGGGCTGTACATTACGAAATCACTATAAGCATGGATGTAATTCAGTTAGTGCATCCACTCTGGGAAGCGAGATAAAATCCGGTCAGGGCATCTCACTGTGTCTGGGGCCATCGCACTCTGGCAGAAACACCACAATGAACTCAGCTTGTTTGTGCAGAGGATGGAGTTCAGCTCCAGCTCTCTCCTAGCTAAGCTAGGTGATCCCTGAAAGTCCCTTCCCTTCTAAAAGTCTAGTTCTCATGTGCCCAGTGCGGGGAAGTGTGGGGTACAAAGGGATAGGTTAAGACCTAGTAGATTTTCTTCCATATCCAAGCATGACAAATAGCGCGAATCAAAGGGACACGCGGCGCACATCCCTCCACCGGTGTGCCATCAGACCACCCTTTTACCTGTGTTTAGTTGATGCTGCCAAACAGGTTCACAGTTCTGGAGTGCACAGCTCGTTTCCGGGGGCTGCGTTTCGCTGGCCCATTTAACGCTGGAGGGCGGGTGCTTTGGCTGAGCTGACCCGCCTCAGGAGAGGCAGAAGGGGAGGAGCTTCCGACTACTCCATCGGTGAGGGAGGGGAGAGGAGCAGGAGTAAATGCGCACGCAGCCCTTGCAAGCCTTATCCTGTTGGCAGTCCTTGCTTCCCCTGCTCCGCGATGGCGATGCCTTGCTGGCATAGGTGCAGCTCCGCACAGTTTTCCTGGGTCCCCATCGCCACCCCAGGCATACTGTATGGTCTGTTTTTTCGGTGGACCCTGGTGTCCCTGCACCCTTCCGTATGACCCCATTTCCGCTAGCAGCATAGCCACGCCTCCCCTTGTGATCGGTTTGGCTTCCTTTCGCAGCTTCTTCTAGGCTTTTTCCACCGTAGGGACTTGGTGATAGAGAGTCCAGTGACCAGACTGAAAATAGGTGTTTCAGTGTGGATGCGACGCCTTGAAAATGGAGTGGGGGCGAGTGTGGGTGTGGTGGCGCACGCCTTTAGTCCCAAGCACTCGGGAAGCAGAGGCAGGTAGATCGCTGAGTTCAGAAGCCAGCCTGGACAGCTAGGAAAGAGACCATGTCTCAAAAAAAAAAAGTGTTTGCGTGGGGGTGATGTTTATCAGTGAGGAGCGTTTCTCTGTTCAGATGGCCAACGCAGGCTGGAGGTCTGAGGCTGCTCTTCGGAGCAAGATGCAGCACTATTATAGCTTCGCATCTACAGTTAATCTCCACGGTTTCGAGTCTGTGTTTTACTTCCGGATCCCACACTTACGACACCGGAAGCCGGAAGCGGGGGTTTCCACAGCCGACAAAGGAAGGGTGACCGCTTATCTGCGACTTTCTGGGAGCTCCGATTCAGTCTGAGAGGTCGGATCCCGCTGTTCCCGCCCACTTCACTTCTGGCTGACTCTGCTGACAGGTGCGGTCCTCTTCTCCAAAGACAGGGCTCCATCGGTGGCCATTCCGCAGCTTGCGAGGCTCCTGAGTCCCCACCCCAACCCCCTTGGGCCCAATTTGTTCTGTCGCATGCTTTTGCATGCTTTTAGAGCATTGGTTCAGGAGTGCTGATTTGCGACCCAGCTTACTTGGACGGCTAGTCAGACTCTGTCCTTCCCTCTGCTGCAGCTGTCGCCTAAAGGCTTCAGACACATTTTTCTGTTGATCAAACTTTGTTTTCTGAAACAACATCTCGCGATGTGGGCCAGGCCGACCTCGAACTCAAGATTCTCCTCCCTCAGTCTTTTCGAGTGCGGAGTAATAGGTGTGCGCCACCAGGCCAAGCTGTTTATCAAACTTGAGTGCATTTGAAGTCTTTAAAAAGTTTTCAAGTGTATCTTGACAGCTAAATATCTTATGCACCTCTGCTCACTTTGCAAATGATTAGTAATTTATCGGTCTGTTCTCATACCATTGATTTGATCTGAGAATGAATGTATTGTCTTGGTATTTCTTAGAAAAAAGGAAGGACTGGTAGCAGAAGCAGAGAGAGTCAGGGAGGAATAGTTGGTGGAGAGGAAGGAAAGAAGGGGAATTAGGTAGTATAGGGCCTTGTAGGCTGTTGTACAGACATTGGTTTTTGCACTGGGAGAAATGGGAACTCTGATAGGGTTCTTAGTAGAAGGGAGAAGTAGTCTGAGTTATCTTTGAGGTAACTGGCCCCATTGGGGTCAGTTGATTGTAAAGGGCAAAGGAAGAAGCAAAGCATTGTGATTTGTAAAGAGATTATTGCAGTCATCCATGGGGAAGATGATAGTGCCCTCAGCCTTTTATTATTGAAAACTTTAAAAATGTATAAAAGTAAGTTCCATGTACACATTTCTTTTTTTTAAAGATTTATTTATTTATTATGTACACATTGTTCAGCCTCCACATATGCCTGCAGGCCAGAAGAAGGCATCAGATCTCATTATAGATGGTTGTGAGCCACCATGTGGTTGCTGGGAATTGAACTCAGGACCTCCAAAGGAGCAGTCAGTGCTCTTAACCTCTGAGCCATCTCTCCAGCCCCACCATGTACACATTTCTTTAGCTGTCTCTATCAACTCATAGCTAACTTTAGTTCACACCCCTTTACAGTCAAGATTATTTTCTTCTTTAGAAAAGATGTTATTTTATGCATTATGGGTGTGTTGGCTGTGAGTATGTATGTGCACTTCATGCTTGCTGAGTATGTACGTGTACTACATGATTGTCTGGTGCTAAAGGAGGTCAGAAGAAGGAGTCAGGTCCCCTTGGGTTGGAGTTACAGATGTTTGTGAGCCACCATGTGGGTGCTGGGAACTGTCCTCTTAACCACGGAGTCATCATCTCTCTTGCACCACCCATTATGATTTTCAGTAACAGCTTTCTTGAGACATAATTTGCATGCTGCCCCATTCATGTTTAAAAATAAAAGAAATATTCATTTACTGTTATTGTGTGTGTGTGGGGGAAGGTAACATAGGTGCCATGGCCTGAATGTATAGAGGTCAGAGGACAACGTTGTTGAGCCAACTCTCTCCTTTCTACCTTTACATGTGTTCTCAGATCTCTAGGCTTGCATAACAAGGGCCTTTATCCACTGAGATGTCTCACTTGCCCATAATTCAAAATTTTTGGAGATAGAGTCTCATGAAGATCCTTTTATTTATTTATTTATTTTTTGCTTTTTTGAGACAGGGTTTCTCTGTGGCTTTGGAGCCAGTTCTGGAACTAGCTCTTGTAGATCAGGCTGGTCTCGAACTCACAGAGATCCGCCTGCCTCTGCCTCCCGAGTGCTGGGATTAAAGGCGTGCGCCACCACCACCCGGCGAAGATCCCTTTCTTTTGAGTTCTAACCCTCCTGCTTTTACTTCCCAAGTGCTGGGATTATAGAAGTATACCACCACACCTGGCTACAATTCACATATTTAAGGTGTATAATTCAGTGGTTTTTAGTGGATTCATGGGAGTGTGCAGACATCACTAATTGCAGAACATCGTCATCACTCCCAAAAGAAATCCTAAGAAGCCCCAATCCACCTAGTCTAAGTAACCACTAAACTACTTTCTGTCTGGATTTACATGTTTTTGGATATTTATTATGAGTGGAAGTACATACAGTATATAGCTTTTGGTAACATTTGTTTCTCCTAGCAATTATTTAGAGCATGTGTTACTGTTTTGGCATGTGGCTATACTAGATTTTGCTTATTTATCAGTTGATGGGCATTTGGATTGTTTCCTCTCGGGCTGCTTTGAGTAATGCTGCTGCTGTGATCATTTATATGGACTTGTGTTTTCATTTCTTTTGGATGTGTCCTTAGGCATCTCCCTTTTATTATGCAGTGAATTTCAGACATATGAGTATTTCATTATGCATCTCTTTCAGAAAGGACTTTAAGTAAACATAACTACAATACTATGATCACACTTAAAATACTTAATGTTATAGAGGTTCTTCATGAATTTGTTATGATGAGGGAGGGAGAAGAAAAGGAACAGAGGAACTATTTGAACAAACAAGCAAACAAAACCCTAGAAATACTCAAGCTTTTTGTTCTGATATTTGGGGGATGGATTTGTTTTCAGCTGATAGTAAGGGAAGTTGTGGGTAGAAGTGGATTTGGGACACTCACTTTTTTGGGTAATGCTGGGGATCCAGGATCTGGTGAATGTTTGGCAAGTGCTTTATTGCTGAGCTATAACTCTAGCACTGAGAAGTTAATTTTGAGATGACCTCTTTGTGTGTGTGTGTGTGTGTGTGTGTGTGTGTGTGTGCGCGCGCGCGCATGTGTGCACACCTAGGAGAAATTCAGGAGTGAGAACTGTTTGGGATATTATCAACATAAAAATTTGGGTTAAAATCATGAGACTGGCTAGAATTGCTGCAGGGGTGAATGTAGTTAGGAAAAAGGTCCCCAGGCACCTCAACATGAAGGAATGGGAACTCAGTGAAAGGGCCTCAGCAGGATCATCCTTTGAGGGAGTGAGAGACTCCAGAAGAGACTTTTCTGGAAGCTGAAGGAAGAAAGAAGGTGAAGAAGAGGGAAGGGTCAGCTGGGTGAGCTCAGACGAAATGGATCTATGGGTCTCAATACTTTTAGTGTAAATAGCCAAGATTCTTCAAGTGTTACGGGCATCCTCCCTTACTGAAGGCCCACTTCTGGAAGCTTGCATCGAGATTATACGCTGTCAGTCAGGCAGGATTTAGGAAGTCTCCAGGTAAACTCTGCCCTGCATGTCCTCCAATTGACTTACAAGCCAACCTAAGCAGATCAGTGGTCATGTGTCTCAGACTGACACCCCAAGTCCCACTTTCAAATTTCTTAGCATACAGAAGACACCAGAGTTTTCTTCTATCCCAGGGCACACTCTTCAGGTACAGTATCGTCTCCTGAAGTCTCTCTTACCAAGTGTTTGAGTTTCCTGTGAGTCCTATAAGAAATGACCACAGGCCTGGTAGCTTAAAACAACAGAAATTTGATATCTCACAGTTCTGGAGGCCAGGAGAATAAAACCAGAGGGTCAACAAAGCCACACTTCATCTGCAAATTGTACAAGAGCATCCTTCCTGTGTCTTTTAGCTGCTAGTGCTGCTGGTGGCTCAGTTGTTCCTTAGTTTGTGGTTATAGCAGTCTAGTCTCAGCTTCTATCTTCCCATGCCCGTCTCCCTGTATGTTTTCCTTCTCCTGTCTCTTGTGTGTGTATGTGAGGAGCTGGGAATTGAACCCAGGGCCTTGTTTATGCTAGGTAAGTGCTTTACCACTGAACTACATTTCCAGTTCTGTCTCATCTGTCTTTCAGAAGGGTACTTGTTATTGGGGTGATGGCCCACCCATGTAACTCATGATAATCTCAATTTAAGGGCCTTAATTTTTGCGAGACTGGTTCTTACTACTATGTAGATCAGGCTGGCTTTGAACTTAGAGATATTTACCTGACTCTGCCTCCTAAGTGCTGGGGTTTAAGGTATGCACTAGATCCTTTTTCTCCAAGTAAAGTCACATTTGTAGGGAAAGAGGACAAGCTATTTAGTCATGGTGGGTAGAGGGGAAAGTGGGCGATAGGGATCAGTAGGAGTAGGTTTCATCTTTCTTGGGATACAGCAAGCATTTAGGTGGTAGGGGATATAGTTGTCCTTTGTGAGAGAAGGTCTTTTTCTCCTAAGATGGAGTGTGGCCTGCTTTTGAAAGGATGTGGCCAGCTCCAGTGAGAGGACATGTTTGACTTGCAGGGATTAGGACACGGATATATGAACCATTCTACTACATTAAGTGAGGGGTCAGGACTCTCTTCTTCTACTTGAAGGTATATGGAGGAGATAGGATTCCCAGTACACTGTCTTTTCCTTCCACAGATAACTCACTCTCTTTGGAATGTGAATATTTGCTACATCTTAGACCCAGACTCCACTTTTATATTGTATCTGGTTCCACCAGATAAAATGTTCAGCCTTTTGCTGTGAATTAAAGTCTACAGCCTCTGTATAGGTTGACAGAGTTCTGCTCTGTCTCATGAACTCCTACTGTCTTTTTCTAGATACTGTTTTGTTGGATGAGCAGGCACCTCTGGAAGAATCAGTTGAGTGAGATGGTGCAGCCCAGTGGTGGCCCAGCAGGGGACCAGGACATGCAGGGTGAAGAATCTTCTCTGGGAAAGCCGGCAATGTTACATCTGCCTTCAGAGCAGGGTACTCCTGAGACCCTCCAGCGCTGCCTGGAAGAGAACCAAGAGCTCCGAGGTGAAGGTTGCAGTGTGAGGGAGGCATGGAGTAAAATAGTGAGGAGTGGCCTGGCACACTAAGGACAAAGCTTATTTTCACCTGCACCTCATTATTGGTAGGCTATGAGGTCATGATTTGCCTTAGAACCAGCCAGCATTTCAAACTTAGCGATCTTCCTGCTTGGTATCAGGTGGGGTTCTCTGTGAAGATTCACATATAGGAAATAATGTGGTTTAGGGCCAGCACCAGGGAGGGGGAAGGAGAAGGGAAAGGGGAAAGAGGACAAGCTGAGAAGCCATGGTGGGTAGGGGGAAAAGTGGGCTATAAGGATCAATGGGAATAGCTTTGATCTTTCTCAGGACACAGCAAGCTTTAAGGTGGGAGAGAATATGGTTTTCCTTGGGAGCGAGAGGATTTTTGTCCTAAGATGTAGTGTGGCCTACTCTTGGAAGGGCATGGTGAGCTCTGGTGAGAAAAGGTCTTTTTTTTTTTTAAGATTTTTTATTTATTATGTATGCAGGTTTCTTCCTGCATGTATCCTGCAGTACAGAAGAGGACACCAGATCTCATTACAGATAGTTGTGAGCCACCATGTGGTTTCTGGGAATTGAACTCAGGACCTCTGGAAGAACAGTCAGTGCTCTTAACCACTGAGCCATCTCTCCAGCCCCAAGAAGAGGTCTTTGAGTGTGTCTCCTGCATAGGCAGCCTGTCTCCTTTCTCATGTCACCCTCATTTTTGCAAGGCGGTTGATAACTCTTCTTGAATATGCAGCTGAAGATGATGAAACTCAGAGATATTACTAACTTGTTCTGTCTGCACCTTCTGGACTCCCAGGCTGTAGCCAGAAGCTACACAGTGAGATTTGCCTTGGGGACTGTCTCCCTACCTCCCCAAGTCTGCAGGCATGTTTTGCATCCCCTGATCTTGAAGACAGAGATGCAGGCCTGGGAGACTGGAACTGATTGCTCTAGGGTAGGGCTACCTCCAACTGACCAGAATAGAAATGAAACACTTAAAAAGAAAGCTGCATTTGATGTATCCCTTCAAGTGAGAATGATGTGTTTAGTAAAGCATTGCAGACACTTGGGAGCAAGTGGAATTGATTTGACTTCTTTGAGAAAGGCCACCTGGTATTACGGGGGTGCCTGGCTGTCAGGACCCACATCTCCTTTGCTGTCTTCTCTATCCTCAGATGCCATCCGGCAGAGCAATCAGATGCTAAGAGAATGTTGTGAGGAGCTGCTGCATTTTCAGGTCAGCCAGAGGGAGGAGAAGGAGTTCCTCATGTGCAAATTCCAGGACGCCAGGAAGCTGGTAGAGAGACTGAGCTTGGAGAAGCTTGACCTGCAGAGACAGAGGGAACAGGCCTTAAAGGATTTGGAGCACCTGAAGAAATGCCAGCAGGTAACTGGTGGGTGGGCAGGCCCTTCTGCCTCACTTGTGTTTGAAGACTGTAATAACATGCATATTCTCATAGGAGGTATGTTGTTGGGGGTCCCCCAGGACCTCTTCTGGCTTGATTGCTAGGGGCACTTTCAGAACCAAGAGAAGCCCATCACACTCATTGTTAGTTTATTACATTGAAAGGGTCCACATTAAAATTATCCAAGGTACAAGGCATGTAGGGCAGGAGCCAGAAGAGGACAGATGTGAGCTTCCCACATCAGTGCTTTTGCTGTGAGCAGTGGGGGCAGTGGGGGGCAGTGTACATGGAGCAGGGTCACCCAGGAAGCATGCCTATGTCTTATATTAGGCGTACTTATGAAGGCATGGAGTGCTTGGGTACCTGACCCAGCTTGCTCAGGTCCTAGCCATCCTGAAGTCCAGCTGATACCATGCCATGTTTCTAAGGCCCTCACTTATACCCTGCTGTCAGCCCAGACAGCCTAGTAGAATCCTAGACCCTTGTTAAACCAAGGCACTCTCATCAGGCAGGATTTCCCAGGGGGCTCAGAGATGCTCCTCAGGAGCCTTTGGAGAAAGTATATGGTCCCAGGCCTTTAAGTTGGCCCTTGTGTTGCATTGTCCCCAAAGGATGGTGTGCTTAGTGTGGGATGACAGCGTATTTCAGGGCCTTTTGGACCGGCAGATTTCAGGGCCCCAGTGACAGTAGTTGAGCAGGGATTGTGTCATCTGGCAGGGGTAATCCTGGAAGAAAGGTTTAGGGAAGACCTGCCAGAGTCAGATTTTACAATATAGGGCTAAGTTCACAGGGCTGCTGGGAGTGCCTGGTCAAAGCATTTGGTTTCTATCTAGGGAGGCAGCATCAAAGGTACCATATACTTGGGGCTTTGATAACAGATTGTCCCCAGTTTTGGAAGTCAGAGGTCTAAGATGGAGGTATGGATAGGTTCCTCACAAGGGCTATTCCAGATAATTCTCCAAGTGTAGTATCACTGTTGGCAGTCCTTGGTATGCCCCAGCTCTCTTGTCACATGGCCTTTTCTTTCTGTCTCTTCTCTTAAAATTTTTATTACATTTTATTTTGTGTAGTGTGTGTGTCTGTGCAAGCAATCACACATGTGGGCATGTATATGTCATGCTGTGTACATGTAGGTCAGAGGACAACTTGCAGGAATCAGTTCTCTCTTTCTATCATGTATGTCTCAGGGATTGAACACAGGTTGTCAGGTTTCATGGCAGGCATCTTTACCTGCTGAGACCTGCTGAGCTGTCTCAAAACCCTCCTCTCTTTTTATAAGGATATCAATGTGAAACAAAAGATGGACAGTTGTTAAAGTCATGGAGACAGGTTTTTTTTTTCAGTAACTGATGTCAGTGAGAGGGAAAGAGCTAGCTGAGCTCTGGTGATCTGCAGAGGTGACTGGGTATTTTATCTTCTTTTAAGATTTATTTTTATTGATGTGTTTGGATGTTTGTGTCTGTCTGTGTATATAATGTGTGCAGATGCCCCTTGGAGGCCAGAAGGGAGTGTCAAATTCCCTTGAACTGGAATTCCAGGTAGCTGTAAGCTACTAGATGGTCATGGTGCTAGGAACTAAATTGTGATCTAAAAAGCAGCAAGTACTCTTCTTAACTACTAAGTCATCTCTCTACCTAATGACCAGGAATTTTAAAATAAGAATAGGGACCAGAGTGTGGTTCAGTAATAAGAATAATTCAGTTTCCATTACTTCAAAAAATAAGACAAAGACAGAAGTAGAGATAGAGAGAAAATGAAGGATTTGAGCAGGAGAAGGAGCTCAAGTGAATGACAAAGGGTATTAGTGTCAATGTAATGAGGCCAGCGTATTTACCATCTTGTACAATTACATGTAGGATTTTACTATACCATGAGACTGGGAGTCTGAGTCCTATCCTTTCTGATGATTCCATTTCAAAGGAGTAGCATTCAGGTTTTTGAGATAGGGTTAGGGCCATAGGAAATACATGGACTTTGAGAGGGATAGAGGAAGGAGTCATGACTGGTAGTACTTATTAGCCTTCCACCCTCTGTAGTGTTGGCCAGAATAGTCAGTTCCTTTAACAGCTCTGAGTATTTGCAAGTAGGAACTAGGAAGGGGCCTGGGACATTTCCAGGAATGTGATCTTAAGCTGTTTGAAGATATATTAAGGTTTGGTCAACCTTAAAGTTTGGCTGAGCTAATCTCAGCACTCAGGACAGATTGTGGGAGTTGAGTCCCTCATTCTACCATGTGGGTTTTAAAGATCAAAATCAGGTCATGGGCCTTGGTGGCAAGTACCTTTACCCGATGAGTCCTCTTGCTGGTTCAGCTCTTAGTATTTAAAAAAATTCGGTATTTTCTCTCATTTTTGATGAGACTTCTTACCTGTTGTGTATATAGACTAGGTTGTTAATTTTTGTGGATGTCTTTGAGTCTGGTCTCCTTTTACAGAGTTTCAAAGAGACCGAGAAAGGTTCACTACCAGCTGAAAGTCTAGGTTGGTGACTTAGGGAGGACAGATAGCTATTGGGCTAATGAGGTTCCAATATACCTAGGTTTATAGGTACTAAGGGGCAGGAGAATCCCTTAGTACATCAGCTGCTTGCAGGCTGCCTCAGGTCTTGTGGATGCTAAAAGTGGGCATCGTGGGAGAAAGTAGTACTGATAGGAAATGACCTTTTCTCTTGCAGCAGATGGCTGAGGACAAGGCCTCTGTGAAAGCCCAGGTGACATCATTACTGGGGGAACTCCAAGAAAGCCAGAGCCGCTTGGAGGCTGCCACGAAGGAACGGCAAACTTTAGAGGGAAGGTGAGTGGGGAGGGGAAGCTAGCCCAGGAGGCCCTTTCCAGGGTTTTGAATGAGGCAAATGTAGGAGCCCCTAGGAGTTCCTCTGATTACCTTAAATTTCCTGGGGCCCTCAGGGTGGCCCTGGTCAGATATCTATGAATCTAGTTCCACTTTTTTTTTTTTTTTGAGACAGGGTTTCTCTGTGGCTTTGGAGCCTGCACTGGAACTAGCTCTTGTAGACCAGGCTGGTCTCGAACTCACAGAGATCCGCCTGCCTCTGCCTCCCGAGTGCTGGGATTAAAGGCGTGCGCCACCACCGCCTGGCTCTAGTTCCACTTTTGTTTCCAGTATCTGACCCTTTACTGAGTGTCTTAGTTAGGGTTTCTATTGCTGTGAAGAGACACCATGACCATGGAAACTCTTATAAGGAAAACATTTAATTGGAGCCTGCTTGGAGTTCCAGAGGTTTAGTCCATTATCATCATGGCATGAAGCGTGGCAACACGCAGGCAGACATGGTGCTGGAGAAGGAACTAAGAGTTCTACATCTGGATTGGAAGGCAGCAGGAAGAGATAATGAGCCACTGGGTCTGACTTGAGCTTCTAACACCTCAAAGCCCACCCCAGTAACATACTTTCTCCAACAAGGCCACACCTACTCCAAGGCCACATGTCCTAATCTTTTTAAATAATGCTGCTCCATATGAGCCTATGAGGGCTATTTTCATTCAAACCATTATACTCAGGATCAGTTTATTCTTTAGGAACCATTGCAGGGTCCCCTAAGACTGCACTCAAGATCTCACTAATCAGACTGAAGTTTATCATGGGAAAGGCATGCAATGGGATTCTACCAAGGCAGAAAATTCTAGGTGAAGAAGACTGAATACATTTATCCCTATGAAAAGCACAGAGCCCCCATGAGCTATTTCTAACTAGGGAGTGTGAACCCCATGTTTCTGTTGGGAGTTGATCACATTGGCAGAAAAGAGTGTTTGATTGACTTTGCCAAGTAGTGGCCTTAGGTCTTGCCAAGGGGATTGGGTTGTCAACGTGGGACCATGTCACAGACGTGGGCATTTTTTGTGCCTATCTTACTGCCTTGTTGCTGTCCTCCAGATAGTTGGTGAAGGGTAGCCTTGGCCTTTTAAATATATTATGGTTGTGGAGCAGTGGGTTGGGGCTCCTGTCCTGTGGGAAGGAGGAGAGTTCGACTTGGGCTCAGAGACTATTGGTCATGGTGGCTAGGGGATGGATAACGTGAGCAAAAGCTCAAGGGGCGCAGGCCCAGTAGTCTAGATCTGCCTTGGCAAAGTTGGGGTGACCCGCGGTCAGAGGCTACCTCAGAGGCTCATGGACATGCCCATTATTGCCTTTGTAATGGACACATAGGGAGGTACCAGGGTGATGAGGCTAGTGCTTGGGATCTGGGGTTTAAGGGAAGCTGTGGGGTACTGTGGACCAGGATCAGAAGATGTAGGGACTATGGGTGAGACAACTTAAAAAGTTTTTACAGTGAGAGTATAGAGGGAGAGATGAATTCTCTTGAGATTTTGATGACATCTTCTGTTCCATGAGGCTGTATAACCCAGGTATGGAACTTGAGCCTCCAATGAGGGTGCCTGGGACTCCAAACAGTCTTTTGACATCCCTTTACCCAGATTGTTTTGGCATCTTCCCAGTGACTCCTCCCACCTGGTCCCAGCAGCAGCTTAGGATGCAGGTACCTAAATCCCCTTCCTAGTCTATCTCCTTGCCAATTGCATGTGATTGTCTATTGGGCATAAGAAGCAAACACATGTCAGGAGATGTTTCTTTTTATTTATTATGTGTGTCTTTTACCTCATGTATCTTGATCCCATTTATTTCCTTGTTCCTTTGGATCCTCCCTCCTCCCCTGCACCCCAAATAAAACAAAATTTAAGAGAAAAAAGGAAAACAATTAAAAAGGGAAAGAATTAAAAATTTTATCATGGAAGCTGCAGTGTGACACAGTGAATGACGCCGTAAACCCCTTTGTTCATATATTGTTATTTGCAAGTGTTCATTGCAAAGAGTCATTGGTCTGGTTCAAGGCCACTGGCTTCCACTACACTATCAATGCTGGACCCTCACTAGGACTTCTCTTGGATATCCTGTTGTTGCCCTGTGTCATGGAGATCCTGCAGCATTGGGTCTCTGGGTCAGGTCCCTTTACATGCTCCAGCGATCATAGATGGGTGGATGTTGGGGTAGGCCAACTCATAACCCTGGATCTGGGCCTGGGCAGTTGTAGGGTTGATCTGCCAGCCAGTTCTCCCCTGTCCTCACCACCAGGGTAAGTTCTCCAGCATTGCCCCAGCTAATTCACCTCTTTCAGCAATGAGCAAGGGTGGGGCCAGTCTTCCTGTTTTCATGCCCTCAGGGTCAGCTCTTCCACACTGACATTAGGGCCAGCTCTGTTGTGTTGCCAGGGGCTGCTCTCCTGAGTACTGCAGCTGGTGAGGGGTGGGAACAGCTTTTCCTCTCTTATGACTCCAGGGTCAGCACCTCCACACTTCTCAGGTGTTGATGGGCGGGAGGTGGGGCTACCATATGCCAAAGGAGGAATGGGGGCAGCTCTTCTTTGCTCATAACATCAGGTTGGGTCACCCTCACCTTCAGCCACTGGGCATCTCTTCTGTGCTGCCTAGGCAAGGGGCAGGGACCGTTAACTAAGTGCTACAGCTAGTAAGGGGGAGGGTCAGCTCTCTTGTCTGTTGGAGGTTGTAAGGGGCAAGGGGTAAAGGAGGGGCATTTTTCACCCTCCCACATCGCCACACAATAGGCAAGTAGTGGGGACAGCTCTCCCATGCTTACAACTTTGGGGCTGTCTCACCCACACCTCTGCCAACAAGATTGGCTCTGTTGTGTTACCCAGGTGAGGTATAGGGCCTGCTCTCTTAAGTGTTGTAACTGGTGAGGGGCAGGGACAGCTTTCACACTCTTAATGACTTCAGGGCCGTTTCCAGGAGATGTTTCTTTTTCCTGGGTGCCATGGTTCTTTTACTTTGCCACTAGAATTAGTTCTCAGACACTGGCTATTCAGGGCATGACCCCTTCCCCAGGCTGCCTTGTTCCAGCTACTTCAGTGTGTTCTTTTTTGTTGCATGTCAGGATGCGAGCAATTAGTGAGCAGGTTAGACAGCTGGAGAGTGAACGGGAGGTGCTGCAGCAGCAGCACAGCGTGCAGGTGGACCAGCTGCGCATGCAGAACCAGAGTGTGGAGGCTGCCCTGCGAATGGAGCGTCAGGCTGCTTCAGAGGAGAAGTGAGTGGCTGGGAGGGTTGGAACCAAGAGATCCCAGAGCACCCATGGTGCTTTCTGTCTTCTGGGGAGTCCTGGTAGGGATTGCCTGTGTTTAGAAGAGCTGACTTTCTCCCTTTGCCTTGCAAATGAAAGAATCAACTATTATATGTAAAGAGAAATATTTTATATCCATATTCATAGTTTACTATATGTCCTACACAGGTTCTTTTCACCACAGTTGAAGTATGCTCTTGGTGTAAGGAAAGCAAGGAATCATGGTGCCTCAAGCTGGCCCTAAAGGCTCATCTGGGCCCACAATCCATGCACAGTGTCTAAACATTCTATTGGCATCTGGTTCAGCTTCCATTTGAGTTTTCTTTAATTTAGAACAATTTTCCTGCCTCTTTGTTTTGTACAGAGTGCAGTCAAGTGCTGTTTTATTATAAACATTTCACCTATTTATTTTCTTTTTGGTGCTAGAAATGGAGTGTTGGACCTCAAGCACACCAACCAAAGGTTTTACTCCTGAGTTATACCCTAGCCCTTGTTAGAAACATCCCAAGATGTTGGCTTTAAGGAAAACATGAACTATGTAGCAGCCAAATCAGTTACAATATATTCTTGTCCTTAGCAAAGCCAACCTTAGAGTTGATGGCCCCAGGAACCCACATGTTATCCAGGAAGCCCACATTTCAGGTCTTTTATGGGACAAGAAGAAAGAGGGGGAAGCTGTACCAGGCAAGCTGTTTCTCCAGTGACAGCTCCTTTTGTACAGGAGGAAGCTGGCTCAGTTGCAGGCAGCCTATCACCAGCTCTTCCAAGATTATGACAGTCACATCAAGAGCAGCAAGGTGAGTGGAGAACACATGCTAGTAAGTATGGCTGCCCTGGGCTGTCCAGGGAAAGATTTTTCCCTTCTTCTCCCATGCACTTGAAGGGGGCAATGGGACCTTTGAGATGTAGTTCATCTGACTTTTGGAAGGGACTCTCAAATTGCCTGACACCTTCTTTAGGGCTGCAGCTCTGACAGTTTAGAGATGGCCACAAGGAGATGGGATGCATCTACAGGACCTTCAAATACTCAGTTTATAGAACAAGGTTGCTTTTCTGCATGGTCATTCCTTCATGCTCAGAGCCAGGGGGAAGTCTCAGAAACATTTCTTTTTCTCTTAAAACATTTTTTATACTTATTTATTTTATGTATAGAAATGTTTGCTTGCATATATGTATGTGCACTAAGTGTGTGCTTGGTGCCTTTGGAAGACAAAAAAGAATGATTGATTCCTTGGAACTGGAGTTACAGATGGTTGTGAACACCTTGTGGGTTCTGAGAACTGAACCTGGGTCTTCTCCAACAGCAACAAGTGTTCCTGACTGCTGAGCCATCTTTCCAGCCTCTTCTTTCATCCTCCAGAAACATTCCTGGGGTGATTTGGAGCTCTTTTTTAGTTTATCTTCATCAGCCCTAAGCTGGGCACAGTTTCTAGTGTTCACTTTGTACGTATGGAGAATTCAGAGGACGACATTGGTGTTATTCCTTAGGAGCTATGCATGTTCAGCTCTTTTTCTTACATTGGTTCTAGGGTTTGAATTCTGAACTGACTGAACTATCTCCATAGCCTATTCTTTTTTAGTTTTTTAATGACAGGGTCTTGTATAACCCAGGCTGGACTTGAACTCTTAAGTGACTGAGACTGGCCTTGAACTCCTGATTCTCTTGCCTCGATCTTCCATGTGCTGAGATAACAAGTGCCACCATGACCAGTTTTCTAGTGGTCACATTTTCCCCCACAATAAAGCTTATTAGCTGTTCTTTTTCTCCTAAATAGAATGGATAATGTTGATAATTCTTTGCAACCTAGTGCTCATATAAGACATTTTAACAGGGTTATCAAAAGCTCACATATTGATGCTGGCTGTGATGGCACACACCTTTAATCCCAGCACTCAGGAGGCTGAGGCAGACAGATCTCTGTGCATTCGAGGCCAGCCTGCTCTACATAGTAAGTTCCAGGATAGTCAGGGCTATAGAAAGAGGTCGTGTCTCAAAACAAAACAGCCCCCCTCTCCGAGCAACCCCCCCAGTTGAATAAACAACTCCATAGAGCAGTGGGAAGCCAAATGATATTAACAGATTAAAGAAACTCCTTTCTGAAAGCACTTCTGACTCTCAATAAATTTCTTAGAATTGTTTACCATAAAGATCCATGCAGTTCTAGTTCAGTGCAGCTACGCAAGATGAAGTGTCTGAAGAGGGATTCAAAAAAAATTGGAGTATATCTGTTTTTCCATTAATAAAATGAGGAGAACTAGATGGAGAGGCAGTTGAACAGATCAAACCCCATGGCGTGTGTGTGTGTGTGTGTGTGTGTGTGTGTGTGTGTGTGTGTAGTACAACTGTATAAAAAATAATTCGTATAGTTGCAGAGTTTAGTTAAACAAAATTTTGTATTTTTATATATTTTATTATAACATAGGCAGTTGTGGTTAAAACAGTCATTAAAATCTGACCCCTCCCTAAACATACATTTAAAATTTTAGACTATGACCTGGGTGTTTCCCCTGCCATAACGATTACTACATCTCCATGAAAACATTTTTTTCATCTGCAGTTACAACTATGAGATTTTTTTTTACCTTCTGTGCAAAGGTAGTGAGCTCTTCTAGCACTTAAATATGGCCTTAATTCAGAAACTGTATGAACAACTTTTGAAAGACACTATAGTATTGCACAAGTAGATTAAAATATTTGAACACTATTATTCCTATCAAATACATTAAGGGAGGGCTCAAATAATAAGAGCATGAAGACCTCCCTGCATAAAAATTTTATTATGAAATGAGTTAACTCAAATATTAATTTTAAAATAAAAACCTATGTTTTCTTATTTGTCTAAAATTTAAATATTTACTTTAATAGTAGAAGTCAATTGAGAAAAAATAACTTGAAAGCTAACACAGAATTGTGCATAGTTACTCAAAGCTAGTGGTCACATTTTAAGAAGGACATTGTCATCCATACTGTACCAAGAGATTTATAAGGATTAAGCATGGAACTAGGTCAAATGATGAAGAACTATAAATAGCTGCTTAAGGGATTAGAAAGATGGTTTAATGGTTAAGAGCACTTGTTTTTTTTTCAGAGGACCCAAATTCAGTTCCCAGCACCCACATTAGGTGGCTAATAGCCACCTGCAACTCCAGCTATAGGGGGTCTGATACTATCTCTTACTTCTGTGGGTACCCACACACATGTGGTACACATACACACATATGTAAATTAAGAAAACCTTTTTTAAAATTATTTTTCATCTGTTTTCATCTATTTATTTTACATTGTGGCCACAGACTCCCCTTTATCCTCCCCACCCAGGCCCTCTCCTATCCCTCCCTCCCATCCCCAATCCCTTCCTCTTCTGTCTCTGTCCAGGAAAGGACAGGTCTCTTATGAGTATCAATAAAACAAGGCATATGAAGTTGCAGAAAGACTAAGTACCTCCTCTCTTGCGGGGCAAGACAATGCAGTATGAGGAGTAGGGTTCCAAAAGCTAGTAAGAGAGTCGGAGACAGCCCCTATTCCTACTGTTAGGAGTCCCACAAGAGGACCAAGCTACCTTGCTCAGTCCCATGCAGGCTCCCTGTTTGTCAATTTAGTCTCTGTGAGTCCCTATGAACCCAGTTTAGTTGATTGTGTGAGCCTTCCCATGATGTCTTTAACCCCTCTGGCTTCTATACTCTTTCCTCCCCTTCTGCAGGATTCTTGAACTCCACCTAATGTTTGGCTGTGGGTTGGTTGCTGGATGATACCTCTTGGATGACTATTGGGCCAGACACCAATCTGGTCACAGGAGATAGCCAGTTCAGGCTACTTATCCACTATTGCTAGGAATCTAAGCTGGGATCCTCCCCGTAGACTCCTGGGAGATTCCCCTGCTCCAGGCTTCCACCTGACTCCCAAATGCTCCCCCAGAAGCCCCTCTCAGTACTCTCCTCCGTGCCCCTTCCAACCTGATCACTCATGTTCCCATCCCCACCCATCCTCAGTCCACTCAGGAAATCTCTGCCAGGGAGATTTGGGTTGTAGTATGAATTCTAATTGGTCTTAATAAATAAAACCCAGAGTCAGATATTAGGGGGTGAAAGCTGAGAGATCAGGGAACCAGTGTGGCCAGCCACTAGAGAGACCTTTTCCTTCTATGAATGCTCAGACTGAAGGGTCAATCTTGTCCTCAGACTGTCTCTTCAGACTTCCACTGTTTCCACCAAACCTGAGACTGCTGTGAGCTCCTGTCTCCTCCCGCCTTGTACTCCTCTCTCTGCCCAGCCATATCAGTCTTGTCTCCACTTCCCTAATGCTGAAATTAAAGGTGTGGGATCCCAAGAGCTAGGATTTCCTTTGTGTGAATTCTGTTTGTCTTTTAGACAGAGTCAATCTTGTGTTGTTCAGGGTGGCCTTGAACTAACAGAGATCCCTCTGCTTCTGTCTTCTGAGTCCTGGGATTAAAGGTATGTGCCACAACTCCCTGGCCTCTAGTGGCTTAACTTTGCACTCTGATCTCCAGGCACGCTTTATTTGTTAAAACATAAATAACACATCACTGCACTGGGTGTCCCCCATGAACTCTCCTTGTTACCTAGTCTCTCTGGGTCTGGGGATTGCAGCATAGTTATCCTTTATTCTACAGCTAATATCCACTTATGAGTGAGTACATAATATTTTGTCTTTCTCCATCTGGGTTATTACACAAAATACAAACAGAAGGAATGTTGCCAAATTCTTTCTATGAGGCCATGGTCACCCTGATATTCAAATCACACTAAAATTCAAGAAAGAAAGAGAATTGCAGACCTGTTTCACTCATGAATATTGATGCAAAAATACTCAATACTGGCAAACCAAATCCAAGAGCACATCAAAAAGATCATTCACTGTGACTGAGAAAATCTTTTACAAATGGCTACTTAATCTCTGGAGGGAATTATTGGTTGAGAGCATGGGTGCATATGGTGTGTGTGTGTGTGTGAGAGAGAGAGAGAGAGAGAGAGAGAGAGAGAGAGAGAGAGAGAGAGAAGCAAGCAGACCTTTGACCAAGTGGCAGAGTGGAAGAAGCAGTGGATTGCAGCCTTTTGCAGCCTTGCCTGGTGTATGGTGGGCCTATGTGGAGGGTTACTGCATAGTACTTACTCACTTTGGAGTGGGAAGCCTCAGAAGAGAGGATGGCTCGTGTCCTTGAAGAGTTAAGAGGAAGGCTGCCTAGCTGGAAATTCTCTGAAGGGGATGACAGCAGAGTAGGAGGCTGTGCTTTATATATCCTCAGAGTTCCTATCAGTCCTAAGATCTTTATGCATCCTAAGAAAGACCTTAGCATTTCTTCTGTATTATAGGGCCACAGCAGGATGGAGCCTTCTCCCTGCACACATTGAGATTTTGTCATTTGCCCTGAAGTCCAAAGGACTGGCTTTGCTCCTGCTTTTCCTTCTTAGTTCTCAGAACAGTGGCCAGCCAGGGAAGTAGTTTGGCTCCACTGTGGGCCAAGAGACTCTGCCTTTTGTCCTCTCTAGGGCATGCAGCTAGAAGATCTGAGGCAACAGCTCCAGCAAGCTGAGGAGGCCCTGGTAGCCAAACAGGAATTGATTGATAAGCTGAAAGAAGAGGCTGAGCAGCACAAGATTGTGATGGAGACTGTGCCAGTCCTGAAGGCTCAGGTGAGAGCTCTGCTCCTGCCTGCCCGTCACATGGGTAGCCTACTGTCCCAGGCATCATTTTTGGTGGCCTCTTTTAGTCTTCTTGAGTCCTTTGCACCTCCTTTGAGTCCTTGACCTCTTGGTGCCCTTGGGATCACAGGCTTTCATATCTGTTCCTGCTGTAGTATCATGTGATCATTGGGGACAGGACAAGACTCTGTTTCTCTGGGGTCATGGCATAAAATGCTTGCTAGGCAGCTGATGGATGATTGGCATACCTTTGTTCTATTTGCCAGGCGGATATCTACAAGGCTGACTTCCAAGCTGAGAGGCATGCCCGGGAAAAGCTGGTGGAGAAGAAGGAGCTTTTGCAGGAGCAGCTGGAGCAGCTGCAGCGCGAGTTCAGCAAGCTGAAGGCTGGCTGCCATGAGTCAGCCAGGTGGGCCTCTAAGACTATAGACAGAGCAGCAACCAGAAGTAGCTCCAGGAGGTTGATGGCTCTTGGTGTTTGTGTTAAGTTCCCTGTACCTCTTGCTGCTCTCCCCGTGTCCTGTCCTTTCAACAGTGACCTTTTCCACTTGTCCAGCTAGAAACTTCACAGAAATGCATGAATTGAGAGGTATCTTAGGCTGGAGTTTTTGTGGGGATATATTAGGTTTCATAGTCTCTTAGTTTGGTTTTTATTGCTGTAATAAACAGTATGATAAAAAACAACTTGGGGAGGAAAGGGTTTATAATCCATCATGGAAAGAAGTCGGGACTGGAATCTGGAGGCAGAAACTGAGTCATAGGTCACAGGGGAATGTTGTTTACTTTCTTGCTGAGTTGTATAAGAAAGCAACCAAGGCCCAGAAGTCTAGGAATTGCACCACCCACTGTAGGCTGGGCATCCTACACCAATTATTAATCAAGAAAAAGCCCCCACAAACTTATGTACAATTTATTGGAGAGAGTTTCTTAATTGAGATTCTCTTTTTCCAGTTTGTGTTAAGTTGTCAAAAGCCAACGAGCACAATTAACAACTCGTCATCTTGACATACAAACACACCACAACCTTTCCTCTCCTGTTTGTTCTCCAATTCATGTTAAAATCACGATATAAAACCTAAAGTTAGAATAGGCGTGGTGATATATGCCTTTAATCACAGCACTTGGGAGGCCGATGAAACTTTGAGTTTGAGGGCAGCCTGGTCTACAGAGTGAGTTCCAGGACAGCCAGAGCTGTTAAACAAAGAAACTATGTCTCAATAAACAAAAAACAACCAAAAAACCCCCCATAAATGTATAAGTCCCACAGTCTTTAAAACATTCCACCACTCATTAAAAAAATAAATGTCTCTGTAAACGTCTAAATGGGCTCCTATAAAATAATAAGTTACATATTTTCTTACTCAAAGAATGAAGAGCCATGGCACAGTCACAATAAAATCAAAAAGTAACACCAAAATTCAACAGTGTAAATGCAATGCTTGATGTCTAGGACCCACACTCATGACCCTCTGAGCTCTAAAGGGCTTGGGCAGCTATACCTCTCTGGCTTTGCCATTTATAGCACATATAGCTTGTCTCATAAGCCCAGGCTGGCTTTGCTCCACAGCTTTTGCTGTCCTTGGTGGTTGTCCCATGGTACTGGCATCTCCAATATGCTGGGGTCTCCACTGCTCTGAGGATGTACCTTCACCAATAGCTTCTCCTGACCTCTCAAGTAGTGCCAAGACTCAGCTACTTTCCATGACCCCTTCATATTACCCTGTTTGACTGATAGCATGATATACAGCCTTGGCCGCATCTGGATCAGAGCTTCATTGTCCTCACCCTGAGGAGATATTCTCTAGACTGTAGAGTCTAGGAGATTTCACCTCAGTCATGCTGGTCTTTTCTTGATCATAGCTGCTTTATCAGTTTCAGTTAACCAGCATGAAGTGACCCAGGAAAGCAAAGGTTTTACTTCATCGCACCTGATTCTTCAGCTCCAGCTGACCAGAACTACAGATTCTTA
Source organism: Dicrostonyx torquatus (assembly GCA_028555095.1). NCBI lineage: Eukaryota > Metazoa > Chordata > Mammalia > Rodentia > Cricetidae > Dicrostonyx > Dicrostonyx torquatus. Next base: position 104,438 of record JAQHUG010000480.1, on the reverse strand, counting down.
ATTCAAAATACCACATATATGGCCATGATAGAGTCTTTGCTTCCCTCTGAAACTTCACAAGCTGGGCCTTCATCATCTACATTGTTCTCCGTATTCTTATCTTCCTGGCTCCCAAAGAACAGCCCATAAAAGTTATATCTACTTAATGGCATTTCCAGACCAAAGTTCCAAAGTCCTTCCACAGTCCGGCCAGGTCTGTCTCTGCAGTTCCCCAAGAGCCTGGTACTAATGTCTGTCTTAGTTTGGTTACTGTTGCTGTGATAAACACCATGATCAAAAACAACTTGGAGAGGAAAGAGTTTATTTCAGCTTACAGTTGTAGTTAATCATGGGGAAGTCAGGGCAGGAACTTGGGGAACAGAAGCAGAAATTATGGAGGAACTGCTTTTTGGCTTGTTCTCCGTGGCTTGCTCAGCTTGCTTTCTTATACAGCCCAGGTGCTTATCCAATGGGCGGCACCATCCCAAGTGAACTAGCCCCTCCCACATCAATTATCAATGACGAAAATGCCCTTCAGGCTTCCCTCCAGGTCAATATAATGGGGACATTTACTCAACTGAGGTTTTCTTTTATGAGATACTTCAGTTTGAGTGAAATTGATAAAAAAATAAATAAAAGAACCTAACCAGTAGAAATGGAACTCCCTCAAATTCCTGTCTATCTGAAACCTCAGAATCTGACCTCATTTGGAAATAGTATCTTTGCATATGTAACTAGTTAACATAAGGTCACATCAGGTCAATTAATTGGCTGTGGTCCTTATAGAAACATCACAATAAGATACAGAAGACAGCCACAAGAAGGCCAGGGCCAACACTGGGATTCTGCTACTTGCCGAGAAATGCCAAGGAATCATTTAACTACCGCCAGCTAGAGGAGAGCATGGTACTTCTGCCCAGTCCCCTGACATGTTGATTTAGGGCACCTGGCCTGCATCGAGCACAGTTTTGTTATTTTAAGCCACTAGGTATGTGGTAGTTTGTAGTAAGATTCTGAGGAAACTGATATAGGGGAACCCAGGAGTAATTGTTAATAAGTACAAAGTTACCTTTGGGAGGTGAAAAGATTCTAAAATTATACAGATGATTGGGCATGCTAAATATAGTAAAAACAACTGAACGATGCAGATTAAATTGGTGAATTGTATGGTATATGAATTAATTCTCAATGAAGGTATTTATTCATAAAAAACCCTGCAGGCATTGATTGAATGGTTTTTGTTTTCAAAGGATTGAGGATATGAGGAAGCGGCATGTAGAGACTTCTCAGCCCCCTTTACTCCCTGCTCCAGGTGAGTGAACAGGTTGCAGATGGTGGAGAAGATGGACAGGAAGGACAGAATATTGAGGAAAAGCATGTATTAACCTCCCTGCTGCTCTGATTTGGGGAGCTCTTGTCGGCTACCCCCATCAGTAGCCTGCAGCATCTTGAGGCAAAAGGAGGAATGTGGTGGTAGAGATGGCCCCCAGCCACACATATAGTCAATTATGGTGGTATCAGTAGGTCTCAGTACCTTGTTAGCCTCTCCTTCCCTTTGAGGTCTACCCAGTCTGTGCATGAAGCCTACCCAGCTAGCCTCTGTTCTTTTTTTTTTCTCAGCTCACCACTCCTTTCATCTGACCTTACCCAACCAGCGGAGAAGCCCTCCTGAGGAACCACCTGACTTCTGTTGTCCCAAGTGCCAGTATCAGGCTCCTGATATGGACACTCTACAGATCCACGTCATGGAGTGCATAGAGTAGAAGCAGCAGATGTAAGGCCACTTGTAATACCATGTCCTGAACTATGCCACTTATGCTTTCCTGTTTCACCTGCATAGTCCACAATTAAGGGCTTGATGTCAAAGAGCCCTAGGACCTAGCAGGACCCTTGCTTTAGCTCTTTGGTCTGCTAGTTCCCCACTAGGGTAGACAGCCCTAGTCAGGAATTTTTTTCCGTTTTGTTTTCTATGTGCCTGAGCCACTTGCGTCTGGTAGCTTCTTCCTCCCTCTTTTCCCATTCTCCTAGGGGGTCTAGAATGGAGGCCAGAGGCTCTCAGGGAGCACCCTTTCTCTAAGCAGGACTGGGTGCAGCTCTTCCTCCCTCCAGCTGGTACCTTTTGTGCCCTGAGCTGCAGGCTGTCCTCCCAGGACATGTGACACGTAAGGTCATAACGTGTTGCCTCTGATGGACATTTGGGAAGATTCTGTCCTTTGCTACTATAAATAACAGTGCAGTGAAAGCACTTGTGCACTGATCTGTGTGTATCTTTAAGATATATGCTTAGATGGAGCATTGGAGCCATGCTTTGGGGGAGATTGGTGGACCTTTGTGTTTCTGCCATCTGCTAGACATGCTGTTTTTTTACTAAAGAGTATGCCAAAGTGTCTTTTTCTGGGGTATATGGGCCTTTTTAAATTCCACTCATGTAACTTGGATTTTCATATTTTCTACCCATTTTCCTGTTGCATCATTGCCATTTGTTCTTGGGCTTCGGGAAGCTCTTTGATCATCAGTCAGGTTAGCTCTTGTCTATCACAGAAATTGCACACCTTGTTCCATTTTGGTTGTGTTACTGTTTTGGGGCCTAGAAGCTGTTTATGTACTCACACCCATGCTTTCCTCCATATTCTGGCTTTGGAGCTATGGCTGCTTTGTGGTCTGACAGAAGACTATTTCACATACATGCTTTTCTTATCCAGCACCAGTGTACTCTTGTCCTTGTGAAGCACACTCTTGTCTTGTGTGAATGGTGGTTTCCATAGTTCATCACACTCCAGGAGTTTGTGATGGCATGTTCTCCACCAGCCCAAATGTTCTGTCTTGGGAACCATTTAGTAGTGACTGGCAGATTGTGAACAAGGGAACTCTTCACTTGTTTTGCAAGGCTGTAGACATTTTCTGGAACCTTATAGTCATTGGTATTAGCCTTGCAATTCTAGTAAAGAAAAGGAAGTTGGAGTTGAGAAAGCAATAGATGTGCCTTGCTGACTCCTCAGATCTGAAACCTTTCCTCCCCTCCTGAATGCTTTCATAGTTCTGAGTGGAATCTGTAAATCCATCCCTGTCTGGAGCTTTTTTTTTTTTTCTCACAGGACTTCTTGCCTATTAAGGGTGAGAAGGCCGAGTAGAATCAGGATTTAAAAAGTAAGCCTGAGCTGGGTTCTTCCTCAGAATTTTCAGGGGATGGGGAGCAAGTTTTCCTTTTTCTAATTCCCAGGTATTTATTAGACAGATCTTTGGGAAAATGTTAAAGGAACAGACATTCTTTGCTCATGAGGCCTTCATTTAAATACCTAATATATTTTTTTTTCAGAAATGCTGTTGGTTTGGTTTGATTCAGTTCAGTTTTGTGGTGGTATATGACTTTCCTATAGCTGTTCTAAAAATTCTCAGAGACTTGAAGTGGCAACAAAAAAAAATCAGTCTTTCATGTCTGGAAGTCAGATGTTAAGTTTCTTCTGAGAAGCAATTCCAGGTTTTCTCCTTGCTCTTGGTTTATGGTAGTCCTTGGTGTTGTTCGTCTTATAGACCTATCACTCCAATCTCTGGTTCTTGTACCTCATGGTCTCCTCCTCTACTTCTGTCTTGTAAGGACACCAAATTATAGATGTGGAGTCTGTCTGGTAATTAAGGAAGATCTCCAGCTTAAGACCCTTACCTCACTAAACCTACCTTTTCCCAAATAAAGTCATGTTCTCAAGTTCTGGGGGTTTGCACTTATACAACACAGAGTAGGGATATAATCAGAACCTGAGTAAATGCAGCCCAAAGACATGTGCCTTTAAGCCTTGCAATTCTGCTAGAGAGACTTGGTCTTTAGGGTGATGGTGATCACTAGGCTTCAGAATTTGGAGAAGGTCAGGCCTTTATAGATGCTGTGCTCTTAGCAGGGCCAGAGGGTGTGACTGAGAAAGACAGGAGAGAGCTGTTGGACTGCCTCCAGTGCCTGTATGGGGTTCATACTTCTTGGATAAATAGAGATATATAGGTACATTTCTGAACAGCACTTTATCCTGAAAGGGACTCAGAAAGCAGGTATGACCCAGATTTCACAGCAGGATCACCCGGGAGCTTGAAACATTCTGGTTTGGGCTTCATGGTCTGGTCAAGCCAAAATCTGAGGGTGGCCCAGGCACTGGTTGGGACCAAATACCCTTCTCAGAAGGTCAGAGCCCTTGACACTTCCTTGCATGGAAGTATGGTGTATGATTAACCACACATTAGATATCAAGGATTTGAGATTATACTATCTTCCCTGTCATGGGACATGCTTCTTTCCTTTCTGGAATTACTTTACTAGACCTGGAAAAACTGTTTTTTTTTTTTCTTTCAAGGGAATTAGCCTACTTGCTTTTATGAGCTGTGCCCCTGGCAGACAGCTTCTAGATTCAGACAGCTAGAAACATGTCCTTCCCAGAAGTCCCGTTACTGTCACTTATGCTCTCTTCCTGTTGGCTTATGACCAAGAAAAATCCAGAGAGTCAGTAAAAGTGCAGATTACTTTACCCACTGTAGTAACAAATGATAAGGTGCAGATTGTAAGTAGGGATGATGTCAAAATAGGAACAATTGCAGCCCTGTGTGTGATACCGTCAGGCATGGTGAGACCTTGCAGCATTTCTCCTTTCAAGGGGTGGGTGTTCGGTGAGATGGAGCAAACACTTTGGAAGAATCCTCAGCCCTCTTTACCTGACAGCTTGGTCCTCACAGTGACTACTTAATTGGAGTGGCTCTCATGGTACTATGTTTGTCACCACCAGAGGCTGTGATGAAATAGTCTATATATTTGATGACACAGGCCGGCATAGCCAGCATTTTGAACATTTTGTTACATGGAACACTCTGAAGTATGGTGTAAAAAGGCCAAAGGATTAAAAAAAATAATGTGAAATAAAGAAGACCCACAAGCATGCATACTGTCTGTCCTCAGTTGGTGGATGTAGGGGTAGAATTGCCAGTAAAAATGTTTTTCTTTTGTGCTATTTCTATGCCTTTAATTCTCATGCATTATATAGGAAGTAGCTGCTACACATGCCTGACTGAGAAAAGCTCATTGTTGACACAGCAGAGTGGTGCAAGGAGCAAAATCAACTAACATGGGGCCTGGATTTCCTGTGAGTGCAGCAACGACGTACACACGTCGAGGGCTTAGGCAACAGAGATTTCCTGTCCCGCCTGTTCTAAGGGCAGGGATCTGAGATAAGTATGGGCAGAGTGGGTTCCTCATAAGAGATAACCCTTTTCAGGCCTCTCTCCCAGTGTGTAGCAGGTCACGGCAATTCTTAGTGCTCTCTGGTTGGACCCGCAACTCTGGCTCTGCCACTTTTGTCACATGGTCATCTTATGTATTTCCTTTTTAATAAGCATATCAATGTCAAACAAAGGTGAATATTTGATAACATAAAAACATTTTGTTCAGTATCTAGTGATTGTAGTGTGAATTCTAATTGGTCTTGATAATAAAAACCTGGAGTCAGATATTAGGGGTTTTTATTATTAGTATTATTAGGGGTATTTATTATTATTATTAATGTTCTATTTCTTTTCTTTTTCTTTTCTTTCTTTCTTTTTTTGATTTTTTGAGACAGGGTTTCTCTGTAGCTTTGGATCCTGTCCTGGAACTAGCTCTTGTAGACCAGGCTGGCCTTGAACTCACAGAGATCCACCTGCCTCTGCCTCCCGAGTGCTGGGATTAAAGGCGTGCGCCACCACCGCCTGGCTGGGGGTATTTATTATTATATTAGTCAGATATATTGCTTAGACCTCCCAAGTGCTGGGATCAAAGGTGTGTGCCACCACTGCCTGGCCTCTATGGTTAACTGGGTGGCTAGCACCACCCTCCGATCTACAGGCAAACTTTATTTGTTAGAGTACAGACAAAATATTATAAGTGACAGTGATGGAAAGAGCCAATGTGCAGAGATGGTCAGAATATCATGAGTGTTTTAGGTTTGGAGCTGTGGTCAACATCATGGATATAGAGGAGAGAGGAAGAGGCATCTAATGACTACTGGGCTTTTGGCTTTTCACACCTGGATACCTGGACCATCTGTCTACCACTGGGAAGACTAGGGAAAGGGATGCCGAGAGAAACAGTTCAATGTTCAGTTCTGATCCAGCCAGGCTCAGTGTTAAATGTCCTGGGTCCCGTCATCTTGCCTTGATTTGTTAGGGTGGTTTCACATTGAAACTGCAGGCTTTTCATTTATCCATTGCTTACTGGCAACCAGCGTGATCTGGCAAATCTGTTTCTGTTTTGCTTAATGTCCTTCATTGATTTTCTGTTTCTTCAGGTCTAAACTCCATCTTCAGCCTTGTTTTGTTCTAACTTCATGTCATCTTCCCTAAAAGCCCAGCCCTTCCACACTGCCCTTTTTTTTCCCCTCAAACCCACTAGTACTTCTGTGTTTTAAGGTCTTTGCCTCTGTTGTCTCCTTTGCTGAAAAGGCTCTGTCCTCTAATCTTTACAATTGATTTTTTTTATTCAGATCTAATTATAAACAAAAGTTCTTTCATCTGAAGTCTTCATCCTAAATCATATTACCTTGTTTTTAACTCACATCAAAAAAAAACCCTGACCTTTTCTGTTCTGTTGTTTCTTCCCTCCCACTAGAGGGAGACAGAAGCCTTGTCAATCCAATTTAGTAACACTATACAGGAGCTCATCACAGGGATACTCTGTGTTTCCTGATGGCTGAACTTATCTGACATGACATCAGGATTCCCCTGCTAATATTTTCAGAGACATCACCTGTCACCACAATTGGTGATTTATAGTAGTTATTAATGTACTAGGAGGGATAGTACAGAAATCTTATTTTAGAACTATAGTAACTATAGCTTTTTATTTTGGTGCTGAGGATGGAACTCAGGCTCTTGCACATGCACTGAGCTACAATCTCAGTTTATCAGCTTTTCTCTGTATCTCCCTACTCTTCTCTCCGATAGTCCCATTCTGTAGCCTTGCCTAACTTGGAATTTATTATGTAATTCATATTGGTCTTGAACTTGCAGCCATTCTTTTGCCTCAGCCTCTCCAGTGCTAGGATTACAAATATGTTCCACTATGCCTGATTAGCATTTTTCATTCTGTTTAGAATTTGAATGGGTATCTGGACGTAGTGGTACACACAATTTCAGCGCTTGAGAGGAAGTGACAGAGAGTACCAGGAGTTTGAGGCCAGCTTGGGCTACAAAGCAAGGCTTGGTTTCAGATAAGTAAAACAGAATTTGGGAGGATGGATCATGTGAGCTTCATAATATATAGTTAAGGAAACCAATTCTTACGTCATATGGACAAATCCCAGTCTGAACATTAATGAAATCCCTGAGCCTTTGCTTTCTTATCTGTAAAACTGCAAATCAATTTTAGTTTAGACCCAAGTCTAGATTTTCCATTAGGTTTTGAGTGCTGGTAAGAAACTCAGTTATACCTGTCTGGTAGAGCATGCAGTTGAAGCAGGATGCTAATGAGTTCCAGGCTAGCCTAGGCTACATAGCAAGATTCTCAACAAAAACAAAAAGTCAATTGGTGAATTCCTGGAGATGAGTGGGATGTAGAGAGTGATAGCTCTTTGGGGGGTGGGGTGGGATGTTCTAAAATTGGTCACTGTGATTCTCATGCACCTCTGAATATGCTGCAAACCATTAAAATTGTACATTTCAGATGAGTTACATGTTGTATATGGATTGACCACAATAAAACTGGCATTTAAAATGTTATCTAAGTTTTGTGCAGTTTCCCAGAAACTTTTGTGACAATCCAGATGAAGATAAAGGAAGAGTTGAATATTTGCATTTGAAGCTGTTTGACAAGTGACCTGTTGATGAATTCTTGGTATTGTTCCACTAACTAGAAAGGCAGAACTGGAGGTGGGGCATGTGTGATTGCTTTGTCTCATGAAATAGAATGATCACACCATGTCCATGTCCTTTCTTCAGAGTTCTAGGGTTGGAACTAACTGAAGACTAGCGGCTGCCTCTAACCAGCATGGACTGGCGGGCTGACCATCAGGTGGACACTGCTGCTTCATCAGACGAACTGAATTAGCTGGGCAAGTTTGGTAGCTACTTGCCAGTGAGGAAGCAGAGACCTCTAGGCATCACAGCTTTTTAAAGATTCCATTGGTGTCAGGTGTCCCAGGATCAGGACTAAGGATGAAATTTGATTTGTTAGTCTGGCAGAGCCATGGTAGACACATGTCTATCAGACCTAGAAATAATGACTTACTCCGTATTCAGGGGTTGCTGGCAGCTGGAGTGAAGGGCTGTGTGTCTGCCCTAGCAAGCACTGCAAAGCAGTCACTGCATGGAGAAAGCCGAAATAAGCAACAGCAGCTAATCCCGTAAAACTAATCTCACAATGCAATGCTCACAAACAGAAGTTTCTATAATGCAGACTTATGGCCAAAGAAAAGATGCCCAGTTAGATGGCTCAGTGAGTAAAGGTGCTTGCTGCCAAACCTGACTACCTGAGTTTAATCCTCAGGACACATGGTAGAAGGAGGACTCTGATTTCCATGTATACCCTTCCACCTCCCCCTGTTAATAAATGAAACATAAATCTTTTTAAAATTGTTTTTATTGAGCTATATATTTTTTTTCCTCCTTTCCCTTCCTCACCTTCCCCTTCTACCCTTCCCCATGATCCCCATGATCCTAATTTACTCAGGAGATCTTGTCTTTTTTTTGTTGTTGTTATTTTTGGTTTTTCGAGACAGGGTTTCTCTGTGGCTTTGGAGCCTGTCCTGGAACTAACTCTTGTAGACCAGGCTGGTCTCGAACTCACAAAGATCCACCTGCCTCTGCCTCCTGAGTGCTGGGATTAAAGGCATGCTCCACCACCTCCTGGCAAGATCTTGTCTTTTTCTACTTTCCTTGTAGATTAGATCCTGTATGTCTCTCTTTGGGTCCTCTTTTTGTTGTCTAGGTTCTCTGGGGCTGTGAATTATAGGCTGGTTTTTCTTTGCTTTCTGTCTAAAAACCACTTATGGGTAAGTACATAATATATTTGTCACTCAGTATGTTTTATAGATCCATCCATTTGCCTGCAAATTTCAAGATGTCATCATTTTTTTTTCCGCTGTGTAGTACTCCACCATGTAAATGTACCACATTTTCTTTATCCATTCTTCGGTCGAGGGGCATTTAGGTTGTTTCCAGGTTCTGGCTCTGACAAACAATGCTGCTATGAACATAGTTGAGCACATGTCCTTGTGGTACGATTGATCATCCTTTGGATATATACCTAAAAGTGGTATTACTGGATCTTGAGGTAGGTTGTTTCCTAATTTTCTGAGAAATCAACATACTAATTTCCAAAGAGGCTGTACCAGCTTGCATTCCCATGACCAATGGAAGAGTGTTCCCATTACCCCACATCCTTTCCAGTCTAAGTTGTCATCAGTGTTTTTGACCTTGGCTATTCTGGTCAGCCTGGTCTACAAGAGCTAGTTCCAGGAAGGCTCCAAAGCCACAGAGAAACCCTGTCTCAAACCGCCCCCCCCCCAAAAAAAAAGAAAAAATGTCTGATGATGGAACTTAGTGGTAGGGCACTTGTGTGCACTTGCACTTGGTTTCTGTCTCAAGTACTCCAAAAAAATATTTGAAGAAAAACATTTGGAGACTTGTAAGGAATAAGAAACTAAAGAAAGTAACTATAAACACAAAGCGAAAACTTTTGAGTTTGAAATATTAACATAAATTTGATTTATTTTTCTTTTGGAAAAAAATAGTTTTTTTTTCTCATCTTAAAATGGCCTCAAAACAAGAATAACAATAGCAGGTGGCACTATATATGTATATATATACACTCACTATATATGTATATACACTCTCTGTGTGTATGCATAACAGGTCAGAGGTAAACTTGAGGGTGCTGGCTTCCATCTAGTAGGCCCTGGAGATCAAACTCAGATTGTCAGGCTCAGTGGGATGCACCTTTATCCATCGAGCCATCTTGCTGGCTCAGTGTAGAATATATATATAAATTTAAATAACTACAGTTTATCATATTATCATAAAAAAACAAAAACAACGATTTGTTTTTGGAAACTTTCCCACTGAAAGAAATCAGGGCCTCTTGGAGAAATAACTTATTTCAGTCATGAGACAGGATCTACTCAAGGTAAACTTGAGACTTTTTAAAAAATGACCTTTTATGTGTGCACATAGGCATATGTGTGGACATCAGAATACAATGTGTGTGGAATTTGTTCTCTCTCATCATGTGCTTGTTAGGGATTGAACTCAGGTCATTGGTGTTGGAGACAAGTGCCTTTACCTACTGAGCTGTCTTATCAATCCAAACAGAGACATTTTTAAAAAATTATTTTGTGTGTGTGTTAGGCTTGCATGGCAAGCACCTTTACCTGCCAAGTCATCTCACTGGACCAAATCTGAGACACCTTATAAAAGCAAATAAGAGAGGCTGGGGAGATAGCTCAGTGGGTAAGAATACTTGCTACATAGGCATGTAGACCTGAGTTTGGATCCTTATCACCCATGGGAAAAGCTTAGTATGGTTACATTTGTCTTGAACCCCAGCACTATGGAAGGCTAAGATGTGATTAGTTGGGGTTTGCTGACTGCCAGTCTATCTCCAGTTTCAGTAAGAGACCCTGTCTCAACAGAATAAGGAGATGATAGAGCAGGACACCTGGCATCTTCTTCTGACCTCTGATTGTGTGCAGAACCTCCACCCATGTGCACATACATTAATATGATATAAGACACATAGAAAACTATCAAAGATCTTGGATATTTTCAAGGAAGACAACTGCCACCTGAAGTCCTCATGGGATATGAATATGGGATCATTAGTAAAAGTAGTAAAAAAAACTTTCCTGCCAGTCTCTCCTACCTCTATCCCTTGTGCTCTGCTTCCAAAAGCCCTTATGTTTGTGAGCCTCAGGGGAGATCTGGGATATTGGGAAAAGAGTTGGCATATATAGTATAAGAGGTCATGCCCAAGTGGGCAGGTAACTTAAAGGCTACTACTGGCTGTAGGAATTCCTACAGCACCTCCTCCTTTTGTTCAAATAAGAGAGTATTAAGCCTAATGTGATAGTATAGACAATAAGAACAAATATCAGGTATATAAATAAGAATTATAACCAGCATAAACAATATCAAACAAGAAACATGCAATAAATGTTTCAATAATTATCCTATCCTAAGGAGTTTAAGTCTTGTATTATAAATAACTTGGCCAAGTCATGAGAGGAAAGTAACTACAACTATTTAGTCTACAATCCCATCAAAGACCTGAGAAGGGAAACGATATTACTTGAGTAAGCAGGAAGAGCAATCAAGCAACTTCCAAAATGTGTAATAAATGACAGAGACAACTGGTTACCTGAGCAATCACCCAAAGTCTCGATTGCAACATTGGAGCAACCAACTTTGGCTACAGTATAAAGACAGAGCAAGATTTCAGTCACAATAGTACTGTTGATAGCCTCGCCTCTATAAAGAATCAGAAGCTAATTTCCTGAAATATAAAATTAGAGGCTTGTTGTCCAGAAAATTTAATCTCTGGAAAAATGAATGCATCTAGAAAGTATTATATAAAGCAAGGTAACACAAAACTTCAACAAAATTGCATGTTCTCTCTTACATGTAGATATGTAGCAGGCTTTCTTTTGAGCCACCAACCAGCTCCCAAATCATGACATGGAGACTTAATAGTTATGAATGCTCAGCCTTATCTTATGCTTGTCCCACTAGCTCTTATAACTTAAATTAACCTGTTTCTCTTCATCTATATTTGCCTTGAATTTTTACATTTCTTTTATTCTGTATGTCCTACTCAGTGTCTGACTGGCTGGTGGCTGCCTGACTAGCTGACCCCAGGGCATATCCCTTTCTTTCTCCCTAGTTCTCTTCTATCTACTGAGCCTAGATTCCTCCTACTACTTACACTCTCTGCCCAACATCCCCACCTTTTCCTCTGCTGCCTAACTGCTGGACATTTAGATTTTTATTATATCATTCAGGTGCCTTAGGTAGGCAAGATAACACAGCGACATATCTTTACATAATTAAACAAATGCAGCATAAATAAATGTAACACACCTTTACACAGTTAAAGTAATGTTTCTCAACATAAACAAATAACACTCATCTTTTCATAGTTAAAGTAATATTCTTCAATATGGATCCTGTCATATAATTTCTGTATATATGTATATGAATTGGAAGTGGGTGTACAAAATTTGGGTATAGGCTATGAAATTAGTAAGGAAACCAGTTAGGAGGAAAAATATTGGGGGGAGGGAGGGTAATAGGGCATATTAGATGTGAAAGAAAGAAAAAAGGAGGCTGAGAAGAATCAGTTGAAGACACATGGGGATTCAGGGAATAGGGGAAGAAAATCAGCAAAAACAATTTTTTTTGTTTGAAAATACCATAATGTGTTCTAACTAAATGGTTTTTTAAGTAAAAAAGAAGAAAATGCCTGCAACTTCAAGACTTAAATGAAGCTCTAACCTATTGATGGTTATGATTAAGTCAAAGGCCAACTGGACCAAGAGCTTCCTCATCCTAGAGTCAACATCTGGGGCTCTGATCTGAGAGTCCTTCAGTCCTGTGACCCCAAGCACTCCAGTGTCTTGTTTTACCAAAAGGAATATTAGAAAGATGCCAATATTGGGCAATTCCTCTTCTAGTGGCCTTTCTGCAGACAGACAGCATTTATTTGAGAGTCTATTTCCTCTGGAAAAGAGAAACCATCAGGAAATGTTGTCACCCTGTAAGGCTGAAGGAATTTCTGCATTCCTTTCTTTTTCTCTTTCCCTGGTAGTGCTAACCCATTTTTGTCCTTTCTTTCCCTTCTGTAGCCTTAGGTCATTGAAAACAGAATGTCCTATATTGTTGACCATCAATAGGTGCACAATTTCCTACTAGTATCAGGAGCAAATTGATAGAAATTTGTCCCAGAGATGTATTTTTCCATTAAAGGAAGTATTAGTACACAGTCTCCTAAAGACACCCTTAAAAAGCAGTAGGTATTTTATTGCACCTCCCCTCTCAAGAACTGTCAATTCAGCATAATACAATGGTATTTGCTTACTGCTTTTTAGTCCCTCAAGAACACAGACAACATCACCACATAGCATCCTCAGTATCCCATCTCTGAGAATCCACAAGAAATGCCTCAACTTACATGGGATACTTAGAATCTAACACATGTAACTGCTCTACAAAATGTATAGCCCTTTGAGTCAATCTGAAGTCACATTAGTTCTCTTAAAATCACTTAAGTTCTGTCTTACAATAGCATTGACATCCTTCCTAGAAATCTCATCACTTTGAAAGAATGTCAAAAATTATGTATATATTTCTCAGAATTATCTAAGAAACGTTTATGAAACTTTGTTTAAAGGCATGCATAGAGAAAAGTTGTTGAATCCCTAAGTAATTTCTGGAAAAGATACACCTGCAGGTTGGTTGGTGGGTGAAGGAACAATGATGGCACTGGCCTCTTATTTGTCCACTAGATGGCAATGTTAGCAAAGGTTTTCATTCTTAATCATTTGTCAGGTGGTTGTCTCCTGGTATAAGCATTTCCCAATTGAATGGGTCTACCTTACTTTATTTTTCTTGGATCTGATTTAACTCACAGAGTCCACTTAATACTGCTCGCATGTTCAAGGGTGTAAGGCCATCCACTGTATCATGAACAATCTACAAGGGACTGGTGTAGGAGGGATCTTCTGTATTTTGTGTTGCTTTCGTTTGTTAATAAAGAAGACTGCCTGGACTGTAGAATAGGACATAGCCCTTAGGTGGGCGGAGTAGACAGAACAGAAGACTGGGGAGAAGGGAAGACGCGAGACGCCATGATGCTCTGGCTCAAGATGGACACTGGTTAGACTCATGCCGGTAAGCCACAGTCAAGTGGCAATACATATTATCAGAAATGGGTTAGTTTAAGATGTGAGAATTAGCCAAGAAGAGGCTAGTGATAATGGGCCAGGCAGTATTTAAATTAAAAGGGCCCGCGCTCCTCCTTTTACAACAGTTTGGCGAGACATAGCCCTCTGCACCAATTACTACAAGGGACCACATCCCTGAAGAAAGCTGACTCTTTTCTAGCAACCATCAATTGCCAATAACTCCCTAGCTAGGACTAGGACTTCATGAGAATCTCCTCCATAAATGCTGAAATTTTAGCTGCTTTGATTTTGTGCAGGTTTTCTGCATGCAAGCACAGTCACTATTGCTTCATATGTGCAACAGCCCTTTCATGTCCAGAAATCAGTTTTGCCGAACTCCTCCACAACTGCTGGCTCTTGCAATATTTCCATCTTTTCTTCCATAATGAGCTCTAAACCCCATGGTTTTCTCCTAGTATCTATGGTCTGCCCATAACCTGGTTCTTTGCCAAGTTAACAATACCAGGAATAAATTTGTCTTTTGGAGTAGGTCTTATATCAAATCAGAAAGTGATTGGTTACTCCTATAATATCCATACCACTGTTACAACAATGGGCATATCTTTCCAGGTCTACTGTTATTTATTATAGTTTACAAAGTCCATAGCTAGGTCAGATTGCTGATTAAATTTCCCCACTAGCAGAATGAATAGCATTTTCTAACACTATGAAAGTTAATCACCTAGGATGAAGCTTCCAGGTCAATGCCAGCTTGATTTCTCAATGTCCTATGATTCAAGTACATGTATCCTCAACAATAGGAGGTCTTATCATCAAGTTCTGGAGGCAAACAGGAGTAATGTGAATAGCTTGTATTGTTTTGTACATATATGAGATCCAGATGACTCAAAGGGCAGTTATAACCTACATCTGGTAATGGCTTTTGGTTTGGTAGCTTATGGTATCTAGAAGAGGCATTATATCTCCATATAGGGTAATTACATTCAAATTCCACATACACTTATATATGTTGTTGTTTTACAAAAAGCTTCTAAAGTATCAGGTTGCAATATAGCTTTTACAAAGATCTTTAGTATTAGTTATTCATCCTCATACCCCATCCTCTTACCTGCCTTTTCATCATCCATCTTAAACATTCCTGGCTCATTTTTCTCCTTTTCTACTTCATACCACCATTTCCTACTATCTCTACTCCCTTAAAATACACCCCATAGTGATTTTCTAGTTACCTGACTTCTATAGGTATTCTGATTTACAAACTCAAATGAATGTACTCTAATTTAAAAACTCAAAGCTGAGATTCACATAGCAAAAGGAACATGCTGCATTGGGGGAATTTCTGGGTCTAGTTACCTGACTCAAAATATTTATTTCCAGCTTAATCTACTTATTTTCATATTTCATAATTTCATTTTTGTTTACAGCTGAATACTATTGTGTCTATATAACACATTTTCATTATCCATCAGTTGATGAACATCTAGGCTATTCCCATTTCTGACCCATTGTAAATAGAGCAGCAATGAACATGGATGAGCAAATATCTTAGTATAATCTAGAATCCTTTGAGAATATACCCAGGAGTGGTAGAAGTGGATCATATGGTATACCTATTTCTAGCATTTGGGAAACCTCCACACTGATTCCCATTGTAACTGTTATAGTTTGAATACCCACCAATAGTGAATAAATGTCCCTCTTTAGCTATAGCCACTTCAGCATTTATTGTTTAATATTATTGCCATTCTGACTGGGGTATGATTAAATCTCAAAGTAGATTTAATTCATATTTCCCTGATGGCTAAGGATGATGGATAGTTTTTAAAATCCTTAACCATTTGTATTTCTTTCTTTTGGGTAGTGAGAGGGGAGGAAAGTGTTTGTTTGGCTTATGCTTTAATATTACTGTTCATAATAGAAGAAAATCATGACAGAAACTCATACAGGGCAAGAACCTGGAGGCAGAAGCTGATGCAGAGGCTATAGAGGAGTGCAGCTTACAGGCTTGCTCCCTGTGGCTTGCTCAGAATGCATTCTAATAGAACCAAGGACCACCAGCCAAGGATGTCACCATCTACAATAGACTAAGCCCTTGCCCATCAATCACTAATTAAGAAAGTACCCTACAGGCTTTCCTACATCCTGATCTTATGGAAGCATTTTTTCAATTGTGGTTCCCTCCTCTCATCAACTTTATATCAACTTCTATCAAGTTGATATAAACTAGCCAGCACAAAGCCAGGCAGTGGTGATACAGCCGTTATTTCCCACACTAGTGAGGCAGAGGCAGGCTGATATTTGTGAATTGGAGGACAGCCTGGTCTACAGAGTTAATTCCAGTACGGCCGGGCTACACAAAGAAATCTTGTCTTGAAAAATTGAACATAAATAAATAAAACAGAAAAGAACTGCTAGGGTATTTGTTTATATACACTTGTAATCTAACAAGAATAAAAAAAACTTGCATCTGAGCATGGTGGCACACACCTGTAATCCCAGCACTAGGAAGGCTGAGGCAGGAAAAATCATGAGTTTGAGGACAGACTATGCAACATAGTGAGACACTTTACCTCAAATAAATAAGCAAATAAAAGTTTGTAGCATACCTAATAGCTTGTAATCACACATCTCATGAATAAGAACATGAATGAATACTACAAATCACTCATTATCAGTAGATGCAAGAATGAGAGCCCTTGTTGGCCTGCCTATAGAGTAAAAATACTGAGGCTTCACCAGAGGGTTATTAACAGAATAAAGCCAGCTACAGTTTAGGGAAAACAGTGAGTCTCACCTGCTGGCTTGTATGCCATATGGAGTGCCCTGATCCTTTGTATGCTGTGGGAGCACATTCTGCTCCTTCAGCCAATAGCCTTTAAGATATCAGCCCACTTGGGTGTGGTCTCTTATAGTTTAAAAAGCAGCCAGAACTGTGTGCCCACTCTCTCTTGCTTTCAGCTCCCTCTCTTTCTGGCTGCTAGACTCTGTTTCCTGTTTGCACTCAGAGGACTGTTGTTTAGGATGGTGATCTGTAAGTTTTCCCTCTTAAATAATGCCCTGTTTTATAATCAATAATTCTGAACTGGTGTAGGATTGTTTTATGGCATCATCTGTATAAAACATTGACATGATTCAAAATAGCAAAACATACAAAGGTGTTGGAATATCACTTCTGTGATTAAGTTGCCGGAGACTGTGGTCTCTGTCTTGTTGGGTCTCTCTCTTGCCCTCCTGCTTGTGAGGTCATCTCTATTTCTTTTGAGAAGTCTCTGTTCAGTTCTATAGTGCATTCAAAAATATCTTATTTTTTAAAATTATGTGTATTTGTGTGTGTGTGTGTCTATACATGGGTATATGTATATGTGTGTAGGTGCTGTGGAGGCCAGAAGAAAGTATAATATCCCCTGGAACTGGAGTTATAGGTGTTTGTTGCCTGCCCAACATTAGTGATGGGAACCAAATTCTGGCCCTTTGCAAAATTCATGTTCTCAAGCTTACACGAAGAACTATAGTAAACTGAGTAAAGCTGGGTGCAGGAGAAGTGGTCCTCCTCAGAAAAGGGCGCACCAGTTTGTTTTTCAATGTCAAAAGTTCAGCCCTGAAAACATACACACAAGTACCATTATATGCATTCAGTAGGTTATATTTAAGAATATATATGCATATACAAATATTTATGCATGCAATAACAATTAATGAAAAAAGAGGCAATGGATTTGAAGAAGAGTGGGGAGGGATATATAGGAGGGCTTGGAGGGAGGAAAGGCAAGAGACAAATGTAATTAAATTACAATTTCAGCCTAATCAACTAAGTTGTATTCCTCAAGGACCATTGCTATAGGAGTACCAATTTTTTGAGGAGACACATTATCTTTGTTTTTCATGCTGTTTGTGTTTTTGTGATGGGCCCTAACTATCTGGAGTAAGGTTATTCATTGGTTGTATCTTTTGGTATTGATAGTTGTCCTGTCTTTGTTTTGTGGATATTTGGGTCTCTTGCTGTTACCTCAACTTGGCAGGTTTTTGTTCAGCTGGGTAGTGCTTGAGTTTGGGCCTTGGGGCCACTCTATTGCTGATGTACAATTTGAGTATAAGAGTGTTCTTGCTCAGTTAGCGTATGATGCGGTTTCTAATCACATGAATAAACTCCCCAAGGATCTGTCATGCTCTTACTCTACATCCTAAGAAGTCAAGGTTGAAGTGCCAGATGGGGGATATCAGTGGAGGTGGAGCCACAGGCACTAAAGTTACAGCAACAGAATCCTAGTGGATAAGGAGAGAGAAGGGCCTCCTTGAAACACACCAGGGGCTCAGGAACAGGTTATCAGACAAATGACTTGGGGTTGCAAGGAGTGGGGCAGTGCTACTTGTGGAATGCACAGGTTTGGCATGCAGCTCCTCAAACGGCAGCAGCTTGGAATCAGAGTGAGTGTGGCAGTGTTCCTAATTTGTCTTGATTTTATGGGAGTTCACAGTTAAGAGAATTTGGACTTGTAAACTGATATTTGCTAACGTTTATGGGAACTTTAAAAGTTGAATTGAATACATTTTACCTTGAAACCTTCTCTGCTTCCTAATTGTAGATATGCTATCACCAGCTTCATTAGTCTCTTGCTGTCTCAACTTCCCTACCAAGATAAATATTACCCTTCAAATGTGAGACGGGATAAATCCTTTTTCCCTTCAGAGGCTTTTGTCAGGGTATTGCATCACAGTGGCAAGAAAATAAGGTAAGAAGTTTAGTTTTATTTTTAGGGATAACAAAAATTTAAGCAGCCTCTCTTCCAGCAACAGAACAAGAATAAAAGGGTGAAATAGCCAAGAACCAAAACAGTCAGACTGTTAGACCAGAAGATGAAGTAGTAGCCAGCAAAGCATTTTATTAGGGAAAGACTTAAAAACATTAGGTTAGCCTTAGCTTCTTCTGTCTAGAAACCTAGGGGAAAAATGAGGGCACAAAATGTTGCATGACTTGCACCAATAAGGCAACATAACACATACAGAAGTTTATTAAAAGCTCCAAGTGCCCAGAATCTTCACCAGTCAACTCACTAAAAGTGAAGGTGAGAAAGAAAAAAGTGGCAACTCCACTGTTGTTTCTGGTGAATCAAGGTGTGCTTTTGGGTCATAGTGGTTCTTGAGTGATCCCACTGACCTCTTACTGACTTTCAAATGGTGACTGAACCCACCTGTGAGACATCATGACCCACTCAGACCCCCTTTGTGTATTCATATTGCTAGTGCATTGGCTGACACTGAGCTATCTCTGAACTGTGCCCTGGAGGAGCTGATCCTATGGGGTCCAGGCCTGAAAGAGCAAGTCTGCTTCTGTGCTCACCATGGAAGGGAAGGTGAAGACACTTGTGGGAGGTTCACTAAAAGTAGGCCTCCCTATTACCAAGAGAATTATATTGACCCAGGTTGATCTCAGGCCTCTGTACCTATTTCACACCACTCAAGTGTGCCTCTGGGTCCCAAGGAACCTATCCCCTACTATTTTCCTGGATGGGTTCCCCTGGGAGTCCTTCACATTCTCCATAAACTCTGTTCACCATTAAACATCCACACCACAACAACACACTGTATGGAATCATACAAATGAAGTAATCTGCTTCTGACTCACTTGCTGGGGTCTTGCAGAATCCATCCAGCCCTGACTCAGCCCATGGGCCAAACCAACCTCTGGAGAGTCCAACTATTCAGATTGCTCAAAATGCCCTCTGAGTACTGGGGAACTCTATACTTCAGAATCAGGCAGGATATCACACTACACAAGCTGGGGACAAAAGGTACAGATGAGTCCTCACAGGTCTGTAACCTGAGTCTTCTGGCTCTTATGAACCATCAGGGTCACATGGGACGACGAAGATGTTCAGGTAACCAGGATGGCCTTGTCCATACTCTGATCTCAGCAGTCCCTATGAATTCATGTACAAGTTGTATGGACACCAAATCATTCACTTTGAGCGGCCATACACTCACCCATAAACTCAGCACATATACAAGAAACACCATTTCCATGCACTAGATTCAGCCTTGCCCTTCAAGAGCAGGAATAAATATCCATCCTTAAAGGACATCTTTCTTCACTATGAACGGAAAAAGCACCTACACTCTACATTGTCCTGTCATGGATGCCAAGGTAAGGCCACTGTCTAGCAGAGGGTCCCACATTATGTCAAATGAGTCCCAGGCCTTTAAAAATGCCATTAGCACCCATAGGGGCAAATGCACATATGAACATCATGCTGACATTTCCTCCATCCATCATTCAGGTCTGGGAGAGAAGCAAATACCTCTGGAAAAATCCCATCCCATGCCATCCCCAGCACAGGATCCAGCTTTAGGAACATGATTACAGGGATGCAGTGAAGATCTCTCTCTCTGATCTCGGGCCAGCACTAACTTCTTTCAGTCACAATTATCAGTGTAATTAACGGATGCCCCTCTAGTGATGGATGTACTGCTGCATTGTCTACAAGGGTATTCTGGATTCAGGGGGAACAGTTTGGCTCAGGAGAGCCATCTCTCAGGGTCCCAACAATTACGGGTATGCTAGACACAGACTGGACCTGCTTGCTGAGGCCATCTTGCAGCACCATGCACTACCGGTGCCACAGAGAGCTTCATGAAGCCTCAGGCTTTCTGTGTGCCACGGAAGCAGTGACACTCGAGGATGGGGAAGAATCATAGGGGAATTCTATACTGAAAGGTTTCATCACTACAAGCCACCTAGAGGAAGAGCCCAGGTAGGAAGCAGGAATTCTGCCTGTGTGTGTGAGGAGAAAGGAGGGGGAAGAGGGGAAGCAGACACACCCACCAGGAGCCAGGCAGTAGCTCATCAGGAGCCAACCCTAGGGAGAACTAGCTTGCAAGGAACAGGAGCTGTTGGTGTCACCCCACCACATCCACCAACAGACAAGAAATAGCTCAGGAGGAGCCAACCTTCATGAGAACTTGCTTGCAGGGAAAAGGAGTTATTGCCCCCCCCCCACATCTACCAAAAGACAGGAAGTAGCTCAGCAGGAGCCAACCCTCCCAAGAACGTGCTTGTAGCTGAGTTGTTGGTGTCCCGCCCACAGACCCACCCACCAAGAGCCAGGCAGATGCTCACCTCACAACAA
>JAQHUG010000480.1:0-22507 GCA_028555095.1 Dicrostonyx torquatus | reverse complement strand
CACAGCAAAGCTGGGGAAAGGGGATAGGATGTCTCCTAATCGAGCAGAGAGGCTGGGGGCTAGGGTTGATCTTACCCTGAGTTGAGCCGGTGGATCTGAAGCTGTGGCACTCACCAAGGACTCGCCGCCGCCATGAAAAGGGCGTACTCTTACAATCTTGCCAAGCCATTTCCTATACAAGACATAGATTCCTTAGAATAGAATGTTTATTAAAACATTTAGCATATGTTCCTTGCTTAATACTGCTTAATCTAGTTGTAATTCTGATTATACTTGATATCTGTTCCTAGTGTATATAGTTTTGTATTGGGTTTGGGACTCTCTTATTTAAACAAAAGATGAAGTGCTGTGGGAGCACATTCTGCTCCTTCATCCAATAGCATTTAAGATATCAGCCCTCTTGGGCATGGTCTCTTATACTATAAAAGCAGCTGTAAAGTGTATGCCCCTCTCTTTCTTCTGGCTCCTGCTCCCGGCTGCTAGACTTTGTTTCTGTTCACACAGAGAACTGCTATCTAGGACAGTGATCTGTAAGTTTTTCCTTAAATAAATAACCCTTCATTATTTGTAATTCTGAACTGGTGTGGGATTATTTTGTGACTCTGTCATCAGTACAGGACCTTTGTACTTCCACAGAGAACTTTTCATATCTTACAGAACATCATATAAATGCTATGTTAGGTTGATATCACTGGGAGGCCTTCTCTTTTCTGAAGGGAAATGGTATAACAGTAGATATGAGGGAGAAAGGAGATGGGAGAGGACTGGGAAAAGAGAAGAGAGGGGAGACTGCAGTCAAGATGTATTATATGAAAGAAGGATGAAGAAAAAAAACGTTTGCTTCAGTTCCTTACTCTTTGGAAGACAAATCTGAGGAGCAAGTGGCTATTGAATAAATAAAATGAAATGAATAATTAGAAATAAGAATGGACCAATGAGCACTGACTTAAGCAAATGTAGGTCTTATGTGCGGAAGAATATTGCATATAGAAGTATTTCTACATTGTTTGAATTATTTATGCCTCTAATGTATTAAATTAGTATAATAAATAAAAATATTAAAAAGAAAATTTAGATGAATTTCATTTCATTTTTGGATGAGAACATACTTTTCTTGAATCTACTTGCAACTGAACAGTAACAACCAATGTCACTTACTGGGCAATTTTTTATGTAATCTTTTCTCTAATCACTAAATAGAAATTTGTCTAAATAATGTACATTTTCATTATGGCACATCTTTCGTGACAAGATGATGTTGGACTTTTACATTCTTTTCCATAGTTTCCCATGTTTTATGGTTAACATGTATAACATTTATAAGCCAAATAAAATTAAGGAAGTTATTTACCAATTGTTGAGGAAAAACTTGTAATTAGTTCCCAAATGATTTGTCTTGCTTAAGTTTTAATTATCCTATATAGTTCATTAAAGACTGGTTTATTTCCTTTGAAAGTTCTTATAATTGGTACCCTATTAATCATGCAGTGAGGAGTACTGTACTTTAATGAAGTCCCTGAAGCCACTGAGCATTGAGTCCAGGGCTAGTCACCATAGGGCTAACACAATGGAGATTTTTTTCTGTTTCTTTGGCTTTAAGCTATTTCAGAAAAGCAACTTTTGTAAAATTCTGCAACACACTCATCTGATGTTGAAGGCTATTCTCAAGAGAGCCACTGATGACTTTCTTCATCAGCATTTTGTTAATATTATACAGAGGCATTTGTATTCTGTTTCTTCAAGTGCTCACAAACAAACCCAAATGCTTAAACACAAAAAATATACATACAAAGCAAATGCTTACCAAATATAGAGGGTCCTCTTCTCCATTGTGGCCAGACCTAGTCTGAACACATTGAATATCATTGTCTTTCTGCTTATATATCATAGAATACATGTTTAAAATGTAATAAACATTTGAAAACCTCAACCTGTAGTAGTTAAGCTTAAAAAGTGATACTATAGACTATCATTATAGTGGTATACTGTATAAGTTTGAGTAAAATGGAAATTAAACATCTATTTTCCAGATACCTAAGACATTTCTTTGGATCTTGAAATTCAAAGAAGTCCAATTATATTTTAGTATCTGTGAGAAATTGGTTCCAGGGCCCTCTTAGAGCATAAATCCTCATACTCAAGGTCTTTATATAAAATGGCATATTATCAGCATATAACCTATCCTCTCTGCACTTTAAATGGCTTCTAAAGTACTTTTAATTTCTAACACAATATAAAGTCTATACAAACAATTGTTACACTATTATTTAGAAAACAATGGAAAAAAGATCTATGCATTTTAGTACAAATGTAATTTTTTCAAATATTTCCATTTCATGTTAGTTATCCCTAAAGATTTTGGATGGCCAAGTATATATATAGCCCATGAATTTAGATAGTTTGTGGCCACATCAAATATAACCAATCCCTAACCAATTTAACTGTGTATTTCCTTCATTTAAAAAATGTGTCTCATTTATTTGTTCTGTCTTGGTGATATGCATCTCCCTTAGACTGTTAGCTTCCCTTCTATATGACCATTTATTTTAGCTGTGTCCTATCCGATCTCCCTAGGCTACCAGAGACCAAGAGGGCAACACCTCTCACTTGTACATACACATACATTATTTCTATACAAAAGTACACATCTACACAAAAGTGGAGAAAAGAATTTCAATACACACACATTCATCTATTTATTTTACATCCCAGTCATAGCCTCCCATTCTCCATTCCCTGTCCATGTCCCTCTCCCCCATTGCCCCTTTCAAACACCTAATCCCCTCCTTTTCCACTCCCTTCAAGGAAAGGACAAGTCTCCTCTGAGTATCAATAAAACATTGGCATATCAAGTTGCCCTAAGACTAAGCACCTCCCCATGTATTAACATTAGGAGAGGTGATCCAGTATGAGAATTAGGGTCCCAGAAGGCACTAAAAGAGTGAGAGACAACCCCTGTTCCCACTGTTAAGGAGTTTCATAAGAGCACCAAGCTACACAAGTGTAACAAATATGCACAGTGCCTAGATCAGTCTCATGCAGATTCCTTTGTTGTTATAAGTCTCTGTGAGCCCCTATGAGTCCAGGTGAGTTGATTGCTTTGATTGCTTGAGCCTTTTCCAGATGTAAGACCACACACCTATGGACACCTGATTTTTTTGACAGAGAAGCCAAAATTGTACAATGGATAATAGAAAACATCTTCTGTAAATGGAAGTTTCTGTCCTGCCTGTTCTCACAGCCATTCAGTCCCCCAAAAACACACAGAGGCTTATTTTAATTATAAACTGTTTGGCCTATTAGTTCAGGCTTATTATCAACTAGCTCTTTCAACTTAAATTAACCCAAATTCTTGTCTATGTTTAGTCATGTGGCTTGGTACCCTTTCTCAGTAAGTCATTCTCATCTTGTTTCCTCTCTTTCTTTCCACTTCCCAGAATTCTCGTAGTCTGATTGTCCCACTTATACTTCCTGCCTGGCTACTGGCCAATCAGCATTTTATTAAATCAATACAAGTGACAAATCTTTATAGTGTACAAAGGCATTATCTCACAACATTTCACCTTTATTCTTTTCAAAACAAGACTTTGAATCTAATTTCCTTTGTTTATCTTTTTTCCTATTATGCATAAAAATTTGTAACCAATATTTTAAACAAAGACAAACATCCATAATCCATTTTTGGGGAATATCGGCATAGTTTTCTAGGCTACTTCCTGCTAATTGGGGGTGTTGGTAATCTTATAGGGGACCCAAAAAAATTTATAAATATGGTCGAGTACTGTCTGGAGTATCCTGTGAGGCTGAATCGTCTCAGCCATCAGTCTTGAAACTATTCTGGAGGTAGAACTCAGAGGAAACTACAACAGAGGTGGTCTGAAATGTTGGATCATCTGGGCCATCCATTTCCATTGAAGATTTTTCAGTGGGCCTTCTTTGATAAAACTTTATTTTTCATAACAAAGAATGAATTCATAGCCTCTCATTTCCTGTGGAAACAAAAGCAAAACCTCTTCTCCAAAATAGCATAACTTTTGACTTAAATTTTGAAGTCAAGGCATTTTCAAGATATATAGGTTCAATTAATCCAGCAACATTTATAATCAAATGTCTTTTAGCAGCTGTTGCTCCTTCCTCAGTAGTCAAACAATTCAAAGACTATACCATAACACACACTAACCAGATTCTCTGTGTATTTTCCATCTTTGTGTGGCTTTTTAAAAACTCTATTTCCTTTATTTTTATTTTTAATTTTTGGTTTTTGGGAAAGGGCTTTTCTTTGTACCTTTGACTGTCCTGGATATCATTCTGTAGACCAGGTTAGCCTTGAACTCACAGAGATCTGTCTGCCCCTGCCTTCTAAGTTCTGGCATGTAGAAATTCTTGCCAAATGTTTGGGTACCCTTAGTAAACAGAAGTTTCTGTCCTGCCTGTTCCCACAGCTA
The DNA here is from genome assembly GCA_028555095.1 of Dicrostonyx torquatus. Lineage (NCBI taxonomy): Eukaryota > Metazoa > Chordata > Mammalia > Rodentia > Cricetidae > Dicrostonyx > Dicrostonyx torquatus. The sequence goes on along the minus strand of JAQHUG010000480.1, from coordinate 18,062 downwards.
TTTAGTCCCAAAGAAGCACACAGAGGCTTATATTAATTATAAACTGTTTGACCTATTAGCTCAGGCTTATTATCAACAAGCTCTTACTACTTAACCCATAATTCTTGTCTATGTTTAATCATATGGTTTGGTACCTTTTCTCAGTAAGTCATTTTCATCTTTGCGACTGCACCTCTTTCTTTCCTCTTCCTATAATTCTCATAGTCTGATTGTCCCACCTATACTTCCTACCTGGCTACTGGCTAATCAACATTTTATTAAATCAATACGAATGACAAATCTTTATAGTCAGGGTACAAGAGCATTATCCCACAGCATCTTCAACAGATGGTGCTTGTCTAATTGGATGCCAGCATGTAGAAAAATGCAAATTGGTCCATATTTATCACCCTGCATAAAACTCATGTCCAAGAGGATCAAATACCTCAACATAAATCCAGAAACATTGAATCTGATAGAGGAGGAAGTGGGAACACATTGGCACAGGAGACTACTTCCTGAACAGAACATCAATACTACAAGCATTAAGATTGACAATTAATAAATGGGACCTCATGAAATTGAAAAGTTTTTATAAGGCAAAGGATGCCATCAACAAAACAAAACAGCAGACTACAGATTGTTAAAAGATCTTCACCAATCACACATCTGATAGAGGGCTGATTTCCAAAATATATAAAGAACTCAAGAAAGTAGATATCAACAAACCAAGTAATTCAATTAAGATGGGGTACAGAGAATTCTCAACAGAAGAGTCTCAAATTGATGAGAAAGACTTAAGGAGATGTTCAATCTCCTTAACCATGAGGGAAATGAAAATCAAGATGACTCCGAGATTCCATCTTATGTCAATTAGAATAGCTAAGATCAGAAACACAAGTGACAGCTTATGCTGGAGAGGATAAGGAACAAGATAAACATTTCTCCATTGCTGATGGGAGTGTAAACTTGTACAGCTACTTCAGAAGTCAGTGCAACAGTTCCTCAGAAGACTGAACCCTAATGTACTACAAGACCCAACTATACCACTGAATAACACCAACACAATAGCTCACTCATGTTCGTCTCTTATGTCATACCCATCACACCCAGTCACAAAGATGTAAACCTAAGAACTAGGAGTGTGATTCAAGTGGTGTGAGTTAATGTTTCTTGAAGGAATAGAAGGGGAAGAACCTACCTAAACTTGCTCGAGTTAATGACTGCCCACCACAGGATATAAGATCATTCTGTACCCCTTGTAGCATAGAAGCCACGTGGGAGTGGATAAGAAAGTCATCAGCTACTATTTTGACCAGTCTTTCTCTTATTACCAATTGCCTTTTCTCTCTCAAGAGTGATATAGATTTCATGTAGCTACCACTCCAAATTGTCTTCCAAACAACATAAATTGCTTAAGTTCCCAGCAAAGATCTCATGATTGTTAAGTATGCCTAGCCTAGGCTGTGACATTACCCAACTCTGAAATGAAAGTATAGCTCAATACTTTCCTAAGCTATGGAAAATCCTCATTGTCATTGGTTTAACACCTAGATTTTGGGCCTTGAGCTAAACGTGACTCTCCATGAATCTTTTCATGCAATCCTCACTACAATCCAAGGAGGCATTAACAGTTTTGCTGTATTCAAAATCAATGCTAGCCTATCTTTAAAAATATCATCAACAACACTGCATTTATTTTTGTGTTTCCAGCCATAGATTATATTCACCATCTTATCATATTTTTGGCCTTGTCCCTGACCTAAGAACATACTGAGATGGGCACCAATGTCAAAGAATCACATTGCATTAATTTCCCAAGAAACATAAAAGAAATGCTTACCTATGAATTTAAACAACATGCTGATTTATGTATCTGTCCAGATAATGTAATCACTTTTAGATGTCATAGCTAGGAATAAGCTATGTGTGTCTGTGTATCATGTAAGATATTAGAATACTTTCTGGAGATGACTGACGCCTTTGTTATTTTCCAGGATATGTTGCCCCACCACCATGCTCTAATTTTACATGTTCCCAATGGGCAGATTAATCAGGTACCCAACAGTTATAAGTGAGGTCATCAGTTCAAGTATGTATGTCTTGCATGCATTTGTCACAGGACTAGCAAATAAGACTCCACATTGATAGAACAATACAAGTACATGTGCTACTTTCATAGAGTCTGATTTTGGGCAACTTCAGAAAAGGAGTTTTCTAAAGGTACTTCAATTGAACCCATTACTGAATAGGTTGTTTTAACCCTCACTGAAGGAAGAGGTCCAGTGACAGATTTTTGTCTGCTCAAGGGATTTATATATGTTTGGTAGTTGTTGTATGTTTGGCTTCCACCCTTTTTCTCAGGACTCCAGTTTTAATCATGAAACAAGGTAGAAAGAAGTCCAATGTACATTACAAAAATCTTAATTTGATCAAAAACGTCTTGTACACTTGGATCCAATTCTATGTGACCCATATTTATTATGTCATATAAGAGATGGACAACTTGAACAAGACAGGGCATAACATGTGCCAATATCCCAGAAGTCTTAGAAACAGCACCTATCATTATTTCACATTCATTAGTACAGGCTGCTGTAAAAATTTTCTCAATGACCTTTTCAGATACCATAGATGTCTCACGTGACCATAGAATTCCCTAAAATTTTACTGCTCTGTCAGGCCCTTTCATGTTGTGGGGATTGATCCCTCCATCTCTTCAGATCTGATTATGTATCTTCCAGAGTTTTTTTTATAAATCTATAAAAATACTCATGGATTAATATAGCATGATTAATAAAAACCCAGAGACAGAGATTGGGGTTTAACTTGAAGGTCAGAAAAGCAAAACAGCCAGTCACTGGCTCTTACCTCTACCTCAGTCTGAAATGGCAATCCTGCCTCCAGGAATGTCAGAATGAGACTGTATCTGTGAGCTGTCTCCTCCCATCTTATATTTCTCTCTATGGCTGTGATTAAAAGTGTGCACCACTAGGATTAAAGGCATGCACTGCCCAGTTTCTATGGCAAACTAGTGTGGCCACTGAGATTAAAGGTGTTTATCACCACTGCCTGGTCTATAAAGCTGACCAGTGGGGCTGTTTTACTATCTAATCTTCAGGCAAGCTTTATTTATTAAAATATAAATGAAATATCACTGCAGATTAACATTATTTCATGTATGTAACTGTCTCGGTTTGTATTTTGTTAAGTTGACACAAATTAGAGTTATCTGAGATAAGAGAACCACAGTTGAGAAAATGTGTCCATAAGATTAGCCTATAAGCAAATTTGTGGGAAATTTTCTTGATTCAGGAGTGATGTGAGAAGGCTCTCAGCTCACTATAGGTGGTATTACCCCTGGGAAAGTGTTCCTGAGTTGTAGAAGAAGACAAAATGAGCAAGATAGTAAGCAAAACTCCTCTGTGGCCTCTGCATCAGCCCCTGCCTTCAGGTTTCTGCCTGATTTTCCTCAGTGATAGAGTATGATAGAGTTGTAAAATGAAATACTCTCCTTTCTTCCCCAAGTAGTTCTGGGTTATGATGTTTTATCATAGCAATAGGAAACCTAGGACAATAATGAAGCATTTCATAGTTGGTGGCCAGGATAAGAAAGCCAGATTACAAGCCACCATTTTATGGCATACAATAGTTAGAGGGACTGTGTAAGTAACCTTGTGCAAGTACCGTGAAGGTCCATTGTTGTCCCTTCAAAATAAATATAAACTGGTACTGGGATTCATTGGCTAAAGGAATGCTTAAAGAAGTATAAGAAGATCCAAAAGAATATGGGATACCACAACTTGTATCAATTGTTTAGTCAGGAGAGTAATGTTAGCTACAACAGCCTGAGTGGAGAAGGTATTTATTACTTCATTATTTCTCTATAATCTAGTCATTCAGGAGTCACATGGCTTCTTTATTGGCCACATTGGACTGTGTTAAAGAGGCTTTAGGATGTTTGGATGACTTTTAAAAATATTTATTTATCTTAATTTTTATCTGTATATGTATGCACATGAGGGCATGTATGTATGCCACATGCATGCAGGTAGTCCAAAAGATGCAGAGTTCAAAAGCCCCTGGAATTATTTTTTTAAAATATTTATTTATTTATTATGTATACAATATTCTGTCTGTGTGTATATCTGCAGGCCAGAAGAGGGCGCCAGATCTCATTACAGATGGTTGTGAGCCACCATGTGATCGCCGGGAATTGAACTCAGGACCTTTGGAAGAGCAGGCAATGCTCTTAACCTCTGAGCCATCTCTCCAGCCCCAAGCCCCTGGAATTATAAGCTGTTGTGAGTCACCATGTGGGTGCTGGAACAGAACCCATGACCACTAACAAAAGTAGCAAGTTCTCTGAACTGCTGGGTCATTTCTCCAGCTCTATGAATATTTTTTTCAATACAAACTTTTGCTGTTGTCCCCAATGACAACCCAAATCATACTTACAATCCAGAATCTTGTTTCTGGAGCTGGATAACTTAGGTCTTACTCATCAGCTTGCTGCATTATTCCCTTTCCAGACACACAGATGCCATCCAAAAACTTTTTGATATACTTGTTTTTAACTGTTGGGCTTGGTGTATCAGAGTCACTAAACTTGAAACAAGTCCAATATCATTTTCTTCAAGGATGACTTCATCCTTCTGGGCTTCACAAAACAAGCAACAATACAGAACAAGCACCACCTATCCTCAACCAAAACCTAGAAATTTTGGATTTCAAACAAAGAACAATTCTGCTAAATAACAACATTGATGGGGAAGTGAGATCACAGACTTCATCTTATAATGAAAGCCCAGTATAATGCCCTCAATCATATTCTGAACATGACTACAGACATTTTGGACAACAGCCAGTTCCTTTCTGTTATCCCACCATTTGTCAATCCAATGCCTCTTCTTTTCTTTTTCAAGGAGACTCAGCTCTACATTGTTATGATTGAAGTCCCACTGGAGAGTTCCCCTGGGGCCCTTCACAATGACATTGAACCTTGTTGTGGTACAATGGTCTTTTATCCTGTCACTTGTATTATTTTAATACAATGTTGATTGGCCAGTAGCCAGGCAGGAAGTATAGGTAGAGTGACCAGGCAGAAGCAGAGGTGAGAAACCGAGAATTCTGGGAAGAGGAAAGATGCAGTCTGCAGACATGACCCAGACACAAAGGAAGCAAGATGAGAATGCCTCAAATGAAAAAAGTACCAAGCCACATGGCTAACACAGACAAGAATTATGGGCTAATTTAAGATGTAAGGAAGAGTTAATAAGAAGCCTGAGCTAATGGGCCATCCAGTTTATAATTAATGTAGACTCTGTGTGCTTCTTTGGGGCCAAACAACCATGGGACAGGGTAGAACAGAAAGCTCTGTCAATAGACTAGTGCCCAACATGTGGACAACTGTATCCATATAAAACCTGAGAGAGCTTGGGAAGTAAATCTAGACACAAAATAACAGTGTGAAGCATGGTTTCTTGGTAGCAGCAATTTCTCAGGTTTGCTCTCTTTGCTAGAGGCAAGCGCATCTCATTTAAGAGAGGCTTCCTGACTTAGCTGTAGCTGCAAAACTTTGCAGCTCTTTTAAAAGACCCTGCCACCAAACATTTAAATGGTGTTTATGAATTGCCGACAGCATGTTTCTTGGTGGTGTCAGGGACCATGAAATTCCATAGACTTGTGGCAATAAACATGGCTCCAGCCAGTACCTCTGCCATGAAGCTAGAAAGCTAAGGAATGGGTTGGATCCAGCCATCAAAGCCATGGCTTTAATCCTAGCCATATCATTTAGCAAATTAAAGACTTATGTGGTCAGAAAAAGAGAGGTATACAATAAAGATAGATTCAGATGAATAAAACCTCTAAACTGTTTACAGTGTGTTTAAAAATATATATAGGCTTGTAAGAGAAAATAAAAAGGATAAAGTCCTTAAAATAAAAAAGAAAGAAAGAGAGTAGTTGGGTGTGGTGGCACACACCTTTAATCCCAGCACTTGGGAGGCAGAGACAGGCGGATCTCTGTGAGTTCAAAGACAGCCAAAGATACACAGAGAAACCTAGTCTCAAAAAGCCAAAAATTAAAAATAAAAATAAAGGAAATAGAGTTTAAAATAAAGCCATGCAAAGGTGAAAAATACAGAGAGTCTGGATACTATATGTTATTGTGCTGTCTTTAAATTGTGTGATGGGTGAGGAAGGAATAAAAGCTGCTAAAAGACATTTGATTATAAATGCTGCTGGTTTAATCCAACATATATGTTTTGAAAATGCCTCGACTTCAAAATTTAAGTCAAAATGTATGTTACTTTGTAGAAGAGGTTTTGTTTTTGTTTCCACAGGAAATGAGATGCTGTAGATTCATTCTGAGCTAAGAAAAGTCAGGTTTGATCGAGGAAGACCCCCCTGAGAAATCTCCAATAGGGGAAGATGGTCCAGATGATCCAACATTTCAGAGGACCTCTATTGCAGTTTCCTCTGAACTCTGCATCCAGAACAGTTTCAAGACTGCTGGCTGAGATGATCAAACCTCACAGAATTTTCCAGTCAGGATTTGACCATAATCTTACATTTTCTTTAGGTCCCCATAAGATTATCAGTGCCCCTAATCAGCAAGAAGTAGCCTGGAAAACTATGCCTGACTGGAGTATTCTGTGGGTCTTAATCATCTCAGGCAGCATCTTGAATCTGTTCTGGATGTAGAACTCTGACATCTGGGCCATCTGTTCCAACCAGAGATTTCTCAGGTGGTCTTCCTTGATTAAACCTGATTTTTCTTAATTCAGAATAAATCAACAACCTCTCATTTCCTGTGGAAACAAAGGCAAAATCTTTTCTCCAAAGTAACATACCTTTTGACTTCAATTTTGAACTCAAGGTATTTTCAAAATACCTAGCTTGGATTAATTCAGCAGCATTTATAAACAAAAGTCTTTTAGCAGCTGTTGCTCCTTCCACAGCATTCAAAGAGAGCATAATAACATACAGTATCCACATTCTCTGTGTCTTTTCCATCTTTATGAGGCTGTATTTTAACCTCTATTTCTTTTATTTTTACTTTTAATTTTTGGCTTTTTGAGATAGGCTCTCTGTCTATCTTTGTCCTGGAATAACTCTGTAGACCAGGCTGTTTTTCAACTCACAGAGATCCGTCTGTCTCTGCCTCCCAGGCACTGTGATTAAAGGCATGCACCACCACACCTTGAACTCACAGAGATCCGCCTGTCTCTGCCTCCCAAGTGTTGGGATTAAAGGTGTGTACCACCACACCCAACTACTCTCTTCCTTTCTTTTTTATTTTAAGGACTTTAATCTTTTTCTTTTCTCTCCCAAGCCAGAATATATTTTGTAACATGAGGGCCGGCTTGTTGGGGTTTCTGTCCAACCCAGTACCCCACAGCCAGCAAGCCCCAAAGAAAATCACACAGAGAGTCTACATTAAGTTATACACTGATTGGCCCATTAGCTCAGTCTTCCTACCAGCTCCCATAACTTATATTAACCCATTGTTCCCATCCATGCCAGGCACATGGCCGGTACCTTTTCTCAGCTGGGACAGGGACACATGCTGCTTCCTTGGAGATCTGCGCAGGAATGCCAGGGAAGCTTCCTGCTTCCCAGACGTTCTCCTTGTCCTGCCTCTACTTCCTGTCTGGTTGACCCACCTATACTTCCTACCTGGCCAATCAGCATTTATTTAAAACATGATTGACTGAACAGACAAGTCTCCTGCACCACTATTTTTAACACACAGTAAACCATTTAGAGGTTTTGTTTTTTTTAAATCTCTCTTTACTGTATATCTCTCTTTTTCTGACTACACGAGTCTTTAATTTACCAAGCAATATGGGTAGGACTAAAGTGGCTTTAGCTGGATCCAGCCCATTCCTTAGCTTTATGATTCCAGCCTCATGGCAGAGGTACTGGCTGTAGGATTTTTTTGGGGAGTAAACGGCTGTAGGATTGGGTAGGACAGAAACCTTAGTCAACAGAACCCTTTCAGAGTGATCTTGACATTTTTTTGGAATGTCAAATGTCTGATTGCTGAGAATGGTCTCCATTCTCGAGTAGATGTGGCAAAGAGTGCTCTTTGAATGATTTTTTTTAATTCTTTGAGTGAGGCTATTATATCCTCTGGTTTCATCTTAACTACTGTTTGTGGGGCAGAGGTAACTCCACTGGCTTTCATTTTGCCCAGCCTTTAGTATTTGTGCTCTCAGACAGGTGAAATTATATGATAGCATTGTATAGTTTGTCTCACAGGTACATTTTCTCATAGTGTGTTTTCTTGCAGGGAATAAATAGAAGTGATATACTCTTGAAGGAGAATAACTGCTTGGCCTCCTTAATATATTATATATTCTTCCATATCTGTATCCATCTACAGATGTTAAATGCCCTGTTTATTTTACAAAATTGACATGTTACAGTGAGCTACACTCATGCCACTAGACCCCACATGGTCTGTACATTAGAATGGAATCAATATATTTACGTTTAAGTGTGAAACTTCTGGCCATCCTGTATGACCCTCATTTTAGGCAACCTTTGTCACCCTGTCAGAGGAGCTACTCTGGGAGCTTCTACTCCATGGAATTCTATGCTTCTAACACAGAGGGTGCTATATCCCCCTACCTACCTAGATTACTTACTGTTCTGAGCTTCCCATAAACTTACTAATATTAGGTTCACTATCATCAGTATCATGTGGCATACCAGGATGTCTCAGATCCTGCAACATATTTTTTAACTTTTTGCTTTGCCCTTATTTCCATCTATTTATTTTACTTCACAATGAAGTCTATTTTGCAATGCAAAATCAGTTCTTATAAAAAAAAACATTCTCTTACCACTTTCTTTACATCTCTTTATCTCCTACTTACTAGTTTCTTTCTATTCATTGCTTTTGTTAACTTACTAAAGATATTTTACAAAAAGATCTAGTCATGAAACATAATAATGTAACAAAATGTATTAATTTGTTTGTACTTCTGACATAAACAAATTTATAAATGACTACAGAATAAAACAGTACAAGCAGAGAAGCAGAAAATCCCGAATCTCTATGTATTAACTCTATAATTACAGTTAGTTTTAGAATACAAGCGATATCTAGCATCCCAGAGAACAGGGAGATATTAAATGGATACTTTTCCCACAGAGGACTAATGAAGGTACAGCCCAGTGTTGTAGACTATACAGGAAACTCACTGTTGAGTCTAGCATGGCAGTGATACCAAGAGTATTTTTCTCCATATTGTCCCAATATCTAATTTTCTAGTTATGTCAAAAGCTATTTCAGAGGCTGTTCCTCACATATCCTTAAGTTACTCCTTTGAGAAATTTCCCTTTGATGTGTTTATCTAATTATTCTTTATCAAAAAATTAGGAATCAGATATCGGGGTAATAACCTGAACAATCAGAGAAGCAGTGGAGAAGCCACCAGTGACCTCCTCTTTCCCATTCCTCCATCCAAAAGGGCTGAGATCTTCTTATCCCCATCTTACTACATCCTGTCTCCTATCTGTCCTCAGTCCTTCAAGACCTCTATGATTAATTTTCTCAGCTAGTAACTAGTTCCACCCTCTAACTCAAAGCAAACTTTTTTTGTTTTTTTTTTGGGGGGGGGTTGTTTTTGTTTTTTTGAGACAGTATTTCTCTGTAGCTTTGGATCCTGTCCTGGAGCTCACTGTGTAGACCAGGCTGACCTTGAGCTCACAGAGATCCACCTGTCTCTGCCTCCCAAGTGCTGGGATTAAAAGTGTGTGCCACCACCACATTCTGGTCAAAGCAAACTTTATTGTCAGAATGTAATCAAAATATCACACACCATCCTTCTAAGAAAAGCCTCACTTCAGTATCATATTCTTTTACCTATAGAAAGGGTCATGCAACCAAAGCCACACCTCTTCTACAATCTTCTACAATCTTGTCCCATAGCAATATTTTCAGGGACTGCATATATTTTCCCTAGTCTGTTAGATGTTTTGAGTGCATGTTCATACTCACAGCAGAACATATTCATCAAGGAGTCAAACTACTCCATATCACATAGAAGAGTATGGACACCCTGGAATTTCTCTCCATGAATTCTCCACCCTAACTCATATGTGGGTATGTTGAGTTTTTGATCAGGCTCTGATTGTTATGTCAATTTTCTGGAGATATGTACAGTAAATTTTGCCCTCTGAATTGGGACGACAAAGACCATAGAATGATTTGAACATGTCAGGTTGACAAGTAAATAAATTTATTACCGAGTATTGAGTGACTTATAGGCAGCCCCATCCACTGACATTACCAACCTATGCCTTCCAAGTTCTTAATTTATAGAGCTCTAAATTTATATTGCTCCCAGAAGATGGCAGAAATAAACAATACCTAGAAAGGAACTGTGTGTGTGGACATATATGACATATTTATCTTCATTAGAAATTTCAAAGGTCACAGCATACACTGTCAAACTTTTGGATAGATTGCTTTGTTTGCTGCAGTCTGCAAACAGCCCCAGTGTACAAGACAACTAAAAGATGGCCATCTGTAAAATGGTGTTAGTTTGGCCAGGAGGTAGAGGATTGTTTTCTCCACAAAGCTACATTGTTCATTGTTACTGTCTTTCCAGATATACTAATCTTATCTCTGACCCTTTGGTGCTTCGGAGAACATCATGATAGAGGTGATAGGAAGTAAAAACCCAAAAATTGAGCAAGGTTGTAGATAGGTAGTGTTCATAGACTTTCTGCTCCATGTCTTATTTAGGGATTGTTTTTCAGCTTGATCCACACAAAAATTAATTTTTGATTGAATACAAAAATCTAGAGAAAGGTGGCCATGGTTATATTTATTTGTTCAATGAAGGGTCCAACAAGGAGCTAAGCTCCCTTGAGCCAAATAAGGATTACTATTACTATATATGGTGGGAAAAATTAACAAATAAGAAATAATCATTGTATTAAAGTTAATTGTTTTAGTGTCTAACAGCTCAGGCTAATTTGCTGGCTCCTCGAGGATAAAAACCTTCATTTCAACTTTTCTATATTTCCAGTTTTGAATTCAGTTCCTGGACAATTCAGGTGCTTATTCATACAAGAGATATCCCTTTCTAAGTGTTATTCATAGCATGTCATCCAGTCTGTGGTGTGGGAATGGAAATACTTTCTCATAATCAGTACACCTAATCTTTGTCCTTGGATTGTAGGTGATGTCTCAGCCAATTAGATAAGCTACTGAAAAAGTTTTAGAGGCTGGAGAGATATCTTAATCAATAAAGTGCATGAGCACAAGGACCTGAATTTGATCCTTAGGACATATATTTTAAAAAGTCAAACATATTGGCATGTGCTAGTAGCCCCAGCTGGAAAGACAGAGACAGGTGGATCACTAGGGCTGAATGGACATCAAGTCTAGCTGGCTTGGTGAGCTCAAGGCCAGTGAGAGACATTTTCTCAAAAAGATGTAACAGCAGATAAGGAATGTGGAATGAGAATATCCAAGGTTGTTCTCTGACATCTGCATCCACAAAAATGTGTGTACCTGCCCCTCCATGCATGCACCTTTACGTACATATACCTACCCACACATGCATATGTATCTTCATACACACAAACACACATGCAAGCACAATGCACACACACACACACACAGAGAGAGAGAGAGAGAGAGAGAGAGAGAGAGAGAGAGAGAGAGAGAAGTGCACAATCAATTAACAACTGAAGACATCCCTGTTCCAAAGCCCATGGGATTTCAAAGTTCAGGCAAATGACCATTTCTTAGGTGCCTGTTACTTGCTAGGTGCTAGGATAATAGAAATTAATCACAGACTTCACCTTCAAGGAGCTCTCAAGATGGTAATGGAGGCATATAAATAATTAAAGTACTAAAAATGCATAAGCACATGTAGTCACAGAGAAGGGACACCTCCTTCAGCTGCTGGGTCAGCTATGGGCAGCCGGCATAACTTTAATGGTTAGATTGGTCCTTTAGCAAGATGTGAGAAATGAGGGGTCATTTGACCCAGAGTGGAAGGAAAGAAATCCAATACTGAAGTGCCTTGGTGGGGAAGTTGAGGTAGATCATAGTGTAGGCAGATTTCAGATTCTCAACATTGCCATTGCTAATGTTAGTGCTGCTGCTTCACTTTGCATTGTTTCTCAATCAATGTCTAAGTTATCTTTTGGAGGCACAGGAATTCAGATTCTGGGCTGCTTATTCATTTTAACTTCTTACCTAGTTTTGATCAGGAGGTTTCTTATACTTATATTCTCCTTGATTCTTTAGCCAGAGAAGCTTTATTTGGGTCATCCTATCACCTTCTTGCTCATCAGTGTCCTTTTCTCTGGCAGTTCTCCTGATCATGGATCAAATTGGTTATAATGGGGAACAGAAAAGTATCTAAACATACATAATATTCTAGTGATTTTCTAAACCATAGGAAACTCTGAAACCCTTTCCATACCTCAAACAACCTTAAGACTCATTTCATCTTCCCAAATATAGGAAAGTGAGCAGCAAGTTGGATGTGCACCCAGAACCACGGAAAAGCCCCAAAAGACAGCATGGGCATACAAAGTGTTCAGAAAAGTGCCAGAGTTGTTGAAAAAAGGTCTATTTAGTGCTCTTGGGTTGTGCCTTTCCTTTCAACTTATACTGTGCTGTCACCTTATCAGTTGTGGCTCACCAGGAGTCTCCTGAGGGCGCCTTTGACTTCCTTGTTTCTCAAGCTATAGATCATAGGGTAGAGCATTGGGGTTACATTGGTATAGATTAAGGACACAATTTTGTCCTGTTCCGGGGTGTAGCAGGACTTGGGACGAATGTAGATGAAAATTGCACAGCCATAGTGCATGACAGAGACCAGCAGGTGGCCAGCACAGGTGGAGAAAGCTTTGCTCCTGCCTTCTGCTGAATGGATTCTGAGGATGGCAGCAATAATGAAGCCATACGAAAACAGGATCAGCAAGAAGGGTATCAACAGAATCAGCATGCAGACAAGGAAGACTGCAATCTCATTGCCCCGTGTGTCAGAGCAGGCTAAGAATAGAACAGCAGGAATGTCACAGAAGAAATGGTTGATGACATGGGACTGACAGAAGGGCAGGAGGAATATCAGTATGGTAAGGGTGAGTGAAAGTGTAAAACCACTGATGCATGCCAGAGCCAACATCTGCAGACAGAGTGCCTTGGTAATAATAAGTGTATAACGCAGGGGGTTGCAGATGGCCACAAAACGGTCATAGGCCATTGCAGCAAGCAGGAAACACTCTGCTCCACCCAGGGCAATGAAGAAGTGCATTTGCAGAGCACATCCCAGGATGGGCATTCGCTGGGTTTTGGATAGGAAATTGGCCAGCATGTTAGGGACAATAACTAATATGTAGCAAATTTCAATGGCAGATAGATTCCGAAGGAAGAAATACATGGGTGTCTGAAGGCAGGTATCAATGAGGGTGATAAGCACAATAGTTGTATGGCCTGCTAGGGTGATGAGATGCATAATTAGAAAGAGTCCAAAAAAAAGGATCCGTAGTTCGGCTAGGTCCCCAAAGCCTAAGATAATAAATTCAGAGCTTAAGGTATGGTTTTTCTTCAGTGGTTCCATTTTTATTCTTCTTTGTAGAACCTGAAAGGAGATTTTTCTAGCAGTTCTCTAAGCCATGAGAAATCCCAGAGCCCCTTTCACAGATGGGAATTTAGCCTGCTCTTCCAGGCATAACCCTTGACCTCATTTTATCAGCTAATTCTGCCCTTTGATGGTATAGAAGGAATGACTGCCTGTGTGAGAGTACTTTAATTCACATGGCCTCTAAATACAAAGTTGTTTCTCCTAGACCTTAAGGCAATGCTTTCAACAGAGATGCTATATATCTTGAACAGTTAGTTATCTGAGATAGAAGCAGAGGCTGTGATGGCCATATTAAGTAAGGTTTAAATGGAGACTGAGCCTGTAAGGTTATCGGTTGGAAGTGATGTACAGAATTCCTGTAGGAAGGAAGGTGTGATGAGTTAATGTTAGATACCTTTGAATTTGTACATTAGTCATATCGTTATCTCCTTACCACCACCTCCAAACTCCCATTATTTCTGCATTCAGTGGGCTATGAAAAGGATGCCAGAGAGGAATACCTTGCGGTAGCTGCTTTACTTCCTGTGTCTTAACTCTTTGTGGACCCTCTTATTTTTGTGTCACCTCCTAAATGTCTCTTCTAACATCTTGGTTGAATTAGTCCCTTCCGTATGCTCCCACAGTCTTGCACATTTCCATAACTATGTTGTTTACCATTGATTCTTATAAATTTTTGATTATTTTTCTGTCTACCTTACCACCTTATGAGTTCCAGAATGGCAAGAATGGTGTCTCATTCTGCTTCTTAAGCAATGGCTGGTACATATTAGGAGCATCAATAAGCCATGTAAGCCTGTTGAGTTCTGAATGAATGTCGGTTTCTCATTTATTCATGCTTCATAGTGGGCACCAGGTCGCCTAGGACAGGGATCAAAAGACTGGACTAGGTTATAGGGTAGGAACAGGGAGTGAATAGGACAGAACTGGGACAGATTTAGGGGCAGGGGGTGGGTAAATGAGCAATCCCTTGTCTGATGTGCTTTCTCAATTTCAGAGAAGCTTACTTTCTTACTTGCCTTCATCCAAAATAGAAACATAAAGTTTTATTGTCAATCTCTGTTTTATTCCTATGTTCCCTTCCATCACAGGAAAGAAAAATGGGGAAGGTTTCCAAATAGTTTAGGTATTCAGAAAAATCAAGAATCAGTAAGAGATGCTGGAGAGGTGGCTCAGACATTAAGAGCACTTGCTCTTTCAGAGAACCCAGGCTTAGTTTCTAGCACTGACATGGTGACTCACAACCATCCATATCTCCAGTCACAGGGGATATAGTACTGTCTTCTGGCCTCTGTGGGCACCAGACATGCACATAATACACTTATATACATGCAGACAAAACACCCATACATATAAAAGAAAATAAATAATTCTAATTTTTTAAATCATTAAGCATTAAAACCTTTGTGAGAGTAAGATTGCTACAAAAAGAGCTCATTTTGGGGGAGATGTGACATTTCTACTAGGGCCACTGAGGCTCAAAGTAGTACCAGTGAAATCAGAAATCTGATTTTGATTACAGGTTTGTTTGGCATAGATAGTGGCTATAGTTGTAGTTTCCATATTGAGCAGTATTTTGGTATACATTTACCTCACAGGTGCATATGACAGATCAACATACCAACTTTTCACTTTAAAATGGAGTACTCCAAAGCCTTTTTCCCTGAGTAATCCAGCCCTTAAGCCTGCTCCTATCATTGGCCTTGCTCCAGATATTACAATAAGCCATTACCCAAATTTCTGTGTTCTAATGGAGAGCGTCCAGCACAAGCTTTCATCTTCAGCAATTTCCTCTACCTATAGTCACAAAAGCCCTGGTTGTTAGAGGCCAAGGTGACTAGCCTCTTTATCCAATAGAAACCCAAATAACTTAAGCTTAACCGCCTTAAGTTATGATTCAGCCCAGCCAATTACCTTCTTCATGCTCAGCCTCCCTCACAGCCTCTTCTTTACCCCTTAGTAACTTTGTGAATAATAGTGTGCTTCTGGGTGTTTGTCTTTCTCTGGATGCATATACCCTTGACTTTATCTTTGCCACACCCAGTGTTTTCTACTCTTTACTTACACATAAGTGCTACAGATACATGGTAATCTCTTTCTTTCATTGGCCCTAAACCTTGAAAATACTGACAATACAAAAATTCTAAAAACAGAAATCACACATGATCAAAACATTTAAAGGAAGGATCGATTTGTGCAAAAATTTCTGTTCCATCCATTCTTCTCTCTCCAGGAAAAACAATTTTCTTCTGTTTTGTCTTGTGCATATAAACACCCATTTTGCAGGGCATGGTGGCATGCATCTGTAAACTTGAGTTCAAAGACAGCTTGAGCTATGTAGTGATTTCTAGGCCAGATTGGGATACGTGAGACTCTGTCTACACAAACACACACACACACCCAAACATCCATATATATATATATATATATATGTGTGTGTGTGTGTGTGTGTGTGTGTATGAGCAGTAACCACTAACACATTAAAATATTACATGATATGACACACAAGCGATTATTATAATAATATGATCCT
The DNA here is from genome assembly GCA_028555095.1 of Dicrostonyx torquatus. Lineage (NCBI taxonomy): Eukaryota > Metazoa > Chordata > Mammalia > Rodentia > Cricetidae > Dicrostonyx > Dicrostonyx torquatus. The sequence goes on along the minus strand of JAQHUG010000480.1, from coordinate 1,928 downwards.
TAATAATATGTCTGACAGGTTTTTAGTCAGCACAGACCAGTTACTTCATTTTTCTAGTCGCTTCATTGCATAATTTGAGTACACTGTAAATTAATGAACTGTAATTTATTAAAATCACATATCAGTAACACATTGTATAATGAACAAACAAAAATGTAATCGAAATAAATTAAGATCTAATCAGTCTCTTATTATTTAGACATTCAAGTGGTTTCTCCTTTTTTCTTATTATATTTGATGATATAAAGCAGGACAGACAGCAGTTGCTAGACAATGAAAGCTTACAGGGTATCTTCCCATAATGTTTTCTCACATTTTGGTATCTCCTAGAAAAGAGGCCTAGGTTACCTGGGAGAGCCAGATATGTGCCTGATGAGGAACCTGGGGAGCTGCCTTGTAGAGTATCTTCCTGCTACCATCTTCTGTTGTGGAACCTGAAAAGAACAAAGAAGTCATGTTCAGAGAGCACTAGAGCAAACTAATGGCTCTTACCTAGAACTACAGATTTCCAGAGCCCAGACAGTGGCTTTCTAGACTATTATTCTGGAACATGGAGATCAGTCATTGGAAATATTGCTGATGTCTCTAGGAAGAGTATGTCACCTTAGGAAGAGCATGTTTTTGTAATAGTTATCATAGTTTGTTACTTGCTTTAAGTAGCAGTGAAGGCAGAACTCAGAAAGTCCTAGGAGAGGTCAGAAAGGAAGCTGTTCCAGGATCCACTCACCAATGGGACTGCTTTCCCCAGGTTACACAGCTAGCTGAGCCTAGGCCCAAACCCCATTGGCGATTGTTTCATTTACAAACTTCAGATATACTATAGCTCTTGGCAAGGTTATTGAAAACTCAGGTCCTGTTATGTAATCTCCATAGTGTGAATGGGCTGATTTAAAAAGAAGCAAAATCATAAAATTTGACTCAGGCCAAAAGTGGACAATTAAGCCTGAGATTAATATCCTGATACGTATTTCCTTTCACTTTGCTGAATTTATGGCTCTGTATAATGGATAGTAATGGCAAAGAGTTCTCAGGGCTTCCATTTTTTCCTTTTATATATTTTATTTTATTTTAAAACCCTTTTAAAATTTATTTCACATACAGACTGCAGTTTCCGCCTTCTCTCCGCTGACTCCCACTTCCCATCTATCCCCTCCCCTGCTACTCCTCTGTCTTCATTCAGAAAGGAGCAGGTCTTTTATGGCTTGAACAAAGCATTGGCACATCAAGTTGAGGCAGCACAAACCTCCTCCCCTTGTGTCAAGGCTGGACAAGGTCATTCAGCAAGACTCCCAGAGCTCAGCACAGTGCATGTCTGCAGACATCTGCCTCTGCTTCCATCAGTTACTGGATAGAGTATCTCTGATGACAATCTGCTTACAGTAGATGGCCAGTTCAAGTACCCTCTCCACTATTGCTAGGACTCCTAGATGCTGATTAATAAAGAAGCTTTTTCTTTTCTTTTCTTTTCTTTTCTTTTCTTTTCTTTTCTTTCTTTCTTTCTTTCTTTCTTTCTTTCTTTCTTTCTTTCTTTCTTTCTTCTTCACAAACAGCTCTGGATCTTTCAGGAGGCCAAGCACATGGATGGGGTTTGTGGGCAGCATGCTGCAAGTTGCTTGGTGGCAGCATGGGCCAACTGATTACCAGAGTTGAGGTGGTGGGCACAGCTCCTACCAGGCAATCCCAGAGCTGGCAGTAAAGGTACCTCCGTCATACCGAAAGGCTGAGAGAGGAGGAACTGGCACCCAGGGCATTTTTTTTTCACTTTTTCCCCCTCCTAAACTTTATTTTTAGGGGAAGGTTGCAAGGGCAGATATAAAGGGATGGAAAATGAATGAGATGGAGTTGCAGGATGTGAAAGACACAATAAATAAAAAAAAATAATAAATAAAATTAACAAGTATGATGGGTCCCAAACATAATGACACTAA
>JAQHUG010000479.1:982924-1002715 GCA_028555095.1 Dicrostonyx torquatus | reverse complement strand
CAGAAATGGATCCCTTGACATCTGAGTCTAGTGTTTAGTCTTCTGTTGCCGTGCTAAAAGAAGATGTCAGGATGTCACACTCTGGCATGAAAGAGCAGTTCTTTGTGGGAAAGTTTCTTTGGATCTTATAGACAAGACTCACTGTGGGGAGGCTAGTTCATTCAATTGAGAGTTTTGGCCCACAGTGGCTTGGGGAGGGGAATGGAATATTGAGGATAGCAGAGAGCTGTAGGGAGCAGACCATGGAACAGAATGAGGGAACGGTGTGGCCAAGCTGAAGAAGTATTCTCTACTCAACGTGGAGATCAGAGGACAACTTAGAATAAATCCTCCTTCCATCACGTTGGTTCCAGAAATTGAACTCAGGTCATCAGGTGCCTTTATTCACTGAGTCATCTTGCCAGTTTCATCGAAGTTCTTTATATAAGAAGTTATACTATATTGATACAGAATATGGAAGAAAGCTTGATACTCCGCTGTTTCTCAGCATTTTTTTCATCATTTAACACACTGAACGAGCAATTTTGTCACATCCTCATGATTCTCACAGATGTGAGGATCTTTATAGGCTGGATTGGCAAACTTTATCTACAGGAGGGAGTGTGCAGTGTTTGGTTGACTCAAGGTGTACTTTTTTTTAGGCAAAAACCAGCCATTGATAACATAAACTAATGGATACGGCAGTGTTTCAGTTTGCAACTTTATATTGGGTGACTACAGTTTTAATTTTATGCAACTTAACATTGTGTTAAGTAATATGTCTTGAGCTGGGCAGAGTGGTGCATACCTCGCCTCTGAAGGGCAAGGCAGGTGAATAGATTGCTTGAATTCTAGGCAAACCTGGCATACAAAGCGAGTTCCAGGACAGCTGGAGCTACACAGAAACACTGTCTTGAAAAACTAAAACAAATGGGAAAAAAAGGAAAAAGTAAAAGGATAGAAAAGAAAAAAATGTCTTTTAAAAGCCATTTAAAAAGTCAAAGCCATGTCTCGAGCTGGGTATACTGGTAGTGCACACCTTTAATCATAGCAGGTGAATAGATCTCTTCAGGTAGGAGACCAGTCTGCTCTACACAGTGAGTTCCAGGACAGCCAGAGCTTCATAATGAGATGCCAAAAAACCAAAACCAAACCAAAATAAAATACAAAACCACCAGGCATGGTGGCTCATGCCTTTAATCCCAGCACTTAGGAGGCAGAGGCAGGCTGATCTCTGAGTTTGAGGCCAGCCTGGTCTATAGAGTGAATTCCAGGACAGTCAGAGGTATAAAGAGAAACCCTGTCTTAAAACGGAAACATTCAAAGCCATTCTTCTTGGTTTTGAGTATATACTGATTATATCTAGTGTGTCAGTTCATGTTCTTCAGACACTCCCCGCATGCACTGAGCTTTTTTTCATTTTTTTTATTTTTTAAATTTTCTTCTGTACTTTAAAAAACATTTATTTATTACTTATACAATATTCTGTCTGCATGTGCCAGAAGAGGGCACTAGACCACATTACAGATGGTTGTGAGCCACCATGTGGTTGCTGGGAATTGAACTCCGGACCTTTGGAAGAGCAGGCAATGCTCTTAACCGCTGAGCTGTCTCTCCAGCCCACACTGTGCTTTTTACATTTTTTTTTTAAAAATATACTTTAGTTTATTCTCTGGACAAGTATGCTTGTCTGAATGTCTTTGCGCCTTTTGTCTGCCTGGTCCATGGAGGAGCCATCCTGCTAGCTCTGGCTTTTCTTTCCTTGGTTGTTGTGTTTTTTTTTTTTTTTTTTTGGTTGTTGTTTGCTTACTTGCTTGCTTTTGAGACAGGGTTTCTCTGTGGCTTTGGAGCCTGCGCTGGAACTAGCTCTTGTAGTCCAGGCTGGTCTCAAACTCACAAAGATCCACCTGCCTCTGCCTCCTGAGTGCTGGGATTAAAGGCATGCACCACCACCACCTGGCATCTTTCCTTGTTCTTTGTTTATCCTTCCTGGTATCTACTCAGTTTTTACTTCAGAGCATATTCTATGCAGATCTATAAGGGAATCAGTGTCTCATCTCATTAGGTATGCTTGGTAATGTAGGTCTTATTTATTATTTTGGAGACAGTCTTGACTGTCTGGCAGTTTGTTCTGTAGACCAGGTTGTTCAGAGATCTGTCTGCCTTAGCTTCCCTAGTTCTGGGATTACAGGTATACATGGACACACTGGGCCTGTCTTATATGCATTCATGACCATCTATTTCTATTTATTCTTGGATATAATCTCATAACAAAGGTTTTTGGGTTTGCTTATTTGGATTTTTCTCTTTTTTGTTTGATGTGTGTGTGTGTGTGTTTTGAAGCAGGGTTTCTCTGTAACTAGCTCTGTAGACCAGGCTGGCCTCAAACTCACTGAGATCTGCCTGCCTCTGCCTTCTGAGTGCTGGAATTAAAGGTGTTTGCCACCACCGCCTGGATTTCTCCATTTTTTTTGAGACCTCCAAAGTGGTGGCAGAAGCACTTGCTTGATACCCTGCTTAACTGGTATCAGTGTCAACAGTCTCCTTTAGTAAAGAGACTTACGTCGTTTGTACTGACTTTACAGTAGATTACACAGATCCCTAGTACTCGGTAGATGTTCACTACCAGGTAGTGAGGGCTTGAACATGTTTAACTTTCTTTTAGGTTTTTTTTTTTTCAGGTGGTAGGAGGTAAAACTCAATTCGTAGTCTAAATTGGCTTCAAATTTGTAAGAATCCTTCCTTAGCTGATCAAGTTCTAGGATTATGCAGAGGCACCCCTTATTAAATTTTGTTTTGAGGGGCTCAAGAGATGGTTCAGTGGTTAATTAAGCACTGGCTGCTCTTTCAGAGGTCCTGGGTTTAATTCCCGGCACCCACATGGCAGCTCACAATTATCTATACTTCCACTACTAGAGGATCTGACACCCTCATACAGACAGATGCAGCAAAACACCACACACATAAAATAGAAAATAAATCATTTATAAAAATTTTGTGTTGAGGCAGTCAGTGTCTCAGCAAGTTTCCTAGGCTGGTCTCAAACATGGAATCCTCCTGCCTCAATCTCCCAGATAGCTAACCCTCTGGTTGTTCTTGACCTTGTAAAGTTTGCTAAGTCTTGCTCTCAAGCCTTGATCAATAATAATATGACATCACAGTGAGGCTTTCTAAACACATAGTCATGGGCTCCATGTCCAACTGAAGGCATAGCCCAGTACTTGCTCAGGTGTACTTGGCCATGGGTTCAATCCACAGCACTACAGGGTTGAAAGATCAGGCCAGGTATGTTGATATGCCTCTAGTCCCAGCATTTGAGAGGCAGAAGGATCTGTGCATTCGAAGCCAAAATGAGCTAAATAATGATCATGAGGCTAGCCTGAGTTACATAGCCAAACCATGTATTCATAGCCAAACCCATGTGTTCTGGGACTGGAGAGATGCTCAGCAGTTAAGAACACTGACCGTTGAAGAGAACCTGAGTTTGGATCCCAGCACCCTCATCAGGCAGTGCACAACTGCCTGTTAACTCTGTCTTAGAGCCTCTGTGGACACCCACACACATTGGTTCACATGCACACACATAAGAATACATCTTGACAAGCTTTCTGCTGCTTCCAGTCATGTTTATGTTTGCGCTGACATTTGAAGAGTTCGGGGACTCTGTAGGTGGACAGTAACTGCTTACTTTTGTGTGTGTCAGGTACGAACACAGCAAGCCACTGAAACAGGAGGAAGTGACTGCAACAGACTTGAGTGCAAAACCATCCCTTGCTGCTTCCTCAAGTCTCTCTTTGGGAGTTGGATCACTTGCTGAAATGAATCCAGGCGAAGCTGAGTCAAGAAACCCAAACTTTGCAGCTGTAGGAGCAGGTTCAGAGGACTGGGTGAATGCCATTGAGTTTGTACCTGGGCAGCCTTACTGTGGCCGTAGTAAGTATTGTGAGGATCCTGTAAAATGCAATCAAAGGGCTAAGTGACAGGCCCTAGTGAGCTCAGTTCAGCTTTCCTGTTTCTAGTGTGTGAGTTTAACCTACTGTCAACACTTTAGATTGGGTTATCTAAGAATTAGAGATGAAGTAAAATATTTTTTTGAACTTTAATAAAAATTAATTCATGTTTAAAAACTGAAATGTCTCCGAATGCTGTCCCCCGCCTTCTCCTGGTGGTACTGGGATCAAACCCTGGGCTTTGTACATGCTAGACAAATGCTTTACTAACCCTATCGCCAGTCCATTATTTGGTGTGGTTTTTTGATACAGGGTCTCTGGTAGTTCAGATTCCTCATAGTGAAGGATGACCTTGAACTCCTGATTCTCCTGGTCCATTCTACCCCACTAACCAATACCTACTAATATTAAGAAATTCACATGCAGAATGGGGCTTGGTGCCACACATCTGTAATACCAGCTTTGGAGAGGTTGGGGTGGGAGGATTAAGTTCAAGGCCAGCCTAGGATTATTGCAGGGGGCAGACAAAATGGAGCTGGAGAGTGGGGGTGTATACCTATAATTCCATCAGTTGATACTTTGAGATAGGCAGACAGCAAGTTCTAAGCCAGCCTGGACTGTATAATCCTGTCTCAAAAAACTAAGGGGACAGAGAAACCCTGTCTTGAAAAACCAAAATTAGGGCTTGGGGAGAAAGTAGAAATTTAGTAGTCTGACTTTAGGTTTCACTGAAGTGGTTCTCTGTTACCTTAGTTCATTCATATTTGTGCCTTATGTATTTGGACCTTTACTACCGTCTTGAACATTTTCAGCTGCCCCTTCCTGCACTGAAGTACCCCTGCAGGGCTCAGTGACCAAGGAAGAGTCAGAGAAGGAGCCAGCTGCGGTGGAGACAAAGAAGCAGCTTTGCCCCTATGCTGCAGTGGGAGAGTGTCGCTATGGGGAAAACTGTGTGTATCTCCACGGAGACTCCTGTGACATGTGTGGCCTACAGGTCCTGCACCCAATGGATGCTGCCCAGAGGTCACAACACATAAAAGTAAGTGATCAAGGAAGCTTCCACTGAGTCTGAGGAATTAATAAGTGTTGATGTACCTGCGTGATCCCTGCCGGCATTGTGGAGGCCAAGGGCAAGAGGGTCTGAAGGGTGGGGCTGTAGGCAGTAGCTTTCTTTCCTAAAGAGAATTCTGTTTCCAGAACCTCTGACTATGGGTTTTTAGAACGTGTTGGGTTTTTTGTTTGTTTGGTATTCGGTTTTTTGAGGCAGGGTTTCTCTAGCTTTGGACATTGTCCTGGAACTCGCTCTGTACCTGGCTTCGAACTCATAGAGATCCTCCTGTCTCTTCCTCCCGAGTGCTGGGATTAAAGGCGTGCCACCACCGCCTGGTTTGCTTTGTTTCATTCATCCTTTTTTACTAATAATAATTTTTCTGAGATTTATAATTCTTAGAGTTCTTTTATAATGTATACTTCATTGCTTTTTAATATATTCATAATAATTCTTCAGTCATTACCATAATTCTAAGGTCATATTCACCCCCAAAGAAACCTTAAACCCACTGAGTCTTAAGCCTCTGCTCTAATTTCCTTGAGCTCCTGGCAACAGTGGATCTGCCTTGTTTCTCTGGATGTCTTATGTAGCTGAGTCATTTAGTATATATGACCTTCAGCGGTGCTCCTCATTTAGCAGGATGTTTCCAAGGTTTTCCCTGTTGGAGTGTGAATCGGTACTTCATTTGGAGGTTGCATACTGGGTGTGTGACTATCACACATTTGTTTACATGGTATGTTTCCAGGTGTGTCCATGGACGCCAGAGGTTAACATTGGGTGTCTTCCTCTCTTGTTCTCTACATTAATTTTTGAGGCAAGGTCTCACTGACTTAATCTGGAGCTCACTGATTAGATTACCTGTCTATCCATCTCCATGCTTCTGTGCTGTGATTACAAATGCATGTTGCTGTCTTTGGCTTTCACATGCATACTGAGAGTCCAAACCTAGGAGCCTACACTTGTATGTACAACGAGCAGTCTACTGACTGAGTAGTCCTCCCAACCCCAATCCTGTGTTTTTCTAGTATTTAGATGGTTTCATCTTTATACAGATAGGTGTTTTATCTTAGACTTTTACATTAATTACATTAATTAACATAGTGGAGAGGGTTACGTGTCACAGCACACATGTATAGAGGTCAAAGGACAGCTTGGATGAAGTATGTCAGGCCTGGCAGTAGGTGCGCAGAGCTACTAAGCTGTATATCAGGCTGACCCTGCTTTGGTTATCCTTTGGAAGTAGTCACTGGGTCAGCTGATAATTCTGCTTAGCTCTTTTGAGTACCTGGCTGGCTTTGATTTGTCATTTTATGTGTATGGGTATTGAGAGTGTGTGTGCTTGTCTGTCTGTTCACCGCATGCATAGTGTTAACAGAGGCCAGAAGAAGATGTCCGATCCCCTGGAACAAGAGCTATGGAGCTGCCTTGACTAAACCAGGTCCTTTGCAAGAGCACTTGGTACTCTTAAATGCAAGTCATCTCTCAAGCCCTGCACTCAGCTTTCTTACTTGTGTGCTCATACATGCCACACCTTTGTAGAAGTTAGAGAACAGTTCCTTTCCCCCCACCTTTTTTTTTTTTTTTTTAAAGATTTATTTATTATGTATACAACATTCCTCCCATGTATGCTTGCAGGCCAGAAGAGGGCTCCAGATCTCATTACAGATGGTTGTGAGTCACCATGTGGTTGCTGGGAATTGAACTCAGGACCTTTGGAAGAGCAGTCAGTGCTCTTAACCTCTGAGCCATCTCTCCAGCCCCTTTCCCCCCACCTTTATGTGTGGGTTGCTAGGCTTGTGTGGCCAGTGCCCTGTTTGATAACAGCATCATATATACGGTCTCGGTGGGGAAGGGTAAAGAAAATAGGTGCTGAGAACTCAGACTGTTACTCTGCAACAATAACAGGTAACCTTGCAAAGAGAGTCAAACTAGTCTCAAAGCCACAGAATTGGCAGACCACAGAATAATGGTTGCCCACATAGGAGTAACTGTTAGGAGGATGGGCTTATGAAGACTAATGAGCACATTCTGATAATAGTGGTAGAGAGGTAGCTTAGCCTTCTTGAGGGTACTTGAGTTAATTCCTGGCACCCACATCTGGTGACTCACAGCCATCTGTAACTGCAGACCAAGGAGATCCAACTCCTGACCTCCGTGGCACCTGTAGTCACTTGTGCACGTGCACACCTACATAATTAAAACAATACCAAACCTTTAATATTAAACGATAAGTATTATATTTCTCTGAAGTACCAGTGATTATGTAATTGCATGTAAATGGGTGAATTGTGTGGTGTGAATTTTCTCAGTAAAGTTGTTTTTAGTGTTTTCTGTATTTAATTTTTTAGGGACAATATCTTTTGGTATTGCCATTAATGACCTGGTCGGAACAACTCATTGCATAGATGAGGTTGGCTGAACCTCACATTTGTGGGATTCTTCCTGCTTCTGCATCCTGAATATTGGGGATTGCAAGTGCATTCCACTGAGACCACCTTTTTGGTTTTTCAAGACAGGGTTTCTCTGTGGCTTTGGAGCCTGCGCTGGAACTAGCGCTTGTAGACCAGGCTGGTCTCGAACTCACAAAGATCCGCCTGCCTCTGCCTCCCGAGTGCTGGGATTAAAGGCGTGTGCCACCATCGCCCGGGTGGGTACAGAGCTTGACAGGTCTGGGTACAGAGAATTGGGTAATCTTTTCAGATCTCAGAAGTTGAGCCCTCGCGGTGACTATTGTGATGTGAGACCCCACAGTGGCTGCCTGTACCTGTGCTTGTTAACAAATCCTTCCAGGTCAGACTAGAGACAGTCAGGGTAGGCGACTTTGACTGTGGAGTCTGAGAACTGACTCTGCCTCTGTCTCTCCCTTCTTGCAGTCTTGCATTGAGGCCCATGAGAAGGACATGGAGCTCTCTTTTGCTGTGCAGCGCAGCAAGGACATGGTATGTGGGATCTGCATGGAAGTGGTCTATGAGAAAGCCAACCCCAGCGAGCGCCGCTTTGGGATCCTGTCCAACTGCAACCACACCTACTGTCTCAAGTGTATCCGCAAATGGAGAAGTGCTAAGCAATTTGAGAGCAAGATCATAAAGTGAGACTCCTCCCCAATCTTCGTTTGTGCTTTCTATTTTCGGGAAGAATTTAGTATCTTGTGCCAACTTCCAACCAGAAGGACCACATTTAAATGCATGTATTTTACCATGAACCTGGGCGTTCTAATTGGGATTTCTTCTTTGTACTTCAGCTAGCTGCTAGTTTAGTTCGTCTGTCTCTTATTTGAATGAGGAAACCCTGTGTATCAGTTAGTAGACTCTCGTGTTTTTTGAGGAGATTGTGTTTAATGGATTCGACAGTTTAGAGTTCGTGAACAAACGTATCTAGCTCTGAATGTATGTTTCTTGGCCTCTTACATTTTCCACTCCTATTCCATTCATTAAGCTAGCCAATATCCACCATCCTTTAAAAATGTTCTCATAACTGAACAAAAGACACACAATCCAAACAGAGCAAAGTTACAAGAAATAAATTTATTTAAACGAAAGGAATCTGTGTGAAATGTCTTCTTTTTGTTTTTTGGTTTTTTTGTTTTTATTTTTCCCCCCCTTTGTTTTTTTTTTTTTGGTTTTTTTTTTTAACTTAAGTTTTGTTTTTGTTTTTTGAACTGGCTAGCCATTGAGTTGATTTATGAAGGAGTTTGTCTTCCCTCCAAAGAAAGGGTCAGTTGTCACTTTAGAACTTTCTGAAAATGCTCACGTTCTGGTCAGTTTCTCTTAAGTCTCGAGGTGACACACCAGGGTGTGTCTTATGCGGGCCTATAGAAGGGACCGTGCATTGCAGCCTGTTCATTGTTTCCCAGGTCCTGCCCCGAATGCCGGATCACATCTAACTTTGTCATTCCAAGTGAGTACTGGGTGGAGGAGAAAGAAGAGAAGCAGAAACTCATTCAGAAATACAAGGAGGCCATGAGGTATGAGCAGCCTGGCCCCCTTGGCTAGAACAGTGCTGCGCTATGTGCTCTAGCTCCCCTTCCTTTTCTTCCCAGGCTGGTTTCTTGTCACCCATCACTGCTTACCGAGCTTGTCTCTTGCTTTTAACACATTACTTGGGTGTATGCCGAGGGACTATCCCACGGAAGTCTCCTAGCTGAGGCCTAGCTCATTCCAGGTCTTAAGAGTTGCCTGATGAGTTCCTGTGTATTGGGATTCCAGAGGATTTTCACCTGGTGTTAGTGCTGGCAAGCCATATATATACGTTTTGTTTAAGCAGGGATGTTTCTAAGAACACGCCTTGGCGGGCTGTACACAGACATCTTGGTTCTGCCTCAGTGATAAGTCAATCCAGGCCTGAAGTCCACTGTGAATAAGGGTTGCGATATTTTCCTTTCCAGCAACAAGGCGTGCAGGTATTTTGATGAAGGACGTGGGAGCTGCCCATTTGGAGGGAACTGTTTTTACAAGCATGCGTACCCTGATGGCCGTAGAGAGGAGCCACAGAGACAGAAAGTGGGAACATCAAGCAGATACCGGGTAACTCTCAACTGTTTTTCTAAATGAGGGGAAATGCCACACTGTCAGTTGAGCCCTGCACATACTGGGGTAGGGAGAGTGACACTCAGGTCTGGGAGGGAGGCTAGAGTAAAGGAGTCATACCTCAGAAAACCGGGAGGGGTAGGAGAGGAAGGCGCTCAAAGCCCTAAGTCTAAATAGCCAGAGGAGAGGCATTGGTAAGGTGGACTAACAGAAGTCTGGTTCGCCATGCCCTCTGGCCACACGGTTGCCTTATAAGCAACAGGACAGAAGACACAGTGCCACCCTATCATGGCCTTGTTTCTTACAGGCCCAACGAAGGAGCCACTTCTGGGAGCTCATTGAGGAGAGAGAGAACAACCCCTTTGACAACGACGAAGAGGAGGTTGTCACCTTTGAGCTGGGCGAGATGTTGCTTATGCTTTTGGCTGCAGGTGGGGACGACGAGCTGACAGACTCTGAGGACGAGTGGGACTTGTTTCACGATGAGCTGGAGGATTTTTATGACTTGGATCTATAGCAGCTTTGCAAGGCGTGGGAACTGGTCTGCGGAGCCTCAGACAGTAGCTGTCCCCTGTGCTGTGTGGCAGTGCATGTGGCTCTCCTAGGCAGGCCTCTCGAACTCCAGGTGCTGTTGTCATCACTCCCCAGGGCCTGCTCCTCTACCCTCACCTTCCCCCAAGAGTGTGTTGTTTTCTGTTTCAAAAAGTTACAAAAATAAATCTTCAAGTTAGTTTTTTTGTAACATGAATTTAACTGTCAGACAGTTAGTGTAGGTTTGTCGCGCCATCTGTTTTCAGCCAGGTTGTGTTCATGGATTTTGCACACTCGATTTGAGACCCCCAAGTTCAAATGAAAAAGCACTGAGTATGCTTTGGGGGGTCCAAGGATAGGGGCAATTGGGAAAAAAGGGACCTAAGTTGGCAAGTTGCCCTCTGCGCTAGATGTAGGAGGTCTCCTTGAGGTTTCTGTGAGATCTGCGCCTTGGTTCTATATCTGTTCCCTACCCTGTAATCCCCATCAAGTGTGCTTGTCCTGTGGTTTGGGGCTCTTGTTTAATTGCACGCAAGAAATACTACTACTGAGTAACCGGAACCAGGTGCAAACATGTTAAGGTTAACGTGAGAAAATCTAAAAACCCAAGAAGGATGCAGTGGCGTTCCATCAATGCAGAGTTGGCAGGTAACTCCCGAGGATCAGTGGACTTGGTGTTGAGTGTGATCGAGCATGTGAGCAGTTTCCATCTGTGCATAGGTACAGTATTCTTAGCCTTAGTGGTTTCAGCCGTGTGTGGCAGGTAGCTCGTAAAGGACCAAGAGTGTGTCAGTAGTTGGTATCATAGCAGTGCTAGTAACTCTGTCTGTATGCTAGAGAAGTGGATCAGCCGTAGAGAGTAAGTGACCTGCTTGTCCCCTTAGCAGCACAAGCTGGGTCTTGGACACACCATTGTATTGAATGTTTAATTGTCTAGCCTTTTCAGTTGAGGCGCTTTTTGGAAAAACCTTTGTCCTCGTTTGAGGGTTCTGTTGTGAGGTTCTATGTTGTTTTGTGGGTATCTGCCTCATTTCCATCTTTGAAAGTAGAAAGGTGGATTCCAAACTGAGATGTTGATGGTACTAGAAGAATCCTTTGCCATAGTAATAAGGAAGGGGAGGGCGTGGCCACCCACAAGACAAACAGAAGCTAAGTTGCTAGAATCCCTTGCTGGGATTTCACCTTTGCCTTTTGTTGCTCTGTTTCCGGAAATAACTTGAGATGCTGAGATGCTCGGATTTGTCCCTCTGCCTTGCTTCCCCGGGACCCACCTGTTCTTTCACTTAAGAAAAGCAAGTCATCATTGCAGAGGTCTCTGTATTTTGCAGCTGCCCTTTTGTAAGAAGCACTTTTCCCAAATAAAACAATTTTAAAATAATTGCCTTCTTGTTTGTCTAATGACCTGTTCAGAACCACAGATAACTGTCAGCTATCCCAGTCTCAGTCATGTAGCTTGCCTGGGAAAAGTGGGTCTCCTCTTTTCAAGCTGCCTAGCATCTGTAGAACCTGAAGGCACCTGTGTACTGGCTGCCATCATCCAGCTGTCAATGTGTCCACTCAGGATCTACAAGACTCCAAGCTGCCTTCATCCGCAAAGTCACCAATCCCTCCTGGTACCGTGTGCTTGTAGTGGAGCCTGGGTCAGGCTCCTAAGTAAGATGGCTGTAGATAAGATCATCAGGAGGGTTGGGATTTGAAGTAGTTCGTTTGATTGGAGGCTTTTTGTTTCTTCAAGGCAGGATTTCTCTGTGTAACAACAGCTCTGGTTGGCTTGGAACGTCAAACATCTGATATCCGCCTGCTCTGCCTCCCGAGTACTGGGATCAAAGGCATGTGCCACCACTGCCCTCCCACATGGGTGTTTTGCCTGCGTTTATATCTGTGAGCCAGTGTGGGTTCTAGGAATTGCACCAAGGTCTTCTGGAAGAGCGGGTAGAACTGCTGAGCCATTGTTCCAGCCTCACTATGTCACCTTGACTTGCTCAGAACTCCATCCAATGTTTCTGCCTCCAGGGTGCCAAGATTGAAAGCATGTGCCACTATGCCTCAGTTTCTTGTCATAACAGTGTCTCATGTATCCCAGGTGGGTTGTGAGCTCCCAGTGTTGTCAAGGGTGGCTTTGAACTAACTAAATCCTGGTCCTCTTCCCTGTGCACCCAAGTACCACCCTACACAGTTGATGCAGGACTTTGAACACACTAGCTATCATGCTAGTACAACTGACTTAAAATTAACGTCTTTCTGTGGATCCTCAAACCAAATGCAAGGTGATACTCCTTCAACTCAACCAAATTTTCTTTTAATTTTTAATTTTGTATGCGTGTGAAGGTTTGGCCTGTATGTCCATATATATGCCAGATACCTGCAGAGGTCAGAAGATGGTGGGGGTATTGGATCCCCTGGAACTGGAGGTAAAGATGGTTGTCAGCCACTGTGTGGTTGCTGGGACTTGAACCCAGTACTCTGTAAGAAAATAACAGCCCTGGAATACCTCATTTTGTTTGAGAAAGGATCTCACTGGAGCTCATGTAAGCTGGACTAGTTTTGGACAGAGTTCTGCCTACCTCTGGGGTTAAAGGTGTGTTCCACCATGGCTGGTTGTTTAAAATGGAGGTGCTAGGAATCAAACCTGGGTACATTGGAAGAGCAGCCAAGTGCTTTTTACCTACTGAGTCATTGCTGCAGCTCCATCAAACCTCAACAGTGTTTTCCAGCACATAGCCAATGTCCCCAGCCACCCTTCACATACCCCAATTTTTAAGTGCAGGGATTGGAGAGATGCCTCAGTGGTTAGCACATTATTGCCTTTGGCTCCCAGCTCCCATGTTGGGCAGGTCATAATTGCCTGTACCTGCAGCTCCAGGGCATCCAGGACTATGGACAGCTGTACTCAGTGTACACTAACCCACATACAGATACAAACGCATAAGTAAAATCAGGAGGGCTGGAGGGATGACTCAGGTCCTGAGTTCAATTCCGAGCCCCCACATGGTAGCTAACAACCATCTATAATCTGGTGCCTTCTTCTGACCTACAGCAGGCAGAACACTATACATACTAAATAGATCTTTTAAGAAATCTAATCTCAGTACCATAAAAGAAAATGCTTAGTGAAAAGGCAAGAAGACTATAACAGAGGCCTGGAGGTAGGGAGGAGGCATGATGACGGAGGTAGGTGGAGGTATGGGCTTGGGCTAGCTTCTCAGTCTTCCTGTGGCCTTAGACTAAGGAACTATTTAAGTTCAGAAGCATGAATGTTGGACATTTGGTCACACTGAACCACGACTTTGCATTTGTGTTGGGTCTGGAGGCTGAGTGTTGTTGGAGGAGGCCTTTTAGTTTCCCAGCCGCCTGGCAGCTTAGACCCTGAAATATTCATGCAGAAACCATACTATTTAAATCACAGCTTGGCCAATCACTTAAGTGTATTGCTAGCTAGCTCATACATCTAGTATTAACCCATTTCCAGTACTTCTATATTTTACCATGCAGTTTGTAGCCTACTGGCAAGGTTCCACCATCTGTCTCCGTTGAGGCTACATGGCTTCTCAACTCTGCCTTCTTTCTCGAAGCATTCTGCTTAGTTTTCCCCACCTAGCTAAGTTCTGCTCTGCACTATCAGGCCAAGCCAGTTTTCTTTACCAACTAACCAATCGTATTCATAGCATACAGAGGGGAATCCCATATCAGCTGAGTTAGCAGCTAGTTTCAGAAAGTAATCAGCATCAGAGGGCAACTGGGCACTGGAAGGAATAGGGAGCCATTTGGAGTGACTTGTTTTGGTGGGCAGAAGGGCACTTTCTGGGAGACACCAGCAAGGAGAGAAGCTTAACTAGTTGTTATTCAGTCTTTGAGCTTACAGGTTTTCATCCAGCCTTGAATCTTAAACTTTTTTTTTTTTTCGAGACAGGGTTTCTTTGTAGTTTTTTGAAGCCCGTCCTGGAACTAGCTCTTGAAGACCAGGCTGGCCTCGAACTCAGAGATCCGCCTGCCTCTGCCTCCCAAGTGCTGGGATTAAAGGCGTGCAACACCACTGCCCAGCGAATCTTAAATCTTATTTATAAATAAAGATTTAAGTTAGAGCTACCTTTAGCAGGCAGAGAGGCTGCCTGAGGGAACAGAATTCCCACCAGGATGTGACCTGTGGCTGCTGCCAGAGAAGCAGGCTGATAACTGCGGAGTCGGAATTGCTGGCTGAAATAGCAGTAGATTAAGGTGCAGCCACTGTATTGAAGTTAAACAACACCTATATAAATGAAAACAACATTCACACACAAATCCTGTAAGTTCAGTCAGAAATTAAGGTCCCGCCGGGCGGTGGTGGCAGTAAGTTTTGTGAAAAGTGGTCATGCCCCCACCCTCACTCAAGAGAATGCTCAGCTGGGACTATAGGAAATAAAGCTGGGTTGGATAGCTGCCAAGGTTACAGAATGAAATCTTGTCTCAAAGTAAAAACAACCTGTAGCAAAAAGGAAACCAGATTGGAGAAATGAGTCCATTATTAGAACTTGTTCTTCCAGATAACCTGGCTCAATTCTAATCGCCTCCATGGTGGCTCTTCAGCATCCCTAACTAGGTTTTGGAAATGAAACATCCTCTTCTGACCTTGTGCCCTAGGTACACAGACATACATACATGTAGGCAGAACACTTTTGACATGACAGGTTCTGTATTCTGGGCAGATGCTAAACAAACAGGTCAAAGTCAGTGCGGTATCCAACCTGCTTGGAGAAATCAGAGTGTCTGTTGGCCTTCAAATCTCTGGAGACCGTGTAGGGTTTTTTGTTTGTTTGTTTGATTGATTTTGGGTTTTTTTTTCTATTGTTTTGTTCTTGTTTTTTTTTTTTAAGACAGGGTTTCTCTGTAGCTTTGAAACCTGTCCTGGAACTAGCTCTTGTAGACCTGGCTGGCCTGGAACTCACAGAGATCTATCTACCTGCCCCTGTCTCCCTAATGCTGGAACTAAATGTGTGCACCACACCTCCCTGCTCCCACCTAGGGTTTTGTTACTGTTCTCTCTCTCTTACTCACGCACACACAAGGTTTCACTGTATAGCTCTGGCTGGCCTGGAACTAGCAAATTTGCCTGCCTCTGCCTCCCAAGTGCTGGGATTGAAGGCGTGCAGCACCGCACCTAGCAATCTGGCCAGCTCAGCTGAAGCGTGCATCTGTCTTTAGCTTTATGCTTGGGTTGCCTAGACTACAGATGCTCACTCAGTACATCCTCTGTTACAAATCGCAGGTAATGGAGTTTCTGGGATCAAAGGCAATTTCTCCTTTTAATAAAGTGTCTACAAGGGCTGGAGAGATGACCCAGTGGTTGGGAGCACTGGCTGCTCTTCCAGAGGACCCAGGTTCAATGCCCAACACCCAACAACTGTCTGGAACACCAATCCAGGGGACCTGACACCCTCACACATACATTCAGGCAAAACAACAAAGCACAGAAAAAAAAATCATTTGTGAAAAATAAAGTCTACAAATTGTAAATAAAGGGAAAATCAGAGCCATGGGGGAGAGAGATCTGCTCTAGCCGTTCCTTCATGTAAATGTTGATTTTTTTTAAGACTATACTTAAGCCGGGCGGTGGTGGCGCACGCCTTTAATCCCAGCACTTGGGAGGCAGAGGCAGGTGGGGATCTCTGTGAGTTCGAGACAAGAGCTAGTTCCAGGACAGGCTCCAAAGCTACAGAGAAACCCTGTCTCGAAAAAAACCAAAAAAGAAAAAAAGACTACACTTAATTTTTTTTTATTAAATTTGTGTACGTGTGTATTTGTGCTTGTACAAGGGAGTCTGTTCTCTCCTGGGGAGAGCCATGGTAGGTGAGCCACCTCACCAGCTCAAATGTTGGCTCTTGAGACTGTTTAGTGTCCATTCTCCTGGTGGAGGACAAGATGAAGTTCTCAGGTGTGAGGAACTGCATCTTCACTTTTACCCTTGCAGACAGATCTTCATTCACAGTTCACACAACATAGCTTCACCGGCCCAACGAGAACCGTATTAGATGGTATTTTGACAGGCCACTCACCATTGTCAAAGCCAAGATTCCTCAAGGCAGGCACTGATGCCCCTCCCTCTCACACGTTCTGCTGGTCATCATTATTAGGAAACTAGAAACCCCACTTGCTACGCCACAGTCTCCTCAGGCACAATTTATGAGCTATGAAATATTAACAAGTATTTCCTCATGTATTTCACACCCCTGGACAAATACTGAAAGAAGTGTTTTATATCTTTATTTCCTCAAAACATCCCTTTGGGATCTTGATTTTATATAATCCTCTGGTTGCTAGCTATACAATATTGTGGATGTGTGAGAATGGCCATACTTCTATTCTACACAGCCTGTCCAGTGCTGAGTCTGAGGTCAAGTCCACCGGAAATGGTTTACAGGGCAGTCAGAAACCTAACAAGCTTTGCGAAAGCCTGCCTCTCTCTTTGTAGCAGGCAAGACTTTTGTGCATATAATCCACAAAAACCCTCCAGTCTATATGGCTCCTGGGTCCCCATTCAAGTGTGTACTTGCGAATTTCAACAATAGCCCAAACTGTTTAACAAGAAGTTGCTGATATTCACGTAGATTCTTCTCACATGTAACCTGAAGGGACACCTGTCTGAATCCAGATCACTCCCCCCCCCCAAAAGTGTACTAGAATTTGAGAATTTCAGTGCCGATGGATACTGTAGAGCAAGAATTGGTGCGCATCCACAGGGTGGCGTTGCAGTCGCCCGATGGTGAGTACTTCCAAGGTGCAAATTATTTGGTTTTATGTTTTTGTCTTTCTATCTGTCTGCTGTGAAACAAGGGCTCACTCACTATCTAGTGCTGGCTGGCTGGCTGGCTTCACCGTAAAACTCACTGTGTGACCATTTGGTCTGCATCCACCTGCCTCTGCATTCAGAGTGCTGCTGGGCATGGTTACTGGCAAGGTTCTGAGGCATCTGTCTCCTTTGGTGTCTCTTTGACTCCACCTTCTTTCCTCCTATCTGCTTGAGATTTCTGCCTTACTCTATTCTGCCCTGCCATAGGCTCAAAGCAGCTTCTTTATTAACCAATGGTAACAAAGCACATGCACAGCATACAGAGGGGACTCCCATATCACTGCTGGGATTAGAAATGTGGATGGTGGTGACACATGCCTTTATCCCAGCACTTGAGAGACCGGCAGGTGGAGCTCTGTGAGTTCGAGGCCAGTCTGATCTACACTGATCTACTAGTGAGTTCCAGGACTGCACAGAGAAACCCTGTCAGAGAAAAAGAGAAAGAAATGGGTGCCACAACACTAGCTGTCAAGCTTTTGGTTTTAATAGTTTGACTTATTGACACAGTGTCTCTTGTGTCCCCAGTTGTCCCTCTGACTTGCTATGTAGGTGAGGATGACCCTGTACTTTTAATTGTCCTGTTTCTGTTTTCCAAGTGCTAGGATGATAGGTGTGTACTACCACCCTTGGTACTGAAGCTGGAAGCCCAGGGTTTGTGCGTACTAGGCAAGCACTCTTATCAACTAAGCTATGTCTCCAGCTCTCGGGGATGCATTGTGAGTGTGTACATGTCATTGTGTGTGGGGGTGTATTTACATGCCATTGTGTGCAAGTGTGTGTGTTTGTATGTACACACCATTGTGTGCACGGGGAAGTCAGAGGACAACTTGCAGGAGTTGGTTCTCCCTCTCCACCATATGAGTAACTCAGGTTGTCGGCCTTGGCCGTAAGTACCTCCAACACTCTGAGCCATCTCTGGTCTGTGATTGTTTTAAACATCTGCTTTAGGGCTGGAGAGATGGCTCAGTGGTAAAGAGCACTGACTGCTCTTCCAGAGGTCCTGAGTTCAATTCCCAGCAACCATGTGGTGGCTCACAACCACCTGTAATGAGATCTGGTGCCCTTTTCTGGCCTATAGGCAGGATACCGCATAAATAAATAAATTAATAAATAAGAAAAAAAGCATCTGCCTTAGCCTTCCTCAGATTGCTGAGCGCCCTGAAGTTCTTTGTGAGTCTGTAACCTCTCCTGTCTCCCTGTGGGCAATGAGTCTTACAGCTTTGGATTTCCCAGCTGAACAGACCATTTACTTGGGCTTCTGATAGTTTGTTCTCTCTTCATTTTTCACCCCCAAAGATTGCCACTATTCTTGTGAATTTGGCTATGAAGTTACAGTTATTTATAAATACACATCTAAGCTCGTCACAACAGTATATCTGAAGTTTCTGCTGCTCAGGATGTTGATGCAGAGGCAAAAGTATTCCTTGAACCCAGGAATTCTTTTTCTTTTGAGGCAGGGTCTCTCTATGTACCTCTGGTTGTTCTGGACCTCACTATGCACATCAGGCTGGCCTGGAACTCATGGAGATCTATCTGCTTCTGCCTCCCAAGTGCTGGGATTAAAGACATGCTATGGCTAGATTTTAATTTTTTTTAGATTTAATTTTTTTAAAGATGTATTTATTATGTACACAACATTCTTTTTTTTTTTTTTTGGTTTTTCAAGACAGGGTTTCTCTGTGGCTTTGGAGCCTGTCCTGGAACTAGCTCTTGTAGACCAGGCTGGCCTCGAACTCACAGAGATCTGCCTGCCTCTGCCTCCCGAGTGCTGGGATTAAAGGTGTGCACCACCACCGCCTGGCTGTATACAACATTCTTTCCATGTATGCTTGCATGCCAGAAGAGGGCACCAGATCTCATTATAGATGGCTGTGAGCCACCATGTGGCTGCTGGGAATTGAACTCAGGACCTCTGGAAGACCAGTCAGTGCTCTTAACCTCTGAGCCATCTCTCCAGCCCTTAGATTTAATATTTTATCTTATTATTTTTTTTGTGTGTGTGTGTTTGACTTTTTTCAAGACAGTTTCTCTTTCTAACAGCCTTGGTTATCCTGGACCTTGCTTTGTAGACAAGGCTGATCTTGAACTCAGAGATCCTCCTGCCTCTGCCTCCTAAGTGTTGGGATTAAGGGCATGCGCTACCACACCCAGCCTAGATTTTAAATATTTTAGATGTTTTTGTGTATGTGTTTGTAAAAGAGCATGCTACACATGTGTAGGTGTCTATGCAGACCAGAAGAGGGTGTCAGATCTCCTGGAACTTGGACCATCTAATAACACAGGTCCTCTGGAAAACAGCAAGCATTCTCTCTCTTTTTTTGTTTTTGTTTTTCGAGACAGGGTTTCTCTGTAACTTTGGAGTCTATCCTGGAACTAGCTCTTGTAAATCCAGGCTGGTCTCGAACTCACAGAGATCCGCTTGCCTCTGCCTCCCAAGTGCTGGAATTAAAGGCGTGTGCCACCACTGCCCGGTTTACAGCAAGCATTCTTTTTCTTTCTTTCTTTACTGATATTTATTGAGCTTTACATTTTTCTCTGCTCCCTTCCCTGCTTCTCCCCTCCCCCCTTCAACCCTCCCCCAATGTCCCTATGCTCCCGATTTACCCAGGAGATCTTGTCTTTTTATACTTTCCCATGTATATTAGGTCAATGTAAGTCTCTATTAGTGTCCTCATTGTTGTCTAAGTTCTCTGCGATTATGGTTTGTAGGCTGGCTTTCTTTGTTTTATGTTTAAAAACCACCTATGAGTGAGTACATGTGATAATTGTCTTTCAGTGTCTGGATTACCTCACTCAAAATAATGTTTTCTAGTTCCATCCATTTTTCTGCAAAATTCAAGCTGTCATTATTTTTTTCTGCTGTGTACTACTCCATTGTGTAAATGTACCACATTTTCTTTATCCATTCTTCAGTCGAGGAACATTTAGGTT
>JAQHUG010000479.1:967141-982003 GCA_028555095.1 Dicrostonyx torquatus | reverse complement strand
ATTTTTCTACATGTTGATATCCAGTTATGTCAGCACCACTTGTTAAATATGCTTTCTTTTTTCCATTTGATATATTTTGCTTCTTTATCAAATATCAGATGTTCAAAGATGTGTGGATTAATATCCGGGTCTTCTATTCGGTTCCATTGGTCCTCCTGTCTGTTCTATGCCATACAGCAAACATTCTTAATTTCTGAGCCATCACTCCAGGCCATATAACAGATTTTTTGAGTTAGATGTGATGGTGTATATCTGTATTTCTAGTACTTGGGAGATGGGAGCAGGAGAATCAGTAGTTCAAGGTCCTTTCTGGCTACACAGTGACTTCAAGGCCAACCTAAACAGCAGGAGACTGTCTCAAAAGTTGTTTATTTACCTCTTTAATCATTTATTTGTTCATTAATTTAGAATGTTGATGCTTAAACCCAGGGCCTACTGTGTGTGTGCTAGGCAAGTGCCCTACTGCGAAGACAGTCTCCCATCCACCTCCCCTAGTTTTTGGTGGCGCACATCTTTAATCCCAGCACTCAGGAGGCAGAGACAGGAGGATCTCTCTGAGTTTGAGGCCAGCCTGGTCTACAGAGTGAGTTCCAGGACAGGCTCCAAAGCTACAGAGAAATCCTGTCTTACAAAAAAAAAAAAAAAAAAAAAGTTACTTTTTTTTTCTTTTTAAATTGGGAGAACAGTAGGTCTTTCAAGTGACAGTTCTGAAAATGAAAAGGATGATGGGTAGTCTTCCATTGTCTTTCCCATAATTCCAAGAAGAGTTGTTACCAGAGAAGAAATGACAGAATTAGAAGACTACCATCTTATGGCCTTGAAGAAACAACTCAGGTCCCAAAGCGGGCTCTACCAGAAGCAGGTGAAGTATGGGTGTTCACAGGCAGCGTGGAGAGCAGTTTCATGTGGTGGACACAGTGTAACTTCTGCTGGAGAGATTCTCCAGTCTCCACCCTGACATATGGATGCCAAGTGTCTCCTATACGGTGACATGCTACCTGACCTCATGTCCCAGCAATTACCAGGTTGTGATCTTGTCCAGAATGTTTGGCACTGATCGCCTAGCCTTTATGCCTGACTTTTCGCAGACTGCTCCCTTTGTCCATCTACATTACTGTAACGAAATACTTGAGGCTTGGTAACTTACAAAGAAAAGTGGTTTATTTAGCTCTTGGGTTAAAAGTCACAGTGCTGGCCCTGGTGAGAAGCCTGTTTGCAGTATAACATCATGGCTCATGGCATAACAACGGCATACATTTGAGAGAGTTCATGGTGAGTCAGAAACGGAGAGGAACCAAGTTTGCTCTTTCTGTTACGGTTGTCTGGAGAGAACTAACTTGAGCCTTAGTTGTTGACACTATTGGTGGGAATGAGGAACTGGACCCTTTAGGGGATATGTTAAGTCATTAGTGCATGGCTTGAAAGAGATCTTGGGACTCTAAGCCCTCCCTTGCATTTTGTTTCTCAGCCTCCAACACACAGCCTCCCTCCTGCTGCCACCACAGGCCCTAACACTATGAAATCTCGGTGGCTGAAGGCTGATGCGTATCCCGAACCCGAGGGAATGTCCCTATTTACTTATGTTTTAGGAAGATGTTATGAGTGGGCCCAAAAGACAGCTCAGTGGGTAGTGGCACTTGTCACCAAACCGGACAATCTGAGTTCGAGTTTGACACCCATGAGTAAGAGAGAAGTGACTCCACGAATATGCCATACCCCATGCATGTGTGTGCATCAAACACACGTGAAAGCAACCCATAAAGGAAGCTTGAGTGAGCAAGAGCTGGGAGAGTCAGGCTCTCTCTGCTCTTCCTGTCCCGCCATGGTAGGTTCACGTGTGGACCCATCATGAAGGTCAGAATCTAAATTCCAATCATGTCTCCATCTGTTGGCTAAGGTCAAGCTCCCACTTGTACCCGATGTCTTCAGGAGAAACAGGAGGACAATATAAGGCTGGCCTTAGGGAAGTCAGGCTAAGAGGGAAGGACAGAGCTGGCCTGAAGGATTGACTTCCTGCAGGGAGAGTGTGCTCCCTCTATCTCAGTACAGTTGGGGTGCTAGAAAAGAGTGCAGAGAAGGGGGGACCAAGCCATGGCAGGGCGAGAGGATGTGGAGCAATAGCACCCCTTCCTTGTCTCCTTTACATTCCCGTAGGGTTTTGGTGTGGTTTGGTTTCTGGTGCTGGGATTGAACCCAGGGTCTTGAACTCTGTCACTATCTATCCTCAGCCCTTAGTTCTGAATTAGGGTCTTTGATAAATTGCCCAGACTGGCCTTGAACTTGTTCTGTAGTCAAGGCAGATCTTAAGAAGGGCACCAGATCTATGGGAGCAAGAGTTACAGGCCGTTGTGAGCTGCCCAACACAGGCACCAGGATCCAAGCTCGAATCCTGGCAAGAGCAGGACCTGCTAATTACTGAGCCATCTCTTCAGCCTTGGTCTCAAACCTTTGATCCTCCTGCCTCAGTATCTTGAGTAAATGAGATTACAGGCCTGTATCACCAAACCCTACCATATAATATTATAAGACAGGGTCGCCGGGCGGTGGTGGCGCGCGCCTTTAATCCCAGCACTCGGGAGGCAGAGGGAGGCGGATCTCTGTGAGTTCGAGACCAGCCTGGTCTACAAGAGCTAGTTCCAGGACAGGCTCCAAAGCCACAGAGAAACCCTGTCTCGAAAAACCAAAAAAAAAAAAAAAAAAAAAAGACAGGGTCTCAGGTAGACCTAGACTGGCCTCAAATTCAGTAATGTAGCCAGAATGACCTTCAGCTTCTGATTCTCCATTCTCTACTTCCCAGGACCTGGAATTGAAGTCTTCACTGCCTTGCCTGGCCCTCCTTTATATTAGTATCAATTTGCTACTGTTGTCTTATTGTTTATTTATTCATTTATTTTTTCAGTGCTGGGGATTGAAGCTAGGACATTATACATGCTCACCAAATGCTCTACCACGGAGCTACACTCAAACCCTCTGTTTGTAGTTCAGAAGTGGGGCTACTCTACCACAAGAAGGCATCAGCCGCTCTATGGCCACATCTTATAGGAAGTACACAATACTGGTTTGCAGATAACCGATAGAATAACTAGAATTTTTTTTTTGACTTTTTGAGACAGGGTTTCCTCTATGTAGCCCTGGCTGTCCTGGAACTTGCTTTATAGACCAGGCTGGCTTCGAACTCACAGAGATCCACCTGCCTCCGCCTCCTGAGTGTTGTGATTAAAGGCGTGTGCCATCACTGCCCAGTGACAAGTTAAACAGAACTGACTTCTGTGTAGTAGGCAATTGATGTTTTAGGAACTCGTGGTAAGCATCTCTTCCATCCCTGTGGTCAAACACATCCACAAGGGTGAAGCCAGTTCCATCTGCCTCCTGACCATTTGGCAAGATGGAAGATGGCATTTCTGGATTTTAGCCAACAGCCCTTGCTCCCTGGGAAGACTGACTGTGACTGTCAGGAAGTACTCTGACTTTTCTCTCTCTCCCTCCTTTCCTCCCTCCCTCCCTCCCTTTCTTTTTGTTTCTCTGTAGCTTTGGAGCCTGTCCTGGAACTCACTCTGTCGGCCTTGAACTCACAGAGATCCGTCCGCCTCTGCCTCCAGAGTGCTAAGATTAAAGGAGTGCTCCACCAGTCTGGCAACTCTGGTTTTTCATTACAGGCCTTCCCCCACCTGTTTCCAATAGCTCTCTCCATACTCCTGCTCTCTCCTTGCCATCACTACTGTCTTTGTACAACAGAGAAGAAAACTCCACTGTAAAACATTTGGGGTGTTGGGGAGACGGAGACCAGGATGAGGAAAGTCCATCCTAAACCTCTTCCCCCAGGGCCTGAAGTTCTCATTTCTCAAGTCCTTAAGGACACTGGCATCCTCTTTCCTCAGAGTCTGTGCTGCCCATCCAGGCCAGGAGTAAGGCTCTGCCTGCAGTTCTGCCTGGAGACATCGGCAGGCGTCTGTGTACCCTGGCTTCTGTACTGGCTTCCCACAAGTATTCAGCAAGTACAGCGGGTGTTCTCGCTGGGGCCCTGGGCCACAAAAATTGGGCTGGAATCCTGGGAGAGACCTTGCTGGGTGCTCTCCCCATACAGGTGCAGGCTGTTGCGGGCGATTAACTCTTTTGCCATGAGAACGAAGACTTCGTCTATGTTCCGGGACTCCTTAGCGGATGTCTCCAAGACAGCCAGGAGGCCATACTTCTCAGCCAGTGTGCAGGCATCCTCAAACAGGACGTGCCGCTTCTCCCACAGGTCCGATTTGTTTCCTACAGATGTGTAAAGAGAACTGATAACATAACCTGTCTTTATGGAAAATGAACTCTTTCTCACTCCCTCCTTCCCTCTCTCCCCTCTGTCTTTTTGTTTGTTTTTTGAGACGGGGTTTCTCTGTGTAGCTTTACAGCCTGTACCAGAACTCACACTGTATACCAGGCTGACCTCAAACTCACAGAGATTCACCTGCCTTTCCCCGCTGAGGTTGGCATTAAAGGTGTGCACCACCACCACTTGGCCTGTCTTTGTATTTTTTAAATTTAAAAAATATACATTTATATGCTGGGCGATGGTGGCGCATGCCTTTAATCCCACCACTCAGGGAGGCAGGCAGACCTCTGTGAGTTCAAGTCCAGCCTGGTCTACAGAGTGAGTTCCAGGGCGGTCAAAGTTACAAAGAGAAACCCTGTCTCAAAGACCAAAACAAAACAAAACAAAAAATTACATTTCTGTCTTGTGTTGGGAGTGTGGGACACTCACATGCCCCAGCATATATGTGGAGGTCAGAAGACAACTTTCAAGAGCTGTTTCTCTTGGGGAATTGAACTCAGATCTTAAGGCTTGGTCGCAAGTGCCTTTATCACTTAGCCATCTCGCCCACCTCCTCTGTGTTCTTTGAGATAGGTCCTCATGTAGCCCAGGCTAGCCTGAACCTGGCGGCATAGTCACAGTCCAGAGATGGTGGCCCAGGCCCTGCTGATGCTCTTACAGAACACCAAATGTACCAGAAACTGGCAAATTCTGAACTCTGAAATATTTGTCCCTAGCCACCATACCCAGCCCTTTTCTTTAATTGACAGTTTAAGAAGAAAAATTCCAGCCAGGTGGTGGTGGCACACACCTTTAATCCCAGCACCCGGGAGGCAGAGGCAGGTGGATCTCTGTGAGTTCAAGGCCAGCCTGGACTAAAAGAGCAAGTTCCAGGACAGGCTCCAAAGCTACAAAGAAATCCTGTCTCAAAAAAAAAACAAAAAACAAAAAACAAAAACCAAAAAAGTGGGGGGAGAGAAAATTCCATATGCCTAAGAACCTTATAAGGCAGTCATCAGTGTAACCTGCCATAAGAAGTTGCCTCCTCAAATGCTTTCCTTTTCTTCTCTTTTTTGAGATAAGGTCTCAGTGGACTTTGAACTCACTGATTCAGATAGACTGGCTGGCCGAGGAACTTGATGGTTCTCCCTGTTTCTGTTTCCCAGCACTGGGATCACAGATGTGGGTGATAGCCCCTGACTTTGACCTGGGAGCTTAGGATCTGAACTCATGTCCTCAGGATCTTATGGCATGCACTTCTCTGACTGAACCGTCTCTCCCGGCCCCTGCACTCTCAATTTAACAGCCTCATCATCCAGAGACCCGGGATTACACGAAATTCTAGTGAACTTTAATTTTTTTTTTTTAAAGTTTCATTTAGGAATTTCCACACCCGTAAGTAGCCATTCATTGGCCAGTTGACATTCATTTGAGGGGATTTGGGACCTTTTTGTTTGTTTGTTTCTACACAGGGTTTCCTTACTGTTCTGGAACTCACGCTGTGTACACCAGGCAGGCCTTGCATTCAGAGATCGCCTGCCTCTACCTTCCGAGTGTTGGATTAAAGGCATGCACCACCATTGCCTGGTAGATTTGGGGCCTATTAAACCTCAAGCTCTTCTGTATTTTCTGTGTGATTGGTCACTGACAAGTGTTTCATAAAGTTCACTCTGCTCATCCCCATAGTGAGAAGCTCTGGAGTGGGGGGTGTGCAAGCTGTACACTTTGTTTGTTTTGTTCTTATTTTTCTTTTCTTTTTTTTTTAAAAAATATTTCTTATGGTTTATTTAACTTTATTTTATGTACATTGGTGTGAAGGTGTCAGATCCCATGGAATTGGATTTTTCAGACAGTTGTGAGCTGCCATGTGGGTGCTGGGAATTGAACCCAGGTCCTCTGGAAGGGCAGTCAGTGCTCTTAACCGCTGAGCCATCTCTCCAGCCCCTGTTCTTATTTTTCGAGACAGGGTTTCTCTGTGGCTTTGGAGCCTGTCCTGGAACTAGCTCTTGTAGACCAGGCTGGCCTCGAACTCACAGATCCGCCTGCCTCTGCCTCCCGAGTGCTGGGATTAAAGGCGTGCGCCACCACCTCCTGGCAATGCAATCTGTACTTTTAATTTTTTATTTTATTTCTTAATTAACTATTTAGTTAATTTGAGGAGGGTTCATTTTGTCTGGTTGGGTTTTGTTTTTTTTTGAGATAGGGTCTATCTCCTGCCTGGCCTGGAACACACAGAGATCCACCTGTCACTGTTTCCAAAGCGCTGGGGTTCAAGGCGTGCACCACCACACCCACACCAGATTCCACTCTCACTCTTCAGTGAGTCCAGTGGGAATTTCTGAGCAAGAGTCCTTCTGAGGATCCCATGCACTGCTCAGGTAGGAGGCAGGGAGGTCTCTGTGCTCATAGATAAACACTGGGAAGCCTGGGATGTTAAACATACAGGAAAGGTTGTGCTAGGAATGGACAGGGTTAATAGCTTGGTGACCTTTACACTATCTGTCTGGCAGAGAACCCATCTGAACCCTCCTACTCACTCTTAACTGAGCTTGTTTCCTTTTTTTAAAAATATTTATTTATTTATTATGTATACAATACTCTGTCGGTGTGTATGTCTGCAGGCCAGAAGAGGGCACCAGACCTCATTACAGATGGTTGTGAGCCACCATGTGGTTGCCGGGCATTGAACTCAGGACCTGTGGAAGAACAGGCAATGTTCTTAACCACTGAGCCATCTCTCCAGCCCCTGAGCTTGTTTTTATCAGTCACACTGTGAGCCATCTGAAGATGGAAAGTGTCATGTACTTTACAGAGAGTTTTGATGTGATCAGTCCAGTCTTTTTGTTTGTTTGCTTTGTTTTTTGAGACAAGATTTCTCTGTGTAACAGCTCTGCCTGTCCTGGAACATGCTTTGTAGACCAGACTGGCCTCGAACTCACAGAGATCCGCCTTCCTCTGCCTACCAAGTGCTAGGGTTAAAGGCATGCGCCACCACCGCCTGGCCTTTAATCAGTCCAATGACTGACTTACTTTGTGCTTTATTGTGCACATGGGATTGAGTTAATTATCACCAGGAAAGTTTTCACCAAGTTGTACTGTGATATGCCTAAAATAAACTACGTGGGGCCAGACTCCTGAAGTTTGAACCCTCACCAGTTGCTTAGTCCTGTTGAACTCAACCGCCTTTTTGCCTCCGGAGGATCACGATTTTGCTGGCTGTGGTGGCCTCACTCTCTGAGTTTTAGGATTGTATAGTGCACTATTGAGGAAAGCAAGCTGAGCATGGGTAGAGGAGGGTCAAGCAAAGCTAACTGCTTGGAAAATGTCCTACCGATCAGCATGATGACCAAGTTAGCTGCGCCGTATTTTTCTATCTCGTGAATCCAGTGAGGGACAGACTCGAATGTGGATCGCCGCGTGAGGTCGTAGGCAATGATGGCGGCGTGGGCGCTTCGGTAGTAGCTTTGGGTGATGGTGCGGAAGCGCTCCTGGCCTGCTGTGTCCCACACCTGCATCTGCAGGACAGAAGAGATAACAGGAGGAATAGCAACATGGACACTCCTTCATTTAAGTCACCTTACAAATAGTTTCCTGTGGGCCGGCAAGATGGCTTAGTGGGTAAAGGTGCTGCTGCCAAGCCTGACGACCTGAGTTCGATCTCTGGGACCCATATGGCAGAGGGAAAGAGCCAACTCTGGCAGGTTGTCCTCCACAGTCGTGCCCACACACGCACACACAGCAAATAAATAATATATGTTTTGTTTGTTTGTTTTGCTTTTCGAGACAGAGTTTCTATGTAGCTTTGGAGCCTGTCCTGGAACTAGTTCTTGCAGACCAGGCTGGCCTTGAACTCACAAAGATGTGCCTGTCTCTGACTCCCGAGTGCTGGGATTAAAGGCATGCGCCACAACCACCTGGCAGATTTTAAAAGAACGAATAAATTCTCACATCTTACTTCAATGCATTCAGATTCAGTAGGGCCAGGTGGGGTCAAAATGTGCTCTCTGGTTTAGGGGCTCTCCCACTGATGGGAGGATTATTTATTCCTGGGTCTTTTCTTTTGACTTTTGACCTCAAACATCCCTTGGCCTACATTTTTGGGTCCATATTTTGAGTTCACCCATTGGGAAGAATCCTGGCAAATGGGATAGTATAGGCTGAACTGCACTGGTCTTTAAGGACCACTCAGACTTTTCGCATCCAGTAGCATCCTTATCCCAGTACTCCAGAATATCGTCCCAAGCATGGACCACATCAGCACCAACTTATACACCTGAGGTGAACATAATGCCTGTGGGAGCTAGGATTGGTCTGGCCTAAGATATCAGAGAATTTGTCAGGTGCAGGGGTAGCACACGCCTTTAATTCCAGCACTTGAGGAACAGAGGCAGGGCTGTCTCCTAGTTTGAGGCCAGCATGGTCTACAGAGTGAGTTCTACAGTGAGAAGCCCTGTCTTGTAAGTCACTTAGGCTGTTGTATAAAGTACAAGTGATGTCACTCATAAAGGATGGCTTTAATGAACTTAGAAGCGATACTCAAGACTTAGGGGGAAAGTTCTGGGATAAATTAAATATGAATTCTGGGGCATATGGGTGAAGCTGGCTCTACAGATAGCAAAGGCTCACCAGTTTGCAAACTACATCTTTCCAGGAGGAAGAGAGGTAAACGTCTCTTTCCCTGAAGAGATAAGCCTGCCAGCTGAACTTTTCCTGGACTCTGCAGTGCTTATCTGGGACCTGTTGCCCTCTACACGTGTGTAGTAGGTCAGGACAGTCTCTCCTACTAAGTAGGGCCCAGGGAAGGAAATCAGGGCGTCAGACTTGGGGGCAAGCTGTCATGCTGGCTCTGACTGTATTCTTGAAAGTTTGTGATGCAAGTTTTGTCTGCTCTGTGGCCACTTTATATTTGGTCATTGGTCTTTTGTCTGTTTATTTTTGAGACAGGGTCTCACCATATAGCTCTGGCTGGCCTTGAACACACAGAGATCCAATTGCTTCTGTCTCCCATGCACAAGGATTAAAAGCATGCTCTACCTCATTTAATTCTGTTTATTTTATTTTATTAAAGGTTTACTTATTTACTATGTATACAGTGTTTTGCCTGCACACCAGGAGAGGGCACCAGATATCATTACAGATGGTTATGAGCCACCATGTTGTTTCTGGGAATTGAACTCAGGACCTCTGAAAGAACAGCCAGTGCTCTTAATCACTTAGCCATCTCTCCAGTCCCCAACCCTCTTTATTATTGAGAGTCCTTACTATCTATGTAGCTCAGCCTGACTTGGTACTCAAAATGTGGCCCAGATGGCCTCAATCTTCTTGCCTTAGTCTTATGCTGGGATTATAGATATGTACCATCACATAGCTGCTGGTGCTTTTCTTAGACATTTATCAAAATTTTTGCTATGTCAAAGAAGCTAGTCTTTTCTCATATTGCAAATATTTCTAGTTTGTCTTTCCTCTTTGGGCTGCTTATCATATTTTTGGTTTGTAGAAATTATGACCTTTAGGTAGATTTAGCAATATCCTCTTTCATGGCTTCTTATACCTTATGTAAAGTGTTCACACCTTACCTAAAATGGGGATTCTGACTGAAACAATGGAGCTACCCCAGTGTCACTCTGACCTTCACTTTCTTGCCGTCTATCTCGAGGGAGCGCACTGTGAAGTCCACCCCAATGGTATTCTGCTGTGACTCGGTGTAGACTCCAGATTTGAAATGCTGTACCACACACGTCTTCCCCACATTGGAATCTCCAATGAGGATGATCTTGAACAAATAATCCACGTTCTCATCTGTTGCTCTGGCTGAGCTGGAGAACTGCATGGCTCTGGCTTCCTAGAATAGACCCAGGGAGAAAAGACAGCATTCAGTTTTTAATCCAATGAACACCTTCTGGGCTTCTGCACCGGGGATCCAGTAGAAGACAAGCTGGGGTAGTTGTGGCTTCCACAGGACAAACATTCTCATGGGCGAAGGATGCCAATGACTGTTCAGGTGTAGGGAGTTGCCCCACAAGCCCACACCCCAGGTATATGTGGTCACAGCTTCAGGAAGGCCCTCACACTGATAAGACCATTCTTTGATGGAAAAAGAGTGTAGCCAGCTTTACCAAATTAGAGACTTGAGGAAACCCCAGTTCTGAAGACGAGATGCCCAAAGAGCAGGATAGTGGAGAGAATGCCTGCAGGAGTAGCTCCCTGGCCATCAGTCGGGTGGAAGACATGCCCGCAGCCACTAGAAGCCTGGCTGCCCATCAACTCATGACAACTGACAAGATTTGCCTGGGAGGTCAGTTTAAGGAAGACTCACAGGCCCAAAGAGGCCAGAGGTTTTGGGTCCCCTGAAACTGGAGTGATAGGCAGTTGGGAGCTCAAAGTGGATGTTGGTACTTTGAACCTTGGAACCATTTTGTCAGCACCCACGTGGCCTTTTTACTCTGGGTAGCACTCCATTTTTCTCAAACAGGAAATTAGAATTTTGAAGATATTAAAAACTAAAACTTTAGTTAGAATATGGCAGGGCGGTGTATGGTGGCATACAACTTTAATCCCAGTGCTCATGAAGCAGATGTAGGTAGACCTCTACGTGTTCAAAACCAGCCTGGTCTACATAGCAAGTTCCAATATATCTAAGGCTATATAGTAAAACTTGGGGGTGGGGTGGGGGAGAACTCTATGGGAAATTCTAGTATGGGAAAGAAAATAACTTAAAGTTTTCTCTTTTATTTATTTATTTATTTATTTTTGCTTTTTCAAGACAGGGTTTCTCTGTAGCTTTGGTGCCTGTCCTGGAACTAGCTCTTGTAGACCAGGTTGGCCTCAAACTCACAGAGCTCTGCCTGCTTCTGCCTTCTGAAGTGCTGGGACTAAAGGCGTGTGCCACCACCACTTGGCAACTTAAAGGTTTCTAGTGTTGGTATTTGCCAAACTTAATGATTATCAGAATTAGCTGGAGGAGATAATTAAAAATAAATATTCTTAGAACTTATGTCAGACCCACTACATCTATCTACCAATCTATCTACCTATCTCTTTATATATATACATATATGTATATAAACACACATAAATAAAATATATATAAAGTGGATCTCTCTCTATGTATATATATGTATATGTAGTGGATGGCGCTGAGGATGATACATGAAGTTGACCTCCGGCTGCCACATGATGTGTACACACATGAACACACACAAAAATTAAAACAACAGATACGCGTATACCTGTTCCCCAGGTGAATCTGATGAGATCTGAGAGCCATTGGTCAATGCATCAATTACCTGGAACTACATTCCCACTTTCAACATCTCTGTTTCAACGTTCACCCAGGCTTAATTATCTTCAATCTCAAGGAACTCGATTTCTCCTGAAAACCAGTGTCAACCGGGGCAGCTCTCCATTCCAGGAGCTGAAACCTATCTCCCTGGGATTCCTATCTGTCAGTCCCAGGCTCCCCTTGCTCTGTAACATGCTGAGTTCCTAATCCACATGACAACTCAGCAGATATCTGAAGCAGCAAGTGTGTGCCCGAAAGGACAGGTATTTATGCATTTAAATCATCACACATTTGGTGAGGTCTGCTTACCAAATATCTCACGAGACCAAAATACTTTGGTGACTGAATTTGAGGTTCAGTAAACTGCTCTTATCATAAGACACCCTCATTTCTCCTTGGTTTGTTCTTTGGTTTTCTCTGATGCCTACAGTGACACGCAAATGCTTGTATCTATTTTGGCAGACAAATAAAAATGCACACAAATATCTAGTCTATGCTTTGGTAGAAACCAAAGGTTTTATAGAGGTAAGGAATGACCTAGGGCCTCTAGGTGCCCCTGAGATCACATAGGAGAAACGATCCCCTAGGGAAGAGATACAATCAAACCACTTTTTTTTACTCTTCTGTGTCTTTTCAACTAAAGAAAACCATTCTACTTCCGGCATCTTACCAGTGTAACTTGAGCTGAAACATTGTTTCCAAGTCCCGATTCTCTTCCTCCCCATCAAAGTGCCCAGGATTCCACAAAAGCCCCCTTTAAGCTATGGTACAAGCCCTGCAAGGAGTCCCGGCGGAGTCCTCCCAGACACCATTCCACATACTGGCAACCTTCACCTGCGTTCACCTGTTGCTTACCTGTCCCCTCTTTCACCTTGCTGGATGGTGAGCAGGTTGTGTTTGCTTTTTCTCCTCGTTACTTTTGCAGCCCTCGGTGCCCTTCTTCCTCCTGCCTTGCTGCGGCCGTGGAAACTGTAGTTCCGGCCCCTGGCGTCAGGTTTGGTGGCTGGAGAAAGCGAAAGGGAAACAAGGGCAATCCCTCCCACCTGCAAGGAGCCGAAGCTCTGGCTGAGGTGCTGGCTAGTACACACAGCTAGCTTCTCCGCCAGAATTCATCAGATCAGGAGAAAACCCAGAGAGGAATTGCCTTTCACGCAACTGTCACCTGTTAAGCTACCCTGTTCCTCTTTTGCTCTGCATCCTTCATCCTCCATCCCGCCTGATACACTTGCTTGTTTGGCTGGGCAGGGAGGCTGAGATGACATCGAGTTAAAGGAGGATATTGATCTGGGTCTTGAGAAGTCACTGGAAGAAAGCAGGTGCTCAAGCAACAAGGGTCCACAAGATGTCTCGTCTCAGTAGGTATGGGTACCTGCTAACAAGCTTGAAGACCTGAATTCTACCCCCTGGGCAAGTTGTTCTCTGACCACCCATACGTGCATGAACACATGCACACGGGCAAAAATAAATGAATGTAAAATAAAAAACAAAAACAATATAACAAAAATCCCCAAACCAAATAAATGAGAAGCTCAAGAATCAAAAGAATTTAGAGGCCGGGCGGTGGTGGCGCACACCTTTAATCCCAGCACTTGGGAGCAGAGGCAGGTGGATCTCTGTGAGTTCGAGACCAGCCTGGTCTGCAAGAGCTAGTTCCAGAACAGGCTCCAAAGCCACAGAGAAACACTGTCTCAAAAAGAAAAAAGAAAAAAAAAAAGAATTTACAGCAGTGGGGGATTTAAATTAATGATAGAATACTTGCCTAGTAAGTGCAAGGCCCTGGGTTCTGTTCTCAGCACAGAAACAAAATAATAAATGAAATAAAGATGCTTTACTGCACGTGTGTGAAAAAAATCCCATTAAAAGTTCTACCACAAACAGAGGCTAATTTTTTAAAAAATTTATTTATTTATTATGTGTACAGTATTCTCAGTATTCTGTCTGCATGTATGCCTGCAGGCCAGAAGAGGGCACCAGATCTCATTACAGATGGTTGTGAGCCATCATTCGGCTGTTGGTGGGAATTGAACTCAGGACCTTTGGAAGATCAGGCAGTGTTCTTAACCACTGACCCATCTCTCCAGCCCTTTTATTTTTTAATTTTTTTTTTGAGACAGGGTTTCTCTCTGAGACAGTCCTGGGTGTCCTAGAATTTGCTCTGTAGACCAGGCTGGCCTCCAACTCACAGAGATCCGCCTGCCTCTGCCTCCCGAATGCTGGGATTAAAGGCATGTACCACCACTGGACGGCTCTGAAGAGGCTAAGTTTTAAGTCTGAGAAAACTTAGAATTGATTGGTCCTTGATGCTGCCAGATCTGAGATGAATTTCTTTCTGTTTCCACCCAAAGAGTCTACCAGTCCTGGACTCTGTTAATTAAGCACTTCTCAGAGCCTATCCTAGGAACTGGATTTTCACGCAGGGAAGATGGTTCGGTGGATAAGGCCGCTTGCTGCCCTTCCAGATGACTTGAGTTCAGTTCCCAGCATTCATGTCTCTCAGCCCTGCAATAGGAGACAATTGTCCCTTGTTCAAGAACACTGTGTCTCTGAGGCCTTCAAATAACCTTTAAGTTGTGACTCATCTTACCCCGAATTCCACCCACACAAAGATTTTTGAAAATATCTCTTTTAAGCAAGGCAGCTCAAAGCGTGGTTATAGTTTCTCCCTCTATCTAGAGCGAGTAAAAGCAAGACACTGTCTAACATGCTGCCGGCTGTGGTTTTGAGAGCCACTGTCACACTCATAGCCTGGAAACTGGATCTAGGTCAAGATCTACCACAAACGTGTGGGCTGGGGCGGGAAATAAGGCCCTGTAATGTCAGTGTCATTGGCGGGAGCTGCAAACGGTTTTCTTTCTTTCTTTTCTTCCTTTTGGTGATGATTATTGTCAAAAACAAAAAAAAAGTCAGTTGGCTCCGACACATTGCATACTGGGAGGGCACCTGGAGGAGGAAATCAGTGTTCAAATAGTCTGCTGGATGCCTTTCGACATCATTTTTAGGTTTTCAATTAATTGATTTTTAATTTTTACTTATGTGAATGAGGGAGTCTGTGTGTGTCTGTGTGTGTCTGTGTGTGTGTGTGTCACATATTCGGGTCCCTGAGAAGACCAAATAAAGGCAAAGAATCTCTTGGAACTAGAGTTATGGCAGGTTGTGAGCTGCCTGAGGAGGGTGCTGGGAACTGAACTTGGGTGCTTTAGATGAACAGCAACTGCTCTTGACCACTGGACCATAACTCCAGCATCTCATCTGCTCTTAACCACTGGACCATAACTCCAGCATCTCA